>BCHY01000003.1:1407285-1862221 GCA_001599775.1 Exophiala alcalophila
ACGACAACTACGCCAGACGGTTCAAGCATCGGTCCTATCCCACAGAGTACGACAACGACGCCAGATGGTTCAAGCATCGGTCCTATTCCGCAGAGTACAACAACCACCTCGGGAGGTTCAGGCGTTGGCCCAATTCCACAGAGTACAACGACATCATCGAGCGATCACACGTTGCCACCCTGGCCGCAGACCACCACGAGTACCTCAAAGACAAAGTCTAACTCCAATCCACCAGTCACGACTACCGAGACCGATTCCACGACCACAATAACAGGTAATAAGCCTTTAGACTATTTTGTGTATTTACTTCCCCTGCTAACCACCTGAGCAGTCACGTGGATTGAGCCCTGTCCGACGGGATACACCACTAAGACCACCGTCGTGGTGACAAGGTGGTGCACATGTAGACACGAGGCTCCACCGACAATGACCATGACGACCGAGACTATCACCGTGCCCACCGACTGGCCTTTTACCAAGACGATCGTGGTGGTCACGAAGCCTGCGCCTGTCACTGTTAGTGTGACGACGACGAATGGACAGCGTGTACCTCCTTCCGGCGGACCTGATGGCGGGCGTGAACAAGGTCACGGCAGCGGCCACGGAGACGACAACGACAACCCGGGAGAGCCAGCGCTGAAAACAGCAACAGTGATCCCTGTGGCTCCGTCCCAGGGAAGCGGGCCCGTGCCCCAGCCGACTCCGTCCAACCCATCCAACCCGGTCGGTGCCCCTTCAACACCAGACACTCCGTCGTCCGCCGGAGACCATAACGGCAACAGCAACGGTAACGTCAACGGCAACGGCGGTGTGGGACCCGACCACCCTGCCCCTGGCCCTGCCGGCGCGGGATCGGGAGGTACACCAGCACCAACATCAGCACCAGCACCAGCACCACCAGCAGACAGCCACGGTGGGGAACAGCACCCTGCACCTGCTCCTGCCCCGGCTCCAGGTCCAGAAGGCCCAGCGGCGCCATCACCATCAGCGTTTACAGGCGAAGCGGGCAGCGTCGGCATGACGGGATCATCATTCACGATCTTGTTCGTCTCTGTCGTGAGCGTGGCGTTTGTCTTCTACAACGCCTGAGTTGAGTTGAGTCGAGTAGACATTGTCTTCTTTAAGAAAATGGGAGAAACTTGTAGACTACCAGTTTATGATCTGTAGATTTGAAATTGGTATTGGCATTGGCATTGCACTGGCATTAGCGTGAGATGGGCTACATGGGCTACATGGCCGAGGAGGCCGGTAAACAGGCGTGATGGATATTAATATCGATACTAGATATGGATATGGATACGGATATGGGTACGGATATGAATAATATCTCATGACGGACTATTTGTGTTTGATTTGATTTGATTTGAGTCTGAAACCTGCCAGCCCATGACACAAAAAGTGCGAAACGGTGGATGATATCCCATTCTGCAAATGCGGGAGAGAAAGTGGCATAGATAGGTACTACCTTAGGTAGCTTACGTAGACAGTATATCGTGTGTCGAACTCGATCTCATGCGAAAAGAAACAGCAGGCGCCAAATAACAAAAGAATATGATCTTCAAACCCTATCGCGAACCGAGTTCGTTAGCCTTCTCGCTCACACAAAACCGATTCAACCTCGACCAGTCACAACCCAGGGAAAACATGGGACCAGCCCAAGGTATTTATTTGGGCAGGTGGAATGGGGGGTAGAACAAAGAAGGCGTTCGAAGGGAAAGGTCAGATAAGCCGTGGATACCTCAGCCCCTTCCCCGCCACGACAGACGCACCGAGCACACGACCTCATAACGAGACCACGACCAGCACGATCCGCCGGACGGCGAGAACAAGAGAAAAAAAGAAGGATCCAGGAGGAAGAAAAAAAGAATCGAGAGAGAGAAAACGAAATTCCCCGTCCCTTTGATCCCCCCCAAATTTCCTCGCATATCCCTTCTCAATCCTGCCCCCTTCTCCAATCTTCCCCTTTCATGCCTGAGAGTCCTGTTCTGAAAGAATTCCAAACGGCCGGGCTACTCCACAACCAATCATCCCTGCCGCAAAGCGGCAAGTCCGGTATCAGGGAGAGTGGACGAAAAAGAATCGAGCTTTCAAAAAGAAACTCAAAAGACAGGGAAAGATCGGTCGAGAGAGGCAGAGCGAAATGGTGTTTTGCAAAGGAAAAGAGGAAGAGGACCAGCAGGAGGAGTTTTCAGTTTCCCTCTTTTTCTCAATTCATTTCTCCCTCCCTTGGACCCCACTTCTCACGTTGGAAGGGTGTCGCGCGATGCGAAAGCTCGGAGAATGGATAGACTTGGTGTCATCATAGAGATGGTGCGAGGAATTGGTAGAGCGGGGGACGAGGGCGTGGAGGATGGATGCTTACTTTTGACTTTAAGAAAGTGTGCGAGGTGTGGGTGTGGTTTTTGGAGGCGACGCGACCTTCAATACATCAAAGAGTCGAACGTATGAGCCCTAGTAGGCACGCAACCTGGTTGCCTTTTTGAAGGAAAAGGATATCGTTAGCGAATCGAAGGCCCTTCAAAAGGAGATTGTGTTCGGAAAACATTTGCAACAACAAGACATCCGGCGCGCGGGGGAAGTGAGATTTTGCGCAAAAGGCAAAAAGTCAACAAGATCAGACAATATGGTAAGCTTGGTAAAGGTCTCTTCAATAGGTATTCAGAAGCAGAACTGTATAATTAAAACCTTGATCATCATTGAAAAGCGCGCGGTGTCGGAAACAATAAGAGGAAGTGTGGTTGAAGTCTCACCTTTTCAAAAGCTCACTTTCACTTTCTCACTCCACGGGCAAAAGCCATCCCGACAGCGACAGCAAGAATCTAATCTGAGCAAAGAACGTCAGCAATGACGGCCTTGACATATGCAGGGCAGTGCAAGAGATGTCTTGACAAGTGTTTCGTCAGATGGTAGTGCATGTTGTTCAAAGGCTCATGGAATTTCGCCGGAACTTTGGTATGATAAAATTTCATCAGGTGGAAATTGAAGGCCAGGATAGGGAAAGACCCCAAGACGGGGAAGTGGAAACTCACCAGAGAGTAGATACAGGATGCATTAAGGTAGATAATGCTGTCGCGCTGGGAGACGCGTTGAGCCAGAAGTTGGAAAGGGATCGAAGAAAGTGAAACGTGAAATTCTGAAAATCGAAGTTGACATCCGATTCGGATAAACCTCGCTCTTGGCATCGATACATCACATCACGTGATATAATATCACGTGGGAAGGTCGTTGTCCTCAAGGCTGTGTTTTTGGTAATAAAACAGGGTACAAAAGTGTATAAGAATACGGACGGACTCGTGCTCGTATTACTCGTCATCGTAACCATCCGGCATACCCAGGCCTGAGTCGCTCTCATTCCTGTCTTCCTCCTGCCTGCCCATCAAACTGTCAAGCTTCATGACCAGTCGGTCCACGGTCCGAGCATGCCAGGGAACGAATCTGGTGCTATTAACGCCCAGCTCCTGAAAGCTCTCCATGGTACTTTGTATCCCTGCTCCAGTCCGCTTCTCCCGTTCAACTTCTCGGATCCTACTAACAACGGCCATGAGAGAGGTCTCGATGACATCCGTGGTTCGATCCATCTCACCCAGAACATCCTCTTGGTCCTGGTGGTAGTTTGAAAAAGCATCCAACACGCCCTCGTCATCTTGGAGATCAAGGCCCTCCCAGACCGTCTGCAGGCGTGAAAATAATGCCACGTAATGATCAATTTGATTCAACAGGCTCTTCAACATGGCAACGAACTCGTGGTCGGTGACGAAGAGTGCCACATTCATTGCGTGGAGATATTTGCGATGTGCTTCCGCCATTGCCCTGGGGTCGTTCGGAGGTGTAAGCGAATCATCCTGAGACTGTTGAGTTGTATTCGCAGGTCCGGCCGATGATGCTGTATTTGGTCGAGAGGATTTTGCAGACGAGAGGCCCATTGTCTCCTCGCCGTTGAGCCATTTGTGGAAATGGGTCCAACTGCTCTGAACCACCTCACCTTGCAGATATGCTTCGAGTTCGTTGATCATAAACAACGCTTTGCTCGCACACGTCCAGTATCGTCTTGTTCTCTTCGTTCTCCAGCCGTCACGCTGTCGACGAGCCGCCAGTATGGCTCGTCCCGATTGAGAAGCGCTCTTTGGCGGCGCCAACGGTGTAGGATAACACCTACGATGTGAGGATAGTTTCCAGAGTGCGGAAAGGTGGAGCCCAGCTCGATGGATGGAAAGCAAGTAGGCGTTCAAGATGGCATATGTGTGAATGTCATCAGAAGACAGGAAGATATGCAGAGGCGACGAAGAAGGTATCGTGATGGACAGGAGGGTCGACGTAGGCAACAAGGTCGAAACCAGACTGGGACCATTGTCGACTGATTTGAGAACCAGTAATTTCCTTGCTAGGTTGAAAATCTCGTCGTCGGCATCATCATCGGCTTCCAAGACGGCCATTTCAGTCATGGTCTTGCTCAATATGCTGTTCAGCTCAGCTTCCTTCATGTCCAAATCATCCAGCCTTCCGATTTTCCTGATCGGTCTGGTGAGAGTTTGCGTTGGCTGGCGATTCGTGATGCGCTCGTCGGCGTGAGCGATCAACGATACGGAGAATTCACCGTGGTCGAGAAGGAGAAACCGCAGAATGACCTGAAGCAGTTGCATAACCAGCGGCCGGGGAAGGATTTGCGACAGTGCATTTTCAGATATCGACTGGTTGATAGAGACCATAGTCTTTTCGAGCAACGCCGGGTTCAGCGGATAGTGCAGGGATTCAAGAAGGCGTAAATGGCTCGGCAGCAATGACATGGAAGGGTCATCGACCATTTTTGAAGTCCCTACTGCATCGGGTGTTTGTAAGTGTAATTGGCTCAGGGCGCTGCCGGTCGATAGTAGAGCAGAAACGGCGCCCGGCTTGACAAATTTCGGTACCAGTGGCGCGTCAATCACGAACGCGTCGATTGCCGAAGAGGGACGGGGATTCTGTTTGATGCAGAAATCCTGAGCGCCCGAAGCTGGAAGTTTTCCGTACAAAATCCACAGCGAGGCTGCACGCATCCACGCTCTTTGTCCAACGGTCAACAGAGCCACGGCCATCTCTTCAATGTCCGAAAAGCCCGTGTGCAGCTCTCTCTCCAAGAAGTCCAGGATGCTGGCACCAGAACACGGACGCTTCCTTTTCTCACGGTGGGAGTCCAGGTTGAGGTGCTCTACCACCGACCACAGCCACTCCAGACGCCTGGTCCATGGAGCAAACTCGGCGACGAGGGTGCTCAAGGGCACGATCTCGTACGCTCCGACGTAGCCGGCATCTTTTTTCAATATTGACGATTCCACGTCTAAGACCTTCCCCACAAACTTGCCAAGGTGAACAGAGGTTATTGAAGAGCTCACGGCCCGACAGACCATGGACGGATGTGTGGTCGCATATATCGCAGCTGCATCCTTGATGCGCACATGCAAGTCGTGGAGATGGGCTAGGGTTTCTAGCATGGCCCGCTCCGGCGGTGAAACATATTGGTCAAAGGGCGTTTCTTCTCCACCTCCTGATGTTCGGGCCTGACTCCAGATTGGCGAGTGAATTCCGGACAGTGACAAGAGGATTTCATGAAGCATCTCGAGGGTTTCGCAGGACGAGCGCGCAGGCGAGGCTGAGGATCGTGGCAGAGGTCAAGAGAGGGCGGACGATCTTGTTTGGGTTGACAGCTAAGGATTAGCCGCCCGAAGAGTTCGAAGCGACACATTGAAAGATCTCGAAGCCCATAATGAAATCCAGAAAGCTGAGTCGCAGTCAACGCGTGCTGGGTGGGGACGCGCCGAGGTTCGCAGATAGAAGACCTACCTGTGGCAGCAGAGGGTGGGTGGCCTATGAGGAGGGCTGCAGGGGCGTGCGCATGAACGAGGGATCGCACTCTCTTTCACAGGCCACTCTTCGTCACAGAATCGGTCGCGGCCAGCATGTTTGTTGCGGTTGAAGCTGTCCAGTGTCCCACCGCTGTGATCAGTACGAGTACGAGGAGTGAGTCTCAACTGCGGGACAAGCGCACGCACCGCACCTCACCTCACGAATAAGGCTGCGGGCCAGCACAATAAACAAGGCAGGTTTCCCGGGCCGCTGCCTAGCGCCACCTGCAGCCTGCGCTGCTGCTGCGTTGACTCTCTGGCCGCAATTGCGTCAATCTTCACCTCCCGTCAACTTGGCTCACTGCTGCTGTTCGCGAATGTTCTTACCAACCCGCTTTTGCCTGCGCCCTCTGTCTTGTTTATAATCAGCCTTCTTGAATCTCATCCGTTGTCACTCATTTCACCTTCTCACACCTCCAACGCCTCTGTCCACCTCTACCATCCCCGCACTCATCTGAAGCAGCCGTTGCTCTTCGGATCGCCTCCTCCCGCAGCCTGGGTCTTGCTTGAGGCAAGGCCACTGTCACCATTTCACCACACGCCGAGATCGCGGACACCGTCAAGGCCGGTAGCAAGAGAAAGGCGTCTTCCGAGGACCTCTCCCGGCCAGAGAAGAAAGTCATGACTGACGCCGTGATGGAAGTCGATAACCCCGGAGCGGCTATTCAGCAGCTCCAGAGCGGCGAGATCGATGAATCCCTCTACAGCAGACAACTCTACGTCCTGGGCCATGAGGCCATGAAGCGTATGGGTTCTTCCAATGTGCTCATCGTTGGTCTAAAGGGCTTGGGCGTGGAGATTGCAAAGAACATTGCTCTTGCTGGCGTCAAGTCTCTGACCTTGTTTGATCCCCAACCCGTTGCCATCGCCGACTTGTCCTCACAATTCTTCCTGCACGCCGGGGACGTTGGCAAGCCTCGCGCAGAAGTCACTGCTCCAAGAGTCGCAGAACTCAACTCATACACTCCTGTGTCCGTCCACAAATCCAAGTCTTTGACCGAGGATCTCAGCCAACTCAAACAATACCAAGTTGTCGTCCTCACAACCACATCCCTCAAAGACCAGCTGGTCATTTCCGACTTTTGTCACCAAAATGGGATCTACCTCGTCATTGCCGACACGTTCGGTCTGTTTGGTTACATCTTTGCCGACTTTGGGAAGAACTTCACCGTTGGAGACGTAACCGGAGAGAACCCGATCAGTGGAATCATTGCAGATATCGATGATTCTGGTCTGGTCTCCGCACTGGACGAGACTCGACACGGCCTGGAAGATGGAGACTATGTCGAATTTGCAGAAATCAAAGGCATGGACGGTCTCAATGGTGCCCCTCCACGGAAGATCACCGTCAAAGGCCCCTACTCTTTCTCCATTGGAGATGTATCAGGCTTGGGCGCGTACCAAGGTGGTGGCCTCTTTGCTCAGGTCAAGATGCCGAAGGTGCTTCAATTCCAACCACTTGCAGAGCAACTCAAGAAGCCCGAGCTTCAGATCTCCGACTTTGCCAAATTTGATCGACCTGCACAGCTGCATGTTGCAATCCAGGCTCTCCACGCTTTTGCCGAGGACAAAGGCTCTCTTCCCCGCCCCCACAACGCCGCCGACGCGAAGGAAGTCGTTGAAATCACCAAGAAACTTGCCAAGGAAAGCGGCGAGGAGGTCGAGATCGACGAGAAGTTGATTACCGAGCTCAGCTATCAAGCAAGAGGTGACCTGAGCCCGATGGCTGCATTCTTTGGTGGTCTTGCCGCCCAAGAAGTGTTGAAGGCTGTGTCTGGCAAGTTCACACCAATTGTGCAGTGGCTCTATTTCGATTCTCTCGAATCCCTTCCCACGTCGGTTGCTCGAAACGAGGAACTTTGCCAACCCATCGGCTCTCGTTATGACGGCCAGATTGCGGTGTTTGGCAAGGAATACCAGGAGAAGATCTCGAATGTTAAGAATTTCTTGGTTGGCGCTGGCGCCATTGGATGCGAGATGTTGAAGAACTACGCCATGATCGGACTTGGGACTGGGCCGAAGGGTCACATCACGGTCACAGACAACGATTCCATCGAGAAGAGCAATCTCAACCGCCAATTCTTGTTCCGACCTAAGGATGTGGGAAAGGACAAGAGTGAATGCGCCGCCGCGGCGGTCCAGGCCATGAATCCTGATCTGAAGGGCAAGATGACGACCATGACCGATCGCATCGGCCCCGACAGCGAAGGCATCTTCAACGAAGCATTCTGGCACGAGCTTGATGTGGTTACCAACGCACTGGACAATGTTGAGGCTCGTACCTACGTCGATCGCCGCTGTGTCTTTTTCATGAAGCCACTCCTCGAGAGCGGAACTCTTGGAACCAAGGGCAACACTCAAGTCATCCTCCCTCGTCTCACCGAGTCTTATTCCAGCTCCCAGGATCCCCCGGAACAGTCCTTCCCCATGTGCACGCTCCGAAGTTTCCCCAACAGGATCGAACATACCATTGCGTGGGCGCGTGATCTGTTCCAGGCGTATTTCGTGGGACCTCCGGAGACGGTGAACCTGTATCTCTCGCAGCCAGACTACATCAACACCACTCTGAGACAACAAGGCAACGAGAAGATGATCTTGGACAGTCTCAAGGACTTTTTGGTCACTGACAAGCCGAACGACTTCAACGACTGCATCTCGTGGGCCCGTATGCAGTTCGAGAAGCAGTATCACAACGCCATTGAACAATTGCTCTACAACTTCCCCAAGGATTCCAAGACCTCGACCGGTGCCGATTTCTGGTCTGGGCCCAAGCGTGCACCCACTGCTCTCAATTTTGACCCCTCCGACGAGACACACATGGGCTTCGTCGTGGCCGGCGCGCACCTTCATGCCTACAACTACGGTATCCAAGCCCCCAAGCTGCAGCACGGAGATTATGTCAAGGTCCTGAACAGCATGATCATTCCCGAATTCAAGCCCGACGCCAATGTCAAGATCCAAGCCGACGAGAAAGAGCCCGATCCGAATGGGCCCGCGCCAACTTTCGCCGACGATGCCGACGAGTTGAACAAGATCATTGCCCAGTTGCCCACTCCCAAGTCGCTGCCGACGTTCCGATTGAACGTTGTGGAATTCGAAAAGGATGACGATACGAACCACCACATCGACTTCATCACGGCGGCCAGCAATCTGCGAGCCCTGAACTACAGCATTCCGGTCGCTGATCGACACAAGACCAAGTTCATCGCGGGTAAGATCATCCCGGCCATTGCCACTACGACGGCATTGGTGACGGGACTCGTAATTCTGGAGCTGCTCAAGGTGGTCGACGGAAAGACGGATTTGGAGCAGTACAAGAACGGATTCGTCAATCTGGCCTTACCATTCTTCGGGTTCAGCGAACCAATCGCCAGCCCCAAGGGCACGTACCAGAGCAAGGGAGGCGAGGTGACGATTGACAAGCTCTGGGATCGATTCGAGGTGGAGGACATCACACTGACGGAGTTCCTGGCGCATTTCGACAATCTGGGGCTGAGTGTGACCATGGTCAGTTCCGGGGTGAGTCTTCTGTACGCCAGCTTCTACCCACCCAGCAAGACCAAAGACCGGATGCCACTCAAGATGAGCAAACTGCTTGAGACGATCAGCCGCAAGCCGATTGCGGAGCACCAGAGGAACATTATCTTCGAAATCACGGCCGAAGACACCACCGAAGAAGACGTGGAGATTCCGTATGTGATGGTGAAATACCGAACATAGAAGCTGACCACTGCCTTCGTGGGGGGACGGGGGCTTCAAGAGGCGTTTGAGATGGTGGAGCAAGGAATAGATTCAAGTTCAACATTCTCTCATCCGGTGTATCAAGACCTGGAAGGCAAATGCTTGTGGTGGGGATTAGAGTGTGTCAAGCGCATACTTCTAGTACGTAAGGTAGTCAAGTTCACAAGACATAAGAATTGCAAACCAAAGAGGCAATTGTCTATTTCTCAATTCTTACCAGATGTTTAGTCAGGGCAGCGGCATTGGTCATCAGATGCCAAGCCATAGTCACGATCCCGCTGTTAAGACTGACGAATCACACTCTCTGCTCGGGGCGAGTTGTTCCAATTGGTCTCTGGTTCCGGCCCGGGCGCGTCTGAAGAAAGTGAACGGCCGCTCGATTGTGTCATCATCGGCCCCGCGTTCCGCTGTGTCGAGTCTCTTCGTATTAATTCTTTCTCGACTGCGCAGCTACAAAAGCTCTCCGTCTTTCTCTCCTACCCAGCATTTGAGCCAGCCGACCTCGACACTGTCAGTTGTCCGCCCACCTCCGCCCTCGACCAGCCCCCAGTTCACTACAATGTCGGTACGGAGCACTTCTCTTTTATCTGCCCTCGCTCTCATCGTTTCTGTCGTCGCTGTCCTCTGGCTGAACCAAAACTCGCAGACAAAGGGAACCATCTTTGATTGGGTCAAGCCGGGAGACACGTCTGGGGAATTCAAGAGACAGGTGTCTTCGTTCCGAAACTTCATCTCGAAAGATCCCAATGCGGAGTTCCCAGCAGAGAAAGACAGATACCATTTATACGTTAGCTATGCGTGTCCCTGGGGTACGAGTTCCTGTTGCGGTCAAGAAGAGAGTCGGCAACTGACAGGGTGACTCTAGCGCATCGGACACTCATCGTACGGAAACTGAAAGGGCTGGAGGAGTTCATTCCATTCACAAGTGTCCATTGGCACTTGGCAGAAAAAGGTACAGATCCTGACCGAGCCAGAAGCGCAATACAAAGCTGACCTCCACTCCGTAGGATGGCGCTTCGCGACCGCCGACGAAAAGCTGCCCGGTGAAAACGCCACTCCAGATCCTTTGCACCCAGAACTTACGCACATCCGGGATCTCTACTTCGCGGCGGAACCGAACTACGAGGGCCGATTCACGGTGCCGGTGCTATGGGACAAGAAGAAGAATACTATCGTGAGCAACGAGTCATCGGAGATCATTCGCATGCTGTACACGGAGTTCGACCACCTGCTGCCGGAGAAATATAAGGATGTGGACCTCTTCCCGAAAGACCTACAGGCTAAGATCGAAGAGACCAACGGCTGGACGTACGACGACATCAACAACGGTGTGTACAAATCCGGGTTCGCAACTACACAGGAGGCATACGAACGCAACGTGAGGCAACTATTCAAGTCCCTCGACCGCGCCGAAGCCGACCTCGCCGCCTCCGCGGGTCCATACTACTTCGGCGACCGAGTCACCGAGGCCGACGTGCGACTGTACACAACCATCGCCCGCTTCGACCCGGTGTACGTGCAGCACTTCAAGTGCAACATCAAGGACATCCGCTCCGGGTACCCGCACCTGCACAAGTGGCTGAGGAACCTATACTGGAACGTGCCGGCCTTTGGCGAGACGACGCAGTTCGAGCACATCAAATATCACTATACCAAGAGTCACAAGCAGATCAATCCGTTCGGCTCTTAAGCTGCAATATGATACATACGGTTATGATGATTCCAGTCGGTTGACTTGTTGGATCTTCCACCACTTCCTTAGACGAACGAAACCCCAGCAGACAGGAAAACATGAACAGAATCTGCGGCAACGGTTGAAGAAATGATGCATTGCGTATAGATAGACTGTAATGAAAATGGGAAATGACCAAATAAAAGAAAGCTTTAACAGGAAGATAGAACACGGTGATGATCGATCGCATGGGTGGGTGGCGGAGGAGGGATGGAGGGATTGGAGAGGGCCCCGCTCCTCAGTCAGCCAAGCCTGCGAGGCTGAACCGATTCAGGGGCCGCGAGCCTCGAGAGAGAGAGGGGAGGCCGGCATCAGTTGTCCGCGGACGGCGTCCTCTGCCCCCTCCACGGCCACGGCCACGACCCCTGCCGCGAGTCGTCGGGGGTGCTGCTGCTGCAGTGTTCACCGATTGACCTTGTTGGGGCGGCGGGAGGTGGAGGTGGGTCTTCATTGTCTTCGGGCTCTTCTTGCTGCTCATCATCATTGCTGTCCCATTCTGACGACGATGACGATGACGATTCAACTGCGCCTGCACCTGCAAGGTTGTTTTGGTAGTCTTCGAACTCGAAGCCTCGGAGCCCATACCACACGTGGGTCAACTCGTGGACGATGGTCACGGCCAGCGAGAAACAAACCCGCTCCCGCGGAAGTTCATCGGCCGGAGCACAAACTCTGCGCTGCTCCCCGAGGACGCAGTCGATTGTACACGAAGTCAAACGTGGGAAGGACTGGATCGAGCCATTCCTCGACGGGCACCTGGGTCCTTACACTGTACGCGCTCGCTCTGGTGAAGTTAGTTGGATCAAACATGGGGAAGATCCCATCCGTGGCCCGGTTCGTCTGATTTGCCTCCCAGGTTTGCTTATGCCGTTCCGAAAGTCCGTAAACCAGCGAGCATCGTATGGAATCGGTTCCAACATCGCATCGTCGTCGTCCAGGTCGTATAGAGTAGCTTCGGGGGCTATTGCTAGCAGCTGGAGTACTCGTAGTAGCACTGTATACTACTAGTCAGAAGGCAGAGGGGTGCGTTCAGATAGTACTCGTCGAATCGAGTATTGGAACTGAAGGGGGTTAATAGAGGGATACATAGTATCACGTCTTGCTACATTACATAGTACTATATTAAGAGAAGGGCTTCCTCGCTCTACAAAGAAGCGAGGCACGAAAATCGACTGTTGCGGTTTAGCTCCCGCGCTCCTTATCGATAAGATTCAGGTCCCCCCTCGATCTTCAAGAATTCAGTCTTGAACTCGTAGTCTACAATGTCTACGGTAGAGATATCGCCTCGGTGTGAGATGTATCAATGCTGCATCAGTGCACATTCGGTGCTGCACCAGTCTGCAACCGGTGCGCATCGGTCTACATAGCTACATCGGTGCTGCATCAATGCACATCGGTGCTGCATCAGTGCACATCGGTGCTGCATCGGTGCTGCATCGGTGCTGAACCACTTCACACACCGATGCACACCTATATACATAGTACTACATATACTATGACTTCTCAAGGCCAAATTAAGATAAGCTCCCCGGAGAATTGATTGTCTCGAGGAGGCTTGTTGCAAAGCTACTATATATATACAGTGGGGTTCATAGTACACTGCGAGACGAGAGGAGACGCCTTCCTGAGCGCTACATTACCGCAACGGGGTGTGTGAGAAATCTCTCTGTTCCTGCGGGATGCGGCCAGGTTCAGATCAAGAAGAGCCCCCTTCCCGAAGGGATCTTGCTTGTCATTTATAGCTGACTAACAATGGCAGATCGGGATCCGTCCGATCGATCTAAGCTGACCACAGTGCCTTCAAGTTCTTTGTACTACATAGTATGTAATCGAGACATTCTACTACTAACACACCCTTGAAGGGCATCTATCTATCTGTGACCGTGAGTGAGCATGCTCGTAATACCCACATACATAGTACTTTTACTATGTATGTACTAGGGTTTCGCAGGAGGGGGAAACACCGAGTCAGGGCGCGGATTGTCGTGAGTGAAGGCCGAGGATATAACCCGGCAAACGCGAATGCCGGACAACGTCGATGTTTATTATATCTAGCGCCGTCTACCCCGAATGCTTCTGGGACATACATCTTCATTTACATCACAGTTAAAGTCGATCCATCCCATTAGTGTGACCCGGCCGTCAAAGTCAAGTTCAACCAATCTCAACAGTCACTCGATAAATCCATCAACAACATAACAACCTCAGCAACAATGGGCAAACAAGTCACCGTCTCGGTCCTGTACCCTCGCGACGACGGCTCCACCTTCGGCCTGGAAGCCGCACGGCCTGCTCAGCTACGCCGTGAGCGAGATCCCCGCCGCCCCCGGCGCGGACGGCAAGCTGCCCGCTTACTCGGTGCACACCTTCACGACGTGGGAGGCCAGAGGCGAGAGTGGGATGGATGGCATTGGCGCCGGCATGGCTTCGGAGGGTGGTCAGGCGCTGGCCAAGGATGTGCCTAACTTCAGCAATCGTACGCCGTCGGTGTTGGTGGGCAACGTTACTGAGGCGGGGACTTTTTAAATGCCAAATCTACGAGCCGAGTATGACTTCATGGATATGGGAAGACTACATATTATGTAGTAGACAGCTTGGATGACTCTCACAAAACCCCCAAATGCAGTATGCCCGGGAACAATCGTCCTCTCTCTCACCTTCCTTCCGTACCCTCGTCCTCCTCACTTCAAGCTCTCCGGCAACCCATCACAAACACCATCATAATCGCCCGGGTCGTTGAACGTGAACGTGGCGGTGTTATTGGCAAACAAATTAACCAACGTCGCGTTCGATGGGTCATATCTCGGCCAACCCAACTCACCAGTCAACCCGTCCGCGGGATCACGCACGAAAGCCGCGACGGCAGCACGAAGCAGCGTCCCCGCCGCGGTGACCGTCTCCGGGTCGACATCTTCGTATGCGTAGCGTTCCTCGGCGGCCATGAAGAGATAGGCGTCGGCGCCGTGGTAGGCGCGCGCCCACGGGTACGGCTGCAGCGCGGGGAAGGTGCCGGAGTACATGGCGCGGTAGGTCGGGAGGTCTGCGGCGGCGTGGAAGCCGGTCGCGAGGGCGGTCGGGCAGTGGAAGACCAGGGCGGTCAGGAGGTCGCTGAGCGTTTGGTTAACGCCCTGCTCGGGATCGAAGGGCGCGATCCCGTCGCCTTCGTGGAGCGTCGTGAGCGCGAACATGGCCACCTGCGCGAATTGCCCGGCGACACCGCGGTCGATGTACTCCTGTGTGCTGAAGAGGGTCTTGTTGTCCACCACGGGCGTGCCCCCGACGGCCGTCTCGCCGAAGTCGATCAGATTGCTGGGTGAGATGCCTCGACGCAGCTCGCGGGCCGGCAGCGCCTTCATACACTCGAGTTCTTCTTCCGCGCTGTCTCGGACGCAGTTGGTCGCGTTCACCACGTCGAGCCACTGCTCGGGGGTGCCTGGGTCGATCGAGGTCGCTTGCCCGCTCATGAGGATCATCCCATTCACGATCGGGTCGTCGGGATAGGCATATGCATATGCAGAGATGGACATGCTTCCGGCCGAGATGCCCATGAACGTGATGCGAGAGCTGTCGCCTCCGAACGAGCCAATGTTGTCACGAATCCATTCCAGAGCCAGCCTTTGATCGAGGAGGCCGACATTCTTGGTCTCGAGGCTGTTACTCTCTGGAAAACCGAAAATGTTGGTGCGGTAGCTGATCAGTTCCAGGGTGAGTTACACAGTTACTCTGGAAGCAAAAAAAGGAGATACGTACTTGAAGCTCACGAAGATAACGTCTCGATGCTCCGAGACAAACTTGACTCCCTCATGAGGCTCAGTGTGGCCCGAAACAAACCCGCCGCCGTACAGCCACGTCAGGACCGGCAAGGACGAGTTCCTGGTCGCGTTCGAAGGCACCCAGACGTTGACGAACAGACAGTCCTCCGATTCACGGTACCCTGCCACTTTGTCCGAGAGGATCCCGAAGTACTGCACCTGGTAGCAGCCGGCGAAGGGCTGAGTGGCATCGCGGATTTGCAAGGTCATGAAATCGCCCCCGAACGGTCTCGGAGGTTCGAACCGGAGGTCTCCTACCGGGGGAAGAGCATAAGGAATGCCTTCGTACGCATGGACTCCAGGGTACGGCGAGTAGCCCTGGTAGGTTCCTGAAGTAGTATTGACCACGGGGACCGCGTCGGTTTGAGCAACGCAGATATTACCGGAGAATAAGACAATGCCCAATAGGGCAGTCGTAAAGATTTCAAGACTGGAACAGAGTCTGAAGTGCATAGTCGGCCTCAATCCTTGGACAATCAATGACCTCGCGAGGAGGAAGCAGCATGTTAAGTGTGACCGACTCTCCCTTCTGTTATATTCATCCACGCAGGAGGGAGGACACCCTTTCGGGTTCCTTTCTTGGGAGTGAGGTAGGCCAAGATAAGGCTGAACAAGCACATCACGATGGCAGCGGGTGGCCTCGCGAACTTCCGAGGATTTGGTTCGATGCGAATACGAGAAGAATGTGGAGAAAGGCCACGGATAGGTGTTTGTTATTTTTGACATTGTCAGTCCGGCCGTCACGGGGCCAAACCATATATGCTTGGATTGCCTGTAGCAGTGGCGGCCAAGTCCTCCAGGGAAGCCGGCCCTACTCGGATCATGCGTCCACTCTTTCATTCTCACCTAGATACCTCCCAAACCACCCCCTGAGCCTCTCGAGGCGGTCGATGTAGTGCGCCCGCTCATAGGGTGGAAACAGTGCGTGTCCCTCGCGCGGGTAGATCACAAACTCGCACTTGAACCCATGTGCCAGGCAACCCTGATGGAATGAGCGTGGGTGCGTCATATGCACGCGATCGTCGTCCTCACCCTGAAGAATGAGGAACGGGGTCGTGATCTTGTTGCCGGCCATGTGCCAGACGGGGCTTCCGCGGCGATTCGACGTGTCGTCCTCGGTGGTCAGCCAGGGGGCCTGGCCGGCGAGAGAGATTGCGTAAATGGGCGTGTCAGAGGACATGACTCCGGTGTCCCAATCTGTGCCACCGGACAGGCACCCGGCGGCGGCAAAGTGGAATGTCTTGTCACGGGTGACGGCCACGAAGGCGATGCATCCGCCGTACGACCAGCCGTAGATGCCAACGCGCTTGGCGTCAATGAGGCCCTCGCGGATCGTGGATTGCAGTACATCGATCACATCGGTGTAGTCCCTGGTTCCCGGGGCGCCGAGCATGTCCGACAGAAACTTGTCACCTCGTCCCGTACTCCCGCGGTAGTTGGGCGAAAGCACAGCGTAGCCGTGATAGGTAAGCCACGGCGCCAGATTCTCGAAGCACGCATCGAAACCAAGGCCGGTTTTGCAAGTGGGACCGCCGTGAGGGATCACCACGGTCGGCCAACCCGACGGCGGCATCTTGTATGCTTTCTCAGAGGGAGTAACGAACGCGGCCTCGATAATCGTTCCATCTTGAGCGGTCGCCCGAATTGATCTGGCTGAGGCAATCTCACCAAGGTCTCGCACCGATTTTCCGTGATCCGAGAGACAGGTCTCTTTGCCGGCGACGATGGAATAGACTTCCGGGGGGCTGTTGGATGTGCTTTTCGACAACACAAGGATTGTTTGACCGTTCTTCGTCGACGCATCCCATGCCCGGATATCGTATTCATTGGAGTCGTAAAGGGCATCCCAGCCAGGTAGCGCGTGGATGACATCCGACAAGCCACGCTGGATGGTCACGAAAAGGCCGGTGGAATCACCCCCTTGCATGCCGGCGGTGACAAGCCAACCCATCGCTGAATCGTCTTTGCCGGATCCTTTGATGGCCCACTTCCCGTCAGAGTCGGTGATTTTCATCCCATAGACGCACCCCGAGCTCATGCCCAGTGCCTTTGTGAGATCGTAGTTCGAGCGCCACCACAGAGAATCTCCCAGCCATGATAGATCCTGCAGTCCATTCGGGAAGCGGCTGATGGATTTGACCTTTCTGTCGGAGAGGGAGATGATTTCGATGGCACTGCCGTGGCTGATTGAGGAGCCCAGCTCTGGTGTCTTTGTGGTGACATATGCTATTTTGGACGAATCTGGACTCCACGCCAGGTCGTAGACATGACAGTCCTTCGATACCACGGTCACGACTTCCTTGGACTCGACGTTGATGATCCGAAGGCGGTTCCAATCCCAATTCTGGCCATAGACTTTCTCGTCCTGCCCTCGCTCGTGTCTCGCCTTGGTCTCGGGGCTAGGTTCGTCGGGACTCAGGTAGGCAATGGACTTCCCATCCGGACTCCATACGAATTTGGCGATGGCTTTCTCACAATCCGGGGGTGTCAGCTCCACAATCTTCTCCGTCGCCTCCTCGGTGCCGGAGACGGTGATCAGGTCGAGACCAGTGAACGAGCCCTCCTTCTTGCCTCGGTCGGACTGAAAGGCTACCAGTGCGTTGTCGACGGGAGAGAATCTGCATGTCCAATAGAGGTAGTCTGCCTCCTTCGGCGTGATCTGGCGAGCCGATTTCTCGGCACCGATTTTTGCAAGCCAGAGCGAAGAACGCCATCGCTTGCCGTGCCTGTTCCAGTCTGACCGTGCCCCGTACACAACGAAGTCTCCGGATGGGGAGATGCTCAGATCATGCGGGGATTGCAGGTCCGCGAGGAGGTCGGTTGTAAGTGTGGCCATCTTGCCTTTGAATTCGAGGTCTTGCGAAAGGGATGAGTTTGCCTGAGCTGTCCTTCGTCAGCTTCATTTCATATATAAACTTTGCAGCCTGGCATTTACACAGCAGACGTTGAACGCAGCAGGCATCGCCAATCCACCCCAGGCATCATCGTTTCTGAACAAATGGGGGCCTGAAATTTGTGACGGCACCAAATTTCATGATTGGCTCGAGGTTGCAAGCAGACTCCATAGTCAGGGACTCAGGGTACTCGAAGGTCCGGTCCTTGAAGCACAGGGAGAGAAGACGGAGGGGATGCGGAGAAGAAGCGGAGAGGAGGCGGGGAGGGGGGTTGGCGGAGGGTTCAATTCAATGATGCCTGGTGGAGTGATTGATGCAACTTCAAGATGCAAGATTCGGGATTCAAGATCGCCAAGACGCCAAGAACGGCTTGTCGCCTGATTCTCCACAAGTCACAACCGCAACCACGCTCACGTTTCTATCGCCACCACATGATCTTCAACTCCGAGGCGAGGTGACTGAGTACCAGGTAAAGATTGATAGTGGCCTCGGAGGCCTTCGATACCCAAAATGAAACAGAACGCACGCAGCTCCCCACTTGGCAGTACTACTGGTCGAAGGCGATCTCGACTTTCATGGGGTCCAGCTTGGCATTCTAAGCTTCCTTCGACGAATCTCCATGCAGACGGACCTGAATCGGGGAAGAATATGCGTCTTCCAACAGGCTCGGTACCGAGACTTCGGTACTTTAATGGGATGAGAGATAGGTACTTCGAGTAGTCCCTTCGATTGTGCTTCAGCCCACAACACAGCATTGGCTACAGACCTACGGGCCATTCGCTTCGCAACACAATCTAAGGTTTCCATGGGGAATCACCCTCACCGATGATAACGATAACGACAGGAAGCCATACAGTTCATCCTTTGGTTGATGGAACCGACATCCGTGAACCGAACTCCCGACAAGTGTTATCCCCCAGATCTCTGAACTCGGGGTCGAGATATGCAGTCGACAGACCACTTCGTGAACTGGGCTGATAAGATACATACATGTACGTCCCCTATAAGAACGCCAACCAAATCCACTCTCAAGGGCCGTTGTATCCTACAAGTAGTAGGAGCCTTTGTTCCTTCAAGAAGAGAGTTGATTTTGGGCTGATCCGATCATTCCTAAGCACCACCATCAAGATGGCTCCCACCACACTCCCAACAGAAGGCGACTTCTCCCGACAAGGTATTCCGGGGACTATCCACCTTGTTGATTTGGACCACACACTCCACACTCGACATGCCCAGGGAGGTGCCGGGGACATTGTCCTCGTTCCTACCCCGTCCAGCGACCCGAACGATCCTCTGAATTGGACCAAGAGGCGCAAATTGATGTCTAGTCTTTGTTCAAACCTGTACGTCTGTCGTTTGTTCCATTCCAGTTTGCGGTCTCTCGAAAGATGAGATGAGATGAGCAGCAGCTGATCCTTACTGTGCTCACCAGATATACCTGGTTTACCGGGGTGGCGCTGTCAACCGTCTATTCCGTCCTTGTCCCCGTCTCGCAGGCATCTGGGATCTCGATCACAACATTGAATCAAGGCACAGGATACATGTTCTTGTTTCTGGGTTGGGGTTTGCTCTTTTGGCAGCCGTTCGCACTCAAGTATGGGAAACGCCCTACTTACCTCCTCTCCGTTCTCGGTGCCATTGTAAGTCCATATTCGTCCGGCGCTTGCAAGCAGCCACTGACAATGACCCCAGGGAACCAGCATTTGGAGGTGAGTCTTCTTGTGCCAGGCACACGGCGCAGGCATCGGC
Source organism: Exophiala alcalophila (assembly GCA_001599775.1). Classification (NCBI taxonomy): domain Eukaryota; kingdom Fungi; phylum Ascomycota; class Eurotiomycetes; order Chaetothyriales; family Herpotrichiellaceae; genus Exophiala; species Exophiala alcalophila. Next base: position 1,427,093 of record BCHY01000003.1, read on the forward strand.
AAAACTTTGATTTTCATGTATCTGACTCTCCTCTCCAAAAGTCCATATGTCAGGAGCAATGGTGAATGGATTGCCCGTTGTATTGTCCAGGGCTTCTTCGTCGCACCGATTGAGGCCTTGCCAGAAATCTCGGTGACAGATATTGTCGGTCCCCCCAGCAAGCATCCATCCCTCTTTGGTCCACGGACAAAAGAAGACTGACTGTTTCTGGCGCAGTATTTTACGCATCAACGTGGAACATGGATGGGCGTCTACGCCTTCACTCTCGCCGGGAGTAATTACTTCACTCCCGTCATCTGCGGCTTCATCGCCGACAACCAGGGCTGGCAGTGGGTGTTTTGGTGGGCTGTGATTTTCAACGTCGCCACTCTCATCTTCCTCTTCTTCTTCCAGGAAGAGACCAACTATCATCGTTCCACGGTCGGCATCGTCGAGTCTAACGAGTCACCACCCTGCGAGGCCATCGTGGTCGAGGCACGCTCGGACAAGGACCCGGGCCTCACTGACGCAGAGATGGCCAGATCGAGGACACAACAGGAAGGTGAATTCGTCGCCCAAGAGAAGACATTCGTCCAGAAGCTGTCGTTGTGGCACCCGAGTGAGAAGCCGAGTCCGAGCATGTTCCGACGAGCGGCTCGAAGTCTGTACTACCTGTCCTGGCCCGTCATCTTCTATGCCGGTTTCTCCTACGGTTCGGGCTTGATCTGGTTCAACATCACCAACGCCACCGCATCGGTCATTTTGTCCAGCCCACCTTACAACTTTGCCCCTTCAATGGTCGGCCTGAGCTATCTATCCTGCTGCATCGGCGTGATCGCAGGCAGCTTGATCTCGGGAAAAATGAGTGATTGGCTAACCATCAAACTTGCCCGTCGAAACGACGGCATCATGGAGGCTGAACACCGACTCTGGCCCTTCATCCTGTGCGTCTTCCTGATCCCCGGTGCTTCGATCCTTTGGGGTGTTGGCGCCTCACACCACATCCACTGGATCGGACTGGTTGTGGCCATGGGAATACTGGCAATGACCACGACCATGGGCGTGTCGCTGAGCGTCAATTACTTGGTAGACAGCTACCATGACATCAGTGCAGATGCTCTAGTCTCGGTGATCTTGGTCCGCAACACTATGTCCTTCGCTGTCAGTTATGGGTATGTGAAATTTCCTTCCAAGGAAGCCTTCCCCCCTTCTTCCCCCAGTGTGTTCGGTTACATTTGCTAAAAACATCCCGGCAGAATCACCCCCTGGCTGGACAATTTGGGACTTCAGAACTGCTTCATTTCAACGGCTTTTGTCGGCATGGCTGCGTCCTCTGTGTTTTTGGTCATGATACAATTTGGAAAGCGGCTCCGTGCTCGAAGTGCTGAGAAGTATTGGAAGATTGTATCGGCCAGTCAAGGTCAAGGGCATTAGGTACTTGAACCTGTGGCACAAGAGAGCCGCAAGGGCAGCTTTTGGGGTCCAGTGTAGGTGCAGGTGAGGGAGGGTAGCTGGTATTGATCGCTTCAAACAAAGGCTCTCCTCCTACATAGGTATTGTGTATCAGGTCGAGACTTGACACAGACAAACGAAATCAATCGTTCCATTCTGGCAAATATGCATATATCTTTCCCACCGTGTGGCTCGATGTATGTAGTACCTGGGTTTATACACATAGAACCAGTCATCAACCTGGCCTATCGATTCCAGCGCCCGAATCCATGTCTGTCAGAGAAAAGTCATTCAACCACTCTTCACCTTCAAATCCAAGGTCGGCAAACGTCATTCGGTTGTTGGTCATGATGTCTTCCCAGTCGATGCTAACCCCCGCGGGCGACTCATTCACCGGCACCGGCAGGAGAGTGTGCTGGGACTGATATCCCTGAATCATCAGTGCCGCGCGTGAAGTGAGGCTCTTGCAGAGTCGACAGACGGCCTCGAGCTGAGAGAAGAAGGGTATCAAAGCTTCGGCGGGCGCCAGAAGTCTTTCCAACTGGCCGTGCGCTGAGATGGCGCGGATGATGGAGTTTTCGGCAACTGCCCATTTGACGTCGCGAGCGAATTGAATTGCGGCGCCCATCAGTGTGGTGGTGCAACTTGGGTGCGCCTGTCGGATGGTGCCCTGGACGACCATGGCTTCGAAGGTGGTCAGGATATTGGAGGCTGCTTCGGAACAGATCTTCATGGCGCCGGTTTCGTTGCTTGTCCGGTAGAAGATCAGGGTGATCAGGTTGTACACGAGTCGAAGCTGGCATGACCACACGTTGTGAGCGGGTGGAATGCGCATGGCGATAGTAGCCAGGCGGTCTTCTATGGAGAATGTAATCATGTCAACATTTCTGGCTCGAGGGGCACGGAGGTTGAGAACGTCCAACGCCACCAACGACAGGTCGGATAAGACCAAGCAGAATTGCCGATTCACCGGTTCATCCTCCGAGTCGTCCATGTTTCGGAAGTCGTCGTCTTCCAAGGGGCCCACGTCGAAATCCTCGGTCCGAATAGTACTGGGTCTTCCGTACTCGAGAGCCAGCATCGCTTCGCTGTACGTGAGCATCCACCAGATCTTCTTATACTTTCTGTAAAACCGACGTCGGAACGCGGGCACGTATCGGAGAGAGGCATTGCGGTGCAAACCCATGCCAAAGCTGATGCGAACGGCGTTGCCGACCCAAAAATACCCATTGCTCGCGACGTTGTCGGAACTCTCGGTATACCAGGAAAGCAGCAGTGCGGCCTGCACGAGATCCACGCGGTCATTCTCATATTTCAGATCAAAGAGGGTTTTGGCCCTCCGGAAAAGAATGGCGGTTGTCATGGGACGGGACGCAGCCACCTGTGGATGAGTTGAGATGCGGGCTGCGGCGAGAAGGACAGCTTGAAGGACCACCAACGGTGGCGGACTGTTGGGATTGCCATACTGCTGGCGGAATTCGGCCTGGTCGATGATGGGGAAGCCAGGATGAATGTCTTTGAAATATGTCTCGATCAGCGCATCTCGGATGGCCTTTGTGGGAAAACTGCTCAGATCGCTGATGGCTTCCGGCGTCAGATAATGATAGCCTGGAGTTCCCGGGACTGGCTTCCACGCCAGTTCGTCGCGAATGGCAGGGAAGGGATAGCTCAAGCAACCGTGGGCTGCCGTTTCGTGGTCGCGGACTAGATGGTGCAGATTGGCCACGTCAGTGCCGATGTAGACGTTTCGAAAAGTGCCCTTTTCTTCGAATCGGTCCCATTTGGACATGAGGATCCCGGCTTCGAAGAACCGTGATAGGCTCCCAGTATCATACCCGGGAGAAACATCAATCAGCGAGCTCTGGAGGGTTGGTGTGCGTTGTTCAGGGTGTTGATTGTCATCCGGATCCGGATCCGGATTGACGACAGCATGGGCCGCGTCTCCCTGAATCTGTGTCGTGCTGGCTGACATGCTTCTGTTTTGACGCGCTCTTCCCGGCTCACGCTGTTTAGGATGGGGCCTGAAGATCTTGTCAATCCATGTCTTGTGTACCGGGGAAAGCTGGGGAGAGGAGGCACGCACCTGCAAAGGATGCCCGAGCGAGTGCATGAGGTACAAGGCTCATTGTCTGTAGCATCGCAGCGAACTTTGCGCCTACGACACATCCAACAGGATGTATTTAGACGACGTCGAAAAGCACCGGTCTCTGTCCTGTGCTGGTGTCTGGCGGCCGCTGCTTCCACCCCTTGGTCAGGTCCACTTTGAGTGTCGTCCATGTTGGACCCAGTGTTCTTCTATAGGGCAAAAGGAGACGCAGCCGCCTTTGAGACCCGACCAGAAATTGTCTTTCCAAGCAAAACAGATATATCAATCAACCGCAGCAGATAAGGAGCGGCTTAGCATATTCTGAGGAGGGTGCCCTGCAAATCCCATGCAATCTGTAAGTCGAAGGCTGGATGGATCGGTTGGATCAGCTCTCAGCAGAGGTGGGAACGAGATAAGAAGGCGAGATGGAGGTTAAGAGGCTTCGGAATAGGTGATTAATTACAGCCGGCTGAGCCACTGCGGGGGAAGATTTAGGGGAGACGTCAGTGCGTGAAATTATCAATGCCTAGACTTGTAAAGACGCCTTTGCGGGAACGACAGATATCGCGAAGCACAATCCCCGAGATATCTCGTATACATCGGTCGTATCTATAGCCTAGAGGGACTTATATCGTCTGACGAGGCTCTCGAACCCTTGTTCGCCCGACATGCCCCGAGGTAGCCAACGCTGAACCAACGGCGTTGCCATCTACGAGTTCATGAACTGTTCGTTTGGCCTGGGATTTTATGCAGCTATCTATCTATACCCATCTATACTCTGTACACATGGTGAAGAAGCCTCACACATCCTAGCGCAATCATCCATCTTGGTTGATGACACCGTCAACGACCTCGGACACGCTTAACAGTTCTTCGTCTCGACAATTCCTTCCGACTACCTGAAAGGTCATCGGTTGTGTCTTCCACAGCTCGGGATCATCTAGCATCAGATTAGCATTGGCTTTCCACACGGCCTCCGGCCAGTCACTTACAGATCTCCCAGTTGCGCTTGTCAAAGGGGTTTGCACGAGGCTGGTAGTCGTGATCCTTCGGGTCCTTGTTAACATCAATCTTGAAGTCTTTCATCGGTAGGATTGTTGACGGATAGTCGAGTAAATTCCAGATAGAGGTATATCCCCACCACAACGGAAAGTCATGCGGCGAACCTGCCAATGGTGCTGAGGGAGCTAAGATGCAGTCAATCGGCTGACCCGTCTTGGTCTGGCTCGTTGTGGCATTCCAGGCTCTGACAAAGGCCCTTTTATATGCTGCTAGCTGGACATGGCCTTGACCGATCTCCGCCGTAGTGTGCTCACGCACGTTCAACGCTTCCAGGTGATGTTCAAATTGAGGAATGAGGGGCTCGCCAGTCGATGCAAGCGCCCTCTTGACCTCAGAAGCTCCAGTCGGGAAATAAAGCTTCCAGGTGACCAGAGAAGCTTCCCAGAGATCGACCGGTGGCTGAAAAGTGATGACCTCGTGGCCGGCGGCCTCCAGTTTGGCTGCAATCTCCCTCAACGCGCGGGCGACCGGCGGATGGGGGTCCACGACCCCATCGGTAGACATGAGTCCGATGATCAATTTCGTTTTGGTCGGCGTATCGTGCCAGAAGGGTAGCACACATGAGGGTTCATACGGCAGTGATGGATGTGTCAACACCAGCTTCGCCAGGAGTTTCAGATCACTGAAACTGCGAGCAATCGGGCCACAGGCCGCTTTGATGGAAATCAGGCCAAGCCGTTCCGACATCAATCCGGTCCGAGGACTCCGGTCAGAACTGGGCCGCATGCCGTAGAGACCATTGAACGCAGCAGGTGCTCGAATACTACCACCAACATCGGAAGCAATTGGTGCACAGGGGGTTCCGCGCATGGCCACCAGAGCTCCGTCACCGCCAGAAGAGCCGCCCGAGCCGAAGTGGGAGTTGTATGGGTTCAATGTGCGTCCCCAGAGCGGACTGACTGTCTCGAGGGCCATGCCAGTCTGTGGCATCGTTGTTCTTGCAAATATAACAGCCCCAGCGTCTTCCATTACTTGTACCAAGGCGGCACTCTCCGTGGGAAGCTCTTGATCGTACCATGCGGCGCAGGCATTGGTGGTTCGTTTCCCTTTTATCGCATACGTGTCTTTGATTGCGATGGGTAGCCCATGGAGGAGGCCTGTTGGCTTTCGTGTTTTGGAGAATTGGGCATCCAACTCGCGCGCAATGGCAATCGCTTCTTCTGGATAGAAATCAGTGAGACAGTTGACCAGTTGATGGGCAACTGCTGCGCGGGCGCAGAATGCCTCCGTCAGCTCTGTCGCGGTCAGTTCTCCTGTGTGTAGCAGAGGCAGCAGGTCGGATGCGGTAAGCTCAGTCAACCCCAATTGTCGTGGGCTCAATATGCCACATTCGCGGACAGCACCAATGAAGTCGGTCTCGGGCTTCTCGTAGGACGCAGGTAATCTCCAGACGGTTGGGATTGAGTCGGCTAGTTGCTTTCGAGCTCGATATGCTACCGACTTCCACATTGGCGCACCAGGTGCAGAACTGCCATCTTTGGTGGTCACAACGGGGTAAGAAACGTGAGACATGTTGGTTACAGGCTTGGTTGCTGAGAGGCCTTGATGCTCACAAATCGGTACAACGATTCCTCACATTTCATCTCGGGGAACCTTTTATCAGGGACCAGATAGAGCTCAGTATCTCTCAGTGTCCACTGTCGGCATTGATACCAGTAGACTAGAGCTGGCCTCGGTAGCGAGCTGCGAAGAGGGCCGATCCCATGATTTGGCATCGTCTTCCCGCTTCTGTGGGCGATAGGGATCGGGCTGAAGGGAGCCATGAACAGAAAGTTGGTGACAAGGTCTCGACCGTCATGACAAACAAGTTTACAGTACTTGTCGCACATGAGGTGAAGATAGATGTGGATCACGCCAAGAACCGAACTCGGTACCGAACCGACTCCACTCGAGTCCCGACCTCGGGAGTGAGTGAGATCAGCCTCTTCAACGCTCGATGTAAACCTATAACTGAAATAGCCGAACCGAGCAGAGGCTCTTGTGATGTCTTGAGGCTTCTGGCACTCCTGGAATCCGGTCGGCACCGACCCAGTTGTTGAGAACAGTGACAGCTACCTTACCTAACTTAATGTTTCCAGGTTGTTACAGGCGAGCAAGCTTACAAATTTGCAGCAATGAGAATACTGTGCTGCTTATCAACACTTTCCTTCAAACGCCATGAAACAAGTTTGAGAGTTTTGAGAGAGACCCATATTGGAAAAGATATATTGAGCTTCGACTGACCCCTTTGGAGCCAAGTCTTCCATCGCATCATCTATCCAACACCATCAAGACAAATCACCAAGACTTCCAGCCGGAAAGAACAATCTCGTCGTTGACCGATCATGGGATCCGAACGCTTTCCTGTCCACAACAAGGGCATTTATCACAGTCTGCCAACTTTCGATCCAGCTATCACAGGATTGACAGCCATCGTCACAGGCGCCAATGGAATCTCAGGCTTCCACACCCTGCGAGTGCTCCTTCAAAGTCCCGAGCGATGGTCCCGAGTGTACGCTCTGTCACGGCGGCCACCACCCCCAGAGATGATGGCTTTACTTCCCGAAGACCAGCGCTCTAGGGTCCAGCATATCGCCGTCGACTTCCTCGAGGAGCCCAGCAAGATTGCGAGCGCCATCGAATCATTGAAAGCCGACTACATCTTTTTCTATTCATACCTGCAACCCAAGCCGCCTGTTGGAGCCCCGGTCTGGTCCAATGCCGACGAGCTCGTCAAGGTGAACACCAAGCTCCTCGACAACTTCCTACAAGCTCTTGTCCTAGTCAGGATCACACCGAAGCGTTTCCTTCTTCAAACGGGCGCAAAGCACTACGGAGTTCACATCGGTCGAACCCGCAGTCCTGCAGTGGAATCGGACCCCAAGCTCACCAATCTGGAGCCGAATTTCTACTACCCACAGGAAAAGTCTCTCGAGGATTTCTGCGCCAAAACCGGTTCTTCGTGGAATGTTATTCGACCTGCATGGGTCCTGGGCGCTGTCAACAATGCTCAGATGAACGCCCTCTTGCCCGTCGCCTTCTATGCGGCCGTTCAGGCACAGAAGGGAGAGCCCCTGTACTTTCCCTCGGATTACGATGTGTGGCAACACGAGGGACACCACTCCTCTGCCATGTTGACTGGATACTTGTCTGAATGGGCTGTGCTTGAAGATAAGTGTCGTAACCAGGCGTTCAACTCGCAGGATACCGGCGCTACCACCTGGGATCGACTCTATGAGGAGCTTGCGCGCTGGTTCGGGGCCGAGAAGGGCATTCATCATCCCGAAGAAGATCTCAGCAAGTTCAACGTGTTCCAGGGAGTGTCGGGCAAAGCTACGCCGATGGGGTGAGTTTCCCCTTCCCCCCCCCCCTTCCCTGACAGTTTGGCCCCTGAACACCTTAAACTAACCTAAACCTATAGATACGGCCCTGCGCTGGTCTGGCGGAGCAACTTCACCTTGGTGGATTGGGCCTCCAAGCCCGAGAACCGACAAGCATGGCTCGAACTGGCCAAGGCTTCCAACGGCCAACTCACCACCAACCCATTCGACGATCCGGAGGCCAACTTTGCCTTTGGCGACGCAGCGTTCCGCAAAATCAGCAGCATGTGCATGAACAAGGCTCGCCTGTTCGGATGGACGGGATTCGCAGACACCATGGAGGTCTTATTCGAGATGTATTCCGAGATGGGCGACCTGGGAGTTCTGCCTCGTTTGAAAGTCAAGGCACCGCGTGCGTTGATGTAGAGTTTGGGAGCACAGAGTGTGGGCAACATGGGTTCAATATTGATTGATAGACAGGGTCCTTACCTAGAATAGCTAAGTAGGGTAATATGCATTGTTTCATTCATCTCAAAGCCCAAATCACTCTGATCGTGAAATAGCCAGCTCGAGCGGTTCTATCGAGGGTCTTGTATACTTAATCACGCAGACCGCTTGCTTGACCAACTTCAAGTGTCCGGAGCCGGAATCACCTAGGTGAGATGGATCTGATCTGTTCATATTTCTGACAAATCATGCAGCATACTCATATTACAGGGCTTCCCTCGTCTATATGGTCGCCATTTTCTTCCATCAGACCTTTCCTTGTTATTCGTCTTCAAACTCTCTAGGCCTCCCCAAGAGCCTGTCGATCGAATCCGTTCACGGCGGCCATTCAGAAAAGCATTCCATCATTCTCCAATCCCTGCAAGTTCAAGCCTCAGCAAGTCTTTCTGAAGGATCTCGTCCTTCCGGGCCATCATTTCCTCGACGTCCCAGTTCGACCATACGAGGCGGCCTTTTAGAAACTCGGCTTCCGCGCTGGTCAACCAGACAGCAAAGTGCGCCGCAAGTTCGACTTTTGAACACCCAAGTCAGCCATGTCTGGAGGGGCAAAGACGAAACGAAAAAGCGAGGCATACCTGAGTCTAGAGAGTTGGCGATATTGCCTATCTTTGCAGCCATGGCGGTCGGGATCATGCCCGGATGGATATTGATGATGCGCACGCTGGGCACCTCCTCCTGTATGATGTCGAGGGCCTTTGTGATGGCCGTCTTGGACGCAGAATACCCGCTGTGTCCCGTGGCGTAGCCCCTGCGCACGCCATAGTGCGCGAGGATGCTCGAGACGTTGACGAGCACGGCGGTCTCGAGGCGGGCATGACGCAGGAACTCGACCGCCACGTTGAAGCTGCCCTTGACGTTGATCTCGAAGCACTTGAACCACTCGTTCATGTCGATCTCCAGGACGGGCCGGTTCACGTTCTGGAACCCGGCGTTGTTGACCAGGATGTCCAGCGGGCGGCCCACGGTGGTCCTGATCTCCTCGAATGCTGTCCGGACTGCTGCCGTGTCTGTGATGTCCACGACAATCGGGTGGATGGTGGTCTCTCGCGACTCGGCTTCGAGGGTGCTCTTTACCTTGAGCAGTCCTGCTTCATTCAGATCGAGGAGGACAAGGTCCCTGGTCCCCGACTGTACAAATGCCCTGGCCATCGCTGATCCAATTCCACCAGCACCGCCAGTGATGACTACGACCTTTCCAGCCGTGGACAACTCGGGCCGCAGCGGTGAGATCGCCGGGTAAGGGTCATGGTGGTACTTGGCCGTGAATTCGGGAAGGACGACTCCCATCTTTGCCGCAGGATTTGGTGGAGTGAGAGATACAGCTCGCTGGTTCTGAGAATGTGGCCTCGCTCCTCAGTTCGGTCAGTCAATCGGCGGCAGGAGGCCGGATTGCAAATTCTTCGATACACTGCTCATGATATCAATATCGACAAAACGCGCCAGGACTCTTCGGCCTTCACGGACGGCGTTGGGCGGGACAAGAGCTCAGGGCCTGGCGTCCGGCTCAAGAAGTCACTCGCAGAAAGCATTCAATCCCCAGAATCCCGGGGAGAGATGATTACACGGGGCACTCGACTGGGTAACGATTGGGGGTGGGGAGGGGGCCTTCAGACCCGTGCCTTTTCACGGCCGGGGTCGGCTTGATGCGAGTTAACCGTGATCTCCCCAATGGCTGACAAATGACAGCTGCTGGAGAATTCATGTCCTTGCGGAGTCTTGTTTCATCCTCCTCCTTCGTTGCGAGACCGGATCCGTGGGAGTATCTCGATCGTAGGTTCGCCCGCTTTTAATGGAGACGGACATATTGGATCGGCAAGAAGGGGGAGAGAGAGGAGCTTTCGTCCGTTATGGGCGGACGAGGAAGAATTGTTCGGAACAGGTCTAGCTACAGGTTGTATCCTGCTTGTCTCATGGCCTCTCTACAGCGCCCCTATGTATTCGAACGAAATTATCAAGGAGCATTTTCTCGCACCTCACCATCAGGCACGATCTTCCCATCTTTCACATACAACTCATCCCAGCCAATAGTCCATGCCATGCCCGGCAAATCCAAGAAATTCTCCTCGTCCGGTCTAATCTTCTCCTTGAAATCCGGGTCGTCTCGCGATTTCTTGATGTCGAGGATGTCCTTGACCACGAATTCGGCCACCCCGTCGTATTCAGACGTCTTCAACCCTCTGAGCTCTGGCCACGCGTCGATGGTCGACTGTTGGACAGCAGTGGACGTGTGATACTGCGTAGAAAGAAATGAGTCGAGATGATAGCTGTGGGAAGGAAAGGATGGAATTAGTCCAACTGACCTGCGTGTACTTCAAAATCCCATACTTTTCAACCATGGGCCTCACCAATGGACCGTGGACGTCGGACCAGTATCTATTGAATTCTTCCTCTGAAAGGCCCGGTTTCTTCTTGAGATACATTGAGACGCGGAGGACTTTTGTCTTTGTTGCTGCACTGGGATCCATGATGCTCGTTAAGCTCAGCGGGGGGAACTTCACTTGACCAGCGACGATCCGGAAGGATCTTTGTTTTTCCTGTCTTCTTTTCTTTTCTCCCCTTCTGGCCTGCCTCCCTTCCTTTTCTCCCCCTCTGAGACCAATTTAATGCTCGCCGGCCGATATCGCAGCGACATGCGTGGGGGGAGAGATTGCACGCTTTACTTCGCACCACGGGGTTCACGCGAAGGCCGTCCCAGAGTTTCGAGACGGTCTCGAAACGAAAAGCATGCTCTGAGCGTCTATAGGTACTAAGACTTTCGCTTTGGCACCTTTGGCGCGGTCGCCGATTACCTACAGCATCAAATCATTACGAAGCAAGATACGCGGCCAAGCGTGTCCGTGACGGAGTCTACTGTACCTGGTAGTTTCCCCCCTCCTCTGGGGAAGGGATCTTTGGTTTTTGATAGAACTAGACCGAAAAAGATCTCCCGAAAGCGCGGGGCCCCGCTTGCGGCTCGCGGGTTTGTGAATGCCGATATACGAATATTTGTCTAGTCTGGTCTGCGTGGTTACGGCATTTCGACGCCGCTTGCTTTACAGAGCTGCAACCTGTGATGCCCGGAGAAATAACGGGGTCTTTTAGTTTCTGTTGCATAATGCTGCGGGTGGCGTGAGGCAAGGTGCTCTGTTCTATGCATTGCATCTTTCAATGACACCAAGACTAACAAGTCCATTTTATGCATACTGCGTCGATTCTGATACGAATGCCTATTCTAATCTGAACCTTCTGAAGCCTCCTTGATCCTCTGGTACGCGGCCTTGACCTCCTTGACCTCATTGATAGCCTTGAACCACTTCGTAATCAGCGGGTGCTTGTCCAACGTCAGATCGGCAAAGTGGTGCAAGTGAATCCACGGCTCAAAGTGGAAATCCACGGCGGTATACCCCCCTGGTATGATGGTGGTGCCGTTGCTCTTCTTGAGCTGAGTCTCCAGGACATCGTAGCATCGCAGCGTCTGGGCCTGGTACCTAGCCAGTGCATCGTCATTCTTGACCGGGTGATGCAGTCTTTTGCCCAGTAGAAGTAAACCCAGCTGTCAGTCTTTGAAGCTCGTCAGCTTGCATAGGAGGCGTTTTCTCACCTGAACCAATTACACTGCCCACTGAACGGCGCCAGTGTCGTGACGAGGAAATACTGCCACTTCTCGAAGTCGACCAGGTCCTGTTCCGTGTTACCTCTGGGCCCGATCTTGTTGTCCTTGTCGTAATTTCGAAGGATATAGTTCATGATCGCCCCGGACTCCCACGACACGACTCCATTGTTGGGGTCTTCGAGGGCAGGCACGCGACCGTTCTCGTTGATTTTCAGGAATTTCTCGCCCTTGACTCCCTTTTGCGGATCGTCGCCTCCTTCCCAGATTTGAACTTCGTAGGGGAGTTGGAGAAATTCGAGAGCGATGGCGATCTTGATGGGATTGGGCCCGTTGTGGTGGGCATGGAGAAGAAGAGGCTTGATTGTTGAACCCATGATGAAAGCAGATGTTAAAAAATGGAGAGACTGTTGAATGAACAACAGATGGGAGTGAAACCTTTGGTTGTCGTCGCCAGCGAAAGTCCTAACTCACTCTCTATATGTGTCCTTTATGCACATATGCTATAATGGCATTGCGCATTATCCCTGAGATCTTTGTCATTCGACCGGAGTCGGGGCCGGGCAGCCAAGAAGAGATCCTCAATCATGGCATACAGGCTCGCCGTGGACAACGGCGCATACAGGACGACCGCTCCGTGAATTGAGTCAGCAGCACCGCGACGAGGTCTGGATTTCGACGAAGTCTGCAAAAGACCGAAAGACAGCTCTGGATGGCACGATCAGTAATCCCACATAATCAGTGAGAAGAGACACTGGGCCGCGAATGAAGGTCGGACGGTTTCATTGGCGGGAGGTTGGCAAGCCGGTGTTCGTCAATACCGTCCCAAGCAACCTGGAACCTGAGGGTGGAACTCGAATTCCGGGGTAACCAGGGAACGAGGGCATGGAGAACTTCGAAGCACACGTTACCTGATTTGGCAAACACCCCTTCTCCAAATCGAATAACGGTATATATAGGGGGCAGGAAAGGACGGCGAGAGGATATTTTGTTGGAAGATCAACGCATTTCCAGTCTTCGACACAGCGGTAGACTCAGTGCAATAACCACAGAACCACCGCCAGAATGGAGCAGCTCGTGACATCCATCAAGCACCTGAAGAAGCCGCTGAAGATCGGCGACATCGAGCTTCGAAACCGCTTTGGCATGTCGTCGATCTCTCGAAATCGGTACGTAGAGGGAAAGAAAATCTCACCCGTTCTAGCTGACCCTTCTTTTCGCCAGATCGGACAACACGTATCCCAACGAGTTAAATGGCGAGTACTTCTACCAGCGCGCGCTCGGTGGTGCTGGCTTCATCTGCGCCGGCGGTGCTCTCATCGAGCCCCAGGGTACGCCGATGAGGGAGACTCCGCAGATCAACACTCGCGAACACATGCTGGCCTGGAAGAAGGTCGTCGACAAGGTCCACACCGTTCCCGGATCCGTCTTCTTCTGTCAACTCTGGCACTGTAAGGACTTTCTCCTCTCCTCTTCCGTCATAGTAGATGATTTCCTTGGACTGACCCGGAGACTTACAGGCGGGCGCATGACATACATGGACTCCAAGATCCAGCGCGACTACGGGAGGCCGACCATCGCCCCCAGTGCAATCCAGGCGCGCATGGGAATCTCGCCGGACAACGACGGTGTCTACGATCTCGAGCCCGGTCTGGACAAGGGCTACTCGACGCCGACTGCGATTGAGAACCCAGCCGACGTCGTCGAGCAGTTCCGTCAATCCGCCATCTTGGCCAAGGAGGCTGGCTTCGACGGTGTCGAGCTTCACGGTGCTAATGGGTATCTGGTTTCTCAGGTTAGCCAGCCACACCTTCTGTCAAATAGGCGATTACTGGGCTAATTTAGTGGTTGTACAGTTCTTGGACGACGGTGCCAATATTCGAACAGACAAATACGGCGGTTCCATCGAGAACGTGAGTCCCTCCACATTATGAAGTGTATGGGATGTTGCTGACGTATACACTCAAAGCGAGCCAGATTCGCCTTGGAATGTATTGATGCCCTAGTGGAAGTCTGGGGCCCCAACCGAGTCGGCATCAAGCTGTCTCCCGCAGTGGGACGTGGTGATCTGGGAATGTGGCCTGTCGAGAGACAAATCGAGCAATTCACGTACTTGATCAAGGAACTCGATAAGCGACCTCTCGCGTATATCAACTTGGTTCGATATCTCGGTGAGTATTCAACTCCACAAGTTCTGAAGAAGAGGCTTTCAGGCTAACTCTTTGACAAAGAATGGATGGACATGGAAGTCGACGGCAAGATGCGAGGCCCCGTCCACCCAGTCTGGGCCACGTACCGCCACTTGATCAAGAACGCCAAAGTCTTCCTCAACGGCGCCATCTCGCTCGTCGAGGCCGAGGAGCTCCTGAAGGACAACACAGGAGACGTCATCATCTTCGGTCGTCCGTGGCTCGTGAACCCGGACTTTGCCAACGCTGCCATTGCTGGGAAGGAGAAGGAGTTGCAGTTTGAGTATAACTTTGACGTGAGTTTACCCCGTGTCTTTCTTTGATCTTCGAAAAAAGACGAGCCGGAAAGGACCGTGTTGAAACTATTTGCTAATGTCTTGACTCTCCCACCGCAGTTCTTTGCCCAGTACCCCCCCGGAGACCAGGCCAAGGGATACATTGACTATCCGTTCGTCACATCGAAATACAGGGCGCCCCAGCTTGTGGCAAATTGAGAAGGCTCTGTCCAAACAGCGTTCGATCCTTCGGCAGGGACAGGTGGGCCGGATCTGGTTTTGTGGGAGAAAGGGGTTTGACAAAATGAAGCTCTTCGCAGCTAGTGAACTTCAACAAGAACAACATTCATAGCCCATAGCCCTTTGATTTTTCCCCTCGAAGTATATCCAAGAAGAGCAACTTGGGCATAAAGTAATTCAGACCAGCTGGTGACACGGTGGGATGCCAGATGGCAGTGACCGTGAAGGGAAAGAATATTTCCAGAAGTAGTTTAGCTTCATCGTACCGAGGGAAGCTGCACAAAGATCCCAGCGTGACCGGGACCAGGGTGTCGTCGATCAATGAGGCAGAGTGGGTACGGGCAGTCAATGGCCGGACGAAATGTACGAGTGAGATTACTCACTACAGGAAGGAGGGAAAGGATCACGTAAGGCATCTGGAGGGGGAAAGTATACTACGCCATACGAGTACTTAGGGTTTGATCTAGACGAAGACGTCGTGACGGGGGTGTCTGGTCGAGCTCTAAGATGTCTACTTATTTATGATGACCTAGTTCTAAATCCGTGACTCTAGTCTATTTCGCTCGCTTGCTCACTCGCTCTTGCGACGAAGAAGACACAGCGTCGAAGTCGCCCGTAGCCCATAGGCAATACCTCGAGTCCGCCAGGCACACAAAACACACTCGCTCTCTCTCTCATTCAAGCGGTATCCTTCCGATCCACAGCACCCTCAGATAGATGATTACTAGTAATGTCTTCGAGTTCCTGCGCCTGACTTTCAACGTGCACCTCGTGCTTTTCTATTGTGATGTCGGCCGCGCGCACGGCGACGGTCTCGCCGAAGAGTTCGGCCAGCTCTTCCAAAGCGATACCCTTGGTCTCCGGGACGCAGAAGTAGACCCAGACGATGCCAACGGATGTAATGGAGATGAACACCTAGAGAGAAAGGAGTGCTTGTGTTAGGGCTGGCTACTATGGACCTCTAATGTTGCTTTGACGAGGCGAGAACGGAGCGGGGCTTTGGCTTACCAGATAGAATTTCCACCCAATGTTGGCAAATGCAGTCGGGGCGACCTAGTTCTCGTCGTCAGTAATTCCCTAGAGCAGATCGAGGAATCTCTCAGACGCAGACTCACCTGAAGATAGACCAGGTTCGTGAGAGCATTCACCGTGTACGCGACGATACTACCTTTCGCTCGCAGATGGTTCGGGAAGATCTCGCCGACAATGATAAACACACTGATATCACCACATGTGGCGTAGAAGGCCTCGAACAAGAAAATCATCGCTGCCCCCGTGGCGAGACCGGCTTTGTTCGTGCCTTCCTCAGAGTAGAGGGCGACCATGGCGGCTTCGACCACGACACATGCCAGACAGCCCGTGAATCCGATGAACATGAGGACACGTCGGCCGAGTCGATCGGCGAAAAGAGATCCAATGACGTTGAAGATTGGAGCCATAGTGATATATCCGGCTTGGAGACATAGCTGGCCGTAGGCATCGTATCCTAGACTGCTGAAGATGGATTGCGCCTTGTATAGCCTCTCGTTAGCAATAGAAGAGGGCAGATAGAAGGAGAAAATACTCACGTATGCATTAATGACGAGATTTGCTGTACTCTGCGAGAGGAATGCGACGCCAGAGACAATGATTGCGCGCTGGCGAATGGACTTCTTGTTGTAGAACAACTTCCAGGAGGTATCCTGATCCATATCCTGTTCTGCCTGCTTTTCCATCTGGTAAAACTCGGCGCGGGCAAAATCCTCGTGTCCCTTGCGGCCGTGTTGGCTCATCATCACGTTGAACGAGGCCTCTCTCTTACCCTCCATGAGGAGATGGCGAGGTGATTCTGGCATAAAGGCATAGCCGACCGTGAGGATGATAGGCAGGACAGTGCCCAGGGCCAACGGGACACGCCACTGGACTTCGTCGGGAACATAGAAGAATGCCACGCCGAAGTACGTCGCCAGAGCAAAGCCCATGGCGGCAAGAGCTCCGTTGAAGCCGATATAGAGACCACGCAGCGCCGCGGGGGCGAGTTCGGCGCAGTACACACATAGCACTGTGAGGAATGCGAAGCCAGCCGCGCCAGTGAAGAATCTCATGGCGATGAACATCCCCACGTTCTTGGACGCAGAGATCAAAGCCGAACTGACGACACTCAGGGCGGCCACTGCGATCGAAGTTCTCTTACGGCCAATCCTGTCCGCGAGGTATCCGCATAGGATAATTCCGAACACACCACCAGCCTTTTGGGAGTCAGTATCGATTTAGACAGGACGGGAGAGCAGCTTCACGGACCTGGAAGACGCCAGTGGTCGCACCGATCAACCCTGCCGAGTTAGACGTGGGATTGCCATCATCATCAATCATGCTCATATACTTGAGAAACGAGTCTTTTGTCAAGGTAGTCCCGATGATGCCGGCAAAGTATCCGTACACCATCGACCCAAGGGCAAGGAAGAAACATGTTCCAAAGTTGACGAGGTTGAAGGACTGCTTTGCGTTTGTAATGATGGCTTTTTCGCCCGCCATTCTGTCTTCCGTGATGTGCTGGGTGGAGGGAACCAATGTGGAAGAGATATGAAGCAAGAATACAAAGTTGTCTCGTTTACGATAGACTTGTTGGCGAGAACGGCGATGCCAATCTGTATTTAATAAGCAGGTCGACATGAAACCAACAGCAGAAGCACTTTCTCATTCGTCTGGACCATGCTTGCTTGACGTTCCCGGTGAGCTAAGGCCGAACTAGAGCAGATTTCGCTTCCCTTCGCGCCGTCGCCGCCAGGTAATGTTGTGGCTTCTTCGTGTCGAGCGTTTTTGTTCGACGAAAACGCCGGGGCCCGGCCTCCCATACTCGTACGCCCGGGATGAGATAGAGCATCTTGCCAATGGAGGAGAATGGAGGATTTGGGTGGAGCCTGGAGTTCGTCTGGAGATGTCAGCATCTCCCCAGAATAAGGATCCTGCTCGCGAAGGCCTCCACGGGGCTTTTGTGGATCCTTGACACCCGGTGTTGTGAAATCCGATATATGTTGACTAAACGATTGAAGCCAGATATCGAGGGAATGCATACGCTATATCCCAATCTTTGAGGCCTATCGGAAACTGAAAGCCGGGTGGTGGCATGATTGCGACTACTGCCACTGCCATTGGGCTGGTGCTTGCTTGCGTTCTCTCTTCTATTGGTGGTGCGATTGACTTTCGGGTGCGCCGAACGGTAGAACTTCCATCGAGGCTTGTATCGTATAAATTAGAACAGTCCTGTCATAGAAAACTTACTTGCCGTCAAGGTTCGGACATTAAGCCTGTCTTCATCACCGCAAGATACCCGAGGAGTGACCACCTTCTCGGACCGACTGTGTCTTCGTATCTTCGTGTGATGGGATCCATGCTCTGTTGGATCCTCCTCCACACCGGCAGGCGTGCTTCCGTGCAGTATCCGATGCAGACGGATGAGAGTTGAAGGCTAGATTTGAGAACTGGAGACGGCAATGGATGTGACCGTGAAAGTGACGCGGTCAATGCCAGCGTTATGGATCGATATTCGAGCAACTCATATGACCATTAACCATGCACGTTCGGCTCCCGAATTCTTCGTTCAGGATGGTAAGATGGTCATCTTCCGGCTCAGATACCTACTGTGTTCAGTTCACCCGAACTTGTGCACGACTTCATTGCACGAATTGTGCAAAGACGTGAGACATTTCGCAGGATCAGGATCAAGACAGCCTAGGAGCCCTTGATTCGAATGAATACAGTCAACGAATGCCGTCGAGAACACTTTTGACGGGCAAATCTATGGGTAGCCTGAGAGAGATCAAACAGCATAGCCTTCAACTCGACAGAGGCAATAAAGCGCCGGTGAACCTCCTGGGGTTTCCGAAATGAGTTGAATTGCTCGCCAACAGAGGCCATACGAATAGATGATCGGCAAGGTTAATGTGGAGGATTCAGGTGGATGGTTCCACTCTCAGTGACAATGGATGATAGAGACCATGTTGAGTCCTAAGACTCTATATATCGAACAACGCCAATTTGGTATGGATATCTTTGATCTATCCAATCCACAAGGCGACGTTAACCCAACCGCAGTATCAACAAGGCTCGACCCTGGCTCCGACGGATCCGACGAAGTCACTGTGAGTTAACTATCCGATGTAGGGAGTCCTCATCCGGGTACCATGTACTCTACCTCTCGGATCCGGGGTGAATATCATTTGTCATGTCCCCGGTTCCGTTCTCGCCGGAATATTGATGCTTGTCCTGGGCCCTTCAAGACATGCTCCGCTCTATACTCGGTGTTCCAAACACCGCGTCGGGGATGAAGGAAGAATATGTCATCACATCAAAAGTGAGATAAGACTTGGATGATTTATAGCCTTCTATCAGGCAAAGCTTAACGCAGCCTAGTTCTATATTGAGTCGGAGGGCTTTGATTGGGATAGGTTACAATAGATTAGATTAAGGTTCGTGAGGTGATACTAGGTGGACGATTTTCCATTCCAACTATAGAGCTTTGAGAATTTCGGTTTCGATCTTGCAGCGTATCCTGTGTAAAATGGGACGATGGCAAACCCGATGAATCTAGAGAAACGCAGTCTTACGCCATCTGGTCAGATCTATATACCTCACCACCCCGAGTCACACGCAAACCGTCCACTCATCCACCTCCTATATCCATCCTACTTCACTTCCCCGCGCCCGTCTTGCCACCAACATCCTTACGCGACAAGACACTCTTGAACACATTCAGCAGATCCTGCTTCGGATCCTCCACCATCTCCAATGACCGCCAGGCAATGAACCTATCCGGCCTCACGAGGATACACCCATCCTCCTCGACCTCCCGAATCCGCTCCCACTCCATGTACATATCCTCGTAATCCTGACGAAACCCAATCGAGTAAGCCCGGACAGGCACGCCCAGTTGTTCGGCCACATAGGTCGCAGCCCCCTTCCACGCGTCGCCGCCGATGCCAGTGAAGAGCGTGAATCCGCCCTTTCCTGCGAGATCGAGGATAGGGATGGGTTTCGATGGGAGAGTCTTGTTCAGCCAGACGTGCGGGAGTCGTGCGCCTGGGTACGTCGTCCGCGTGTGGTCGAGCACCGGGTCTCCTTCGAGTGGGGGCATCTCGCCTTGGTCGGCTTGGTAGACGGCGGTGGATTGGTAGCGTTGGTTCATCTCGATGCCTAGGCCTTGGAATTCGAATCGTGTGCCTCGGACGGCTTTGAAGAAGGCTTTGCGCTTCTCGCGGCCTTCTGGTGTTGCGGATGTCATGAGTGAGAAGTCGGCTACTCTGTCTTTGGCTTCTGGTGCGAGGATTCCGGCGGCTTTCCATAGGGGGAGGTGGTCAAGGTAGCCCTGGAAGGCTCTGTGTGGTGTGTTAGGATAGAGACTCAGTATTAGTAACAGCGAAAACTCACCTGCTAACGATAGCTTCGCCCACGGGCTGTCGCTCCTGGTCGTACGAGTCCAGAAGTTCCGGTCCAGCAAGGCCTAAATCTTCAGTTAGCTTTCTCAGTGAAATGGTCATGAAACACTCACCCTTCAGAACATAAGACACCTTCCACGCAAGGTTAAAGGCGTCTTGCACACACGTGTTAGACCCAAGACCGTTGGAGGGAGGATGACGATGAACAGCATCCCCCAGGCAGAAGACATTGCCCTTAGAGTACGTCTCAGCCACGATGTCATTGATCATCCACTTGCTGATATCGAGGATCTCGACGTCGATCGAGTCGTCCCCGATCATCTGCCTGATACGCTTCATCCACTGCTCCTTCGTGGGGGGCGGGTCGGGCTTGTACCCTTGCACGGGGAACATGATGAACACCCATTCGTACCACGGCTTCACCATGCGCGGGAACCCGATCCATGCAAAGTCAGGGTGTTCGACGTCGTGCTGGTAGCACCAGTGGAGATTTCCCTTGCGGTGCTCCATCAGCTTGCCCAGGTCGGCCTTGACCAGCACGTTCCACGCCAGGCCGCCGCCGGGCTGCTGCTTGAGCGGCAGGTCGAGCTGGCGGATGATCCTGCTACGGGCCCCGTCGGCGCCGAAGAGGTATTTGGCGCGGATCGTGAAGGTGGCGTTGAAGATGAGGTCTTTGACCAGCACGTCGACGTAGCCCTTTTCCGTGTTGTCTTGGAAGCTGATGAACTCCGTGTTGAAGCGAGAGACGAAGCCGCTGGTGGTCGCTTTGCGAATAAGGATCGGCTCCAGCTTGGTCTGTGGCAAGTCGACGGGTTCACAAGGGCTGGCTTCTTTGTACTTCGCCTCCAGGGCCGGTCCATTGCCCCAGGAATAGAGGCGAGCGTACTCTTCGCCGGCCATGCTATATCCCCATCTCGTATGCATCATGCTGTCCTTGGGGCTAGCCAGTCTCCGACATTCATCGTCCACCTCGATATCTCGGAGGCATTCTGCGCAGCGGGTGTCAGCTTGTCTGTCTTGCCCGTGCCTGTAAGGCTAGTGGAGCTCTGTATCTCACCCATAGCTGCCGCGTTCGTGATGTGAGCTCGTGGTGTTTCTGCTGTCGTCGACGTGATTCCAATGATGATGCCCTTGATCCCTTTGCAACGTCAGCTTCATCGACCCTGACACCTCACCAGCAGCGCCCGCTGATCCATACCATATGAGCCCAGAAAAGAAGCAATCGACCCTCCTGCTGGCCCGGTTCCCACCACGACCACGTCGGTGGTGTAGTCGGGCTCAGAGGAGGATCCATTCACGTATCCGTTGGTCGTCATGTTTGCGGTTGGGTTGCAGTTCGCCTGTTCTCTTGGTTTGAATCCACACTCGAGAGTCGGCAAGAGCTCATGGCTCCCTTCCTTCACATCATGATATATAGCATAGTAAAAGACAAGTCGAAGCACTATGTGGCCTGAGAACGCCGAGCATTGAAAGATGCCTAGTCGTAGGATCCCTAAAAGAACTTTTGAGTAGGCGAGATAATACCCCGGAAGTCTCCCCTCCCCTGTTCTCCCCATGGGCTTTGTTCCAGCAAAAGCCGGACTTGGCTCGCGGGATTGATGAACGCCGTCGCCCCCTCTGCATTAAGCCATTTCGGGGCGGGACCCCAAACAAAATGGCGGGCTTAAAAAAGTCATCAGATGTTCAATTACAGATCAAATGTCGATTGAATAGTCGGTGTTGGCTCGGGACCCTCAGGCCTCCGGTCTTGATTCCGAAGCAACAAGTCGGGACCGGCAGTCATACTTTTGCCGCCTAGTCCCTGTCGAAGGGGCCGATGGGATGGGGAAGTGGGCGCGCCAGATCTCACACAGGAGAACGGGCAAGGGTTCAGCTTGGACTCAGACTGGGGATATATTTTTCCAAGGTCTGTCTATTCCGATGCTTAATGTTTAATGTGTGATATAACATATAATAGAATATTTATCGATGCATCGGTCGTCATTCTAGCTTTTCCATCTATTCTCTGGACAAAGGGCGAAGAAAGCCTCCTCTGATGCTTGCTGCTGGAAAGAACATATCTCTCCCAGGCCATAAAACTATATCACAACCATCTCTTGGTGCCCGTATGAGAGATGTAAGCCCCCGCATCGCCATTCTCGATACTCTTCTGGGGGAGCAGCTTCAAGAGAAACTGGACGGATTCCTGGGTGTTGAGTGGCTTCGTATAGGTCCGCTCGTACTGATTGAACTTTAGGCCTTGTTCCTTCCGCTTCTCTAGCTCGCGGGCACTGACTGTGTAAGACGTAAGCACGCCGGTCAGTCTCGACTCTCTGCATAGTATAGAACGGCCTTCGACACACCGTCGACATCCTCCACGGGCGGGTTTGTGCCCCGGCCGTCGTCTTCAGAGTCGACGGCGCCAGGGCTGACGGACATGAACAGAATCCCGTCTTTCTTGTAGGATGCGCTGAACTTGGCCATGACCATGTTCAAGGCGGCCTTGGAGATCGAGTACGGCACTGCCATGTCCATGTCCAGTGAGGTCGTCCAGTCCAGATCACCCATACCACTCGAGAGGGCGATGACTTTCTTGATCGTGCCTTTCTTCAACAGCGGGATGAAGGCGGCGGTGGCGTTGATGGTCCCGATGACATTGATGTTGTAGCAATCAGACAGGTCCTGGTCAAACGCGTCCAGCCTCTCGTAACTGCAAGACTATCTGTCAGTTACTTTTCCCATTCATGTGCCAATCCATCCAAAGGACAGCTTGTGACTTGTCGTCGTGTGACTTACTATTCTTCCAGAGTTCGAAACGCCGTGGGTTTCGCGACCAGACCAGCATTGTTGATCAAGACATCCACGCCCTTTCCATTTGTGACCTTCTCGACATCCTCTGCCGCTTTCTGATGTACACTCTATCTTAGATATTGCAAGGGCCCTGGGGGTCCATTGGATTGGCTGTAAGACGTACCAGCAAAGCACTTCGGTTCCTCACGTCTGCCTCAAAGACATGGACACCCTTCACGCCGTGTTCCAGGATCTGCGCCTCCGTCTCCTTCTTGTTGAGCACCAAGGATATCACCAGGTTCTCCGGATCCTCTGCGAGCGTGCGCACAAATTCATACTAGAGCAGAGCAGAGCAGCCACATTGTCAGCAGCCATCATAGTTCAGCCAAAGGGGGAAGAAGGACAAGTTTTCTGTATGCAGGTACTTGTACATACGCCAATTCCTCGATCCGCGCCAGTAATCACCCAGGTTGGCATCTTGTCGGCGTCAATCCGTCCTCGTTATTGACTATCGCTGTCGTAGGTAGTGGGAAGGATGAGCTCCAGGTCGAGTTTCTGACATCACGCGGATCCGCCGATAGAGAGAACAGCGCGAACTGTGATATATACGCGTTGTCCGGGATAGGCAACCGGGGCGCCCAGTCCGTCCCCGTGTTCTCTCTTATTTTTTTTCTCACGAGGTCCCCTTTCCGCTCTTTCGGATGCTGTCTTCAATCTTGTCTCCAAATGATCGCTCTCGGTCGCCCTTCGAAAACAGATGCTTGTTCATGACCGTTCGCTGCAAGGGCCACGGTCACCTCCACGGCCAGGCGATCTTTCGGCCTCATAGACCCCGCAGTCGCAAAGGCCGTGGACGGCACTTTGAGGCTTGGGACGGCCGAGACGGAGACGGTGCTTAGTAATGCACTCAGGAACCAAACAGCGCTCTTCTGAGTTGTTTTTCTTCGCTCGTCACGGCAGAGGTCAAGAACTAGTCCTAGACCCCCGGGCAGTTTAGGCAGAAGGGTGGTTATGAATAATGTGTGGGCGGGGCAGATAGTACGTCCAGCGATGGCCCGACACAGTTCCGTTCCAACACCTGGTAGTATTCGTCCATCGCCCTTACTCCATGAGTCTCTGGCTCAATTGGGGCTTTACTTACCGGCCTCGCCTCGCCTCGCTGAAAGGCGTCCCCGCCGGTACCATGGTACAGACAAGTCCAATTACAACGCAACGTAGCTGCTGGTTATGCAGCGTGCTATCGTATCTGCTGACAAATTAGGTGATTGTGCTATTTGTTTTATTTCTTCTCTTTGAATGAAATGTCATCATCCTTGTGAGGATAGGAGTATATATTGCCGCGGCTTTCGAATTGTGTGTGAAGACAAGAAGACAAGCATAGAGGAAAGACGACCTACCACCGAGCAAAGAAACAGCCAAAATGCCTTCCTACGTGATCACCGGGGCGAGCCGTGGTATTGGCGTGAGTAGATCCCCTTCCTCTCTTCCGTCGATTGGTTAGAAGGAGTCTGGAGATGCTAATGTCGGGATGATTTGTGTTGTTTAGTACGCTTTCGTGGAATACCTCTCTCAGGATCCGAAGAACACGGTGGTCGGTCTGGTTCGCGACAAGGCCGCCACGGACCTCAAGATCCAAAAGGCAGGCCTGAAGAACATCACCATAATCCAAGCCAACATCACCGACCGCCCGGCGCTGGCAGCCGCGCGGAGCCAGGTCGAGAAACTGACCGGCGGTTCGCTGGACTATCTGATCAACAACGCCGCGATCGTCTCCCACCTGACCACGGGCCGGTTCCTGGACGAGTTCCCAGGCGACGAGGAGAAGGCGCTGGACGACGACCTGGAGGAGGCGTGGCAGACCAACGTTTTGGGCGTGGTCTACACGATCAACACCTTCCTGCCGCTCCTGAAGAAGAGCTCCATCAAGAAGGTCGTCACTCTGAGCACGGGTTTGGCCGAGCTCAAACTCACCAATGATCTGGGAATCTGGGAGTCGGCTCCGTACAGCATGAGCAAGGCGGCTGTCAATGTCGCCGTGGCCAAGTACGGCGCGAAGTACAAGGACGAGGGAATTCTGTTTTTCTCTATTTCTCCCGGTGTCGTCGACACGGGTGCCGCTGCTGGTAAGTCCAACCATCGTGTTTTAAACTATACCAAATTTCCCCCGCGGTGATCACAGCTTTACTCATTTTCATCTTGAACAACAGCTCCCGGCATCGAAGGACTGGCCGCCAAATTCATGAAAGCAGCTCCAGACTTCGCGGGCCCCATGGCTCCCGTGGACTCGGTGACGCAAGTGCTGAAGGTGGTGGAGTCGAAGAGCGTGGCCAACGGCGACTCCGGTGCTTTCGTCTCACATCACGGCGACACGAACTGGCTCTAGGGTGCAGAGTGAAAGGGAGGATATCGACGGCTTCGCCACGCCGATAGACAGGGGGAGAGATGGATAGCCGTGTCAAATAGAAACATGTACTTTCGAAGAAAAGGCCCTAGACGAATATTCCAGAATGTAAATCCACCACTGCATCGGACACCGGGATTCCCGGTCCTTGACGAGGCCCAGACTCCTGATCTGCGTTCCCACCAGACAGTCTTTCCGGAGTAAGGATCTCGCGCCGCGCCAGCCAGGTCCGGACCATCCGATGAAAACGAGGCCACCAAACGAGGTTGTCAAAGAAGTTTGACGTGAAAGCAGTAGACGATCCATCCCTAGCCGGTAGCACTGCCGACCGTGAGTGAGTGAACCGTATGAGTAGAAAATCCTCCGGGCGTCCAACACCGCGTTCGAAAATCGGGATTGCCCCATGCCCTTCAACTCCGGCTCCCACCACCGGAGATGCTGAACACCGCTTACAATTTTTTTGCGGGGAGATATTTCTTGTCCGGGGCTCCTTGGAGGCGGGAGATGGCCCGGGGGCCCGATATATATGCTTTCAGCGACGCATATCCCTTTTGCTGTGATCAGACTGCCCGGTTTATCGTCTCGTCTCGCCTCGTCCCGTATCTTATCTAAAGGGCCACTCCTTCTGCAATTCAAAGAAAACGTTACAGGAAAAGAGATTTGATCAGCCATGGCTAAAGGTCTCGGACACCCCGAATTCAACGCCTTCAAGCCCTACGACTTCACGGCCGCCAACAAGAAGTACGCCGACAGCATCTTCAACAAAAAGGACTTTGTGGTCGGCGCACGCTCTCGTGTGGGCATCATCTGCTGCTGCGATGCGCGGTGCAGTCCCGACCACTTCTTCGATTTGCCGGAGAATGAGGCTTTTATCATTCGTAACGGAGGGGGGAGGACCGCGAGCACGGATGTCTTGCGGACGATTGCGAGTATTGAGATTCTGAGTGATATCAAGGAATTGAAGGTCATTCATCACACCGGTAAGTGGTGTCCTGTCCGCTTCAGCATCGGCTGTGGAAAGAGACAGAGAGAGAAGCACCCCTTCTTTTCCATACACTGTTATGGCTGACTGAATTCCCAAAGACTGTGGCGCTCTCTCATGCAGCGACGAATGGATCCGCGCCAACATCGTCAAGAACGACCCCTTGATGAAAGACGGGCCCTTCCTCAACCTCTCCAAACAATGGGCTGAATCCATGACATATCTCTCCTTCAGCTGGAACGAAGGCGACTCAGAGCGAGAGGTGCTCGAGCGCAGCGTCGTGGAGGACGTCATCTTCCTCCGTCGACACCCGCTGATCAAGCCCTCGATCCCCGTGACGGGGTGGATCTTCAACCAGGAGACAGGGATCATTGAGGAGATTGATTGTGGATTGAAAGATGGGATTGATCCGGAGCTGGTCAAGCAGTTGCAGGAGGAGTTTAAGAAGAATCATCCGGATTTGAAGGATGTTGAGGTTGGGAAGACTTATCATTGATCATCAGATATCTGGTTGTTTGGGACTTGAATGAGATGAGATGACCAAATGAGGCTGGGTTGATTGACTATTCAACTTCAATCGGCTGCTGAAACACATAGATGGCCGCAATACAATGAATGGTATACAAGGCAGACGAGGCATGAAATCAGGGCTTGTACTTGCTATTTTGTTTCTTCCAGTATGAGAAAACATGAATCCCGGGGACACGGAATCTAGCCACTTATCTATCCATGCCATTCATATGTGTGTTCTCTCATTGCGAGTCTATCTATCAATCCTAACCATCGTAGCCCGACTTCCCCGGCACGACACCATAAGCACCACCATCCTTCCCAAACATCGTACGCAAGTCATCCACCAAATCATCCGGCTTCTCCCACGCAGCAAAATGGCCTCCGCTCTCATGTTCCTTCAAGAAAGCCACAGGGCCCATCGCTTTCACCCAGACGTTTGGCAAGAGCACAATCTCCCTCGGAAAACGTGAATAACCCAGAGGCACATCGATATACCTCTGAACCTCAGTGACAGCCGTAGTCGTGGGGAACCCCTCGCGCGGCGTCCGGTGCGTCTTCTCATAATAGATGCGCTGCGACGCCGCCGCGCCCGCGGTCGAGAAGTAATAGATGCTGATCCACGTGAGGGCCTCGTCGTCGGTCCAGGCGTACCCGTCCGTCCAGTCGTGCAGCTTCTCGTAGATCCATGCCAGCAGGCTGACGGGGCTCGCGGTGATGGCGTACGCGGCCGTCTGGGGCCGTGTGCTGTGTAGGAGGTTGTAGCCGAAGCCTTCGTCGCGGAACCAGCGGGAGCGAGCGATGCCGGCCTTTTCCTTGTCTGTGAGCGGTTTGGCTTGGAATTCGGCCCAGAGGAGTGGGTGCGATGTTGCTGTGATTTCGGGCGGGTGGCACATGTTGATGTGGTGGGCTTTGACGGACTCGGGGTAGAGCATCGCTAGGAAGCGGGCGACGAAGTAGCCCAGATCACCGCCCTGAGCGACTGTGGTCGTGAGGTTAGCTTTGTCTCTATCTGTCTATGGTCAGGGAGAGTATACCGTATTCCTTGTATCCCAACGCCTGCATCACCTTGTGTGCCACCTCTGCGTGCTGCTCGAACTGGAAGTTCGGCTAGAAACACATCGTCAGTCAGTCTCTTTCCGGTCGCTTTGAGTTGAGAGAGCGGCGCCATCTATCTCACCTTCTTCGCGCCCGAGGAGAAGCCATAGTCCACCATACTGGGGACGACGACATGGAACGAAGGGCCATCCTTCCCACCATTAATCAAATGGGGCAGAATCTTCGTGATCTCGAGGAAGCTCCCCGGCCAGCCGTGGCAGAAGACGAGGGGGATCGCGTTCTTGACCGGACTGGGCTGATGGACGAAGTGGATGTCGTAGGTGCCGAAACCATCCACGTCGATCTGGGTCATGTACTGAGGCAGCTCGTTCATCTTGGCCTCCTGCTTGCGCCAGTCGAAGCCATTCTGCCAGTAAGTTGCCAGCCTCTTCAGGTCAGCCAGAGGAGTTCCTCGACTCCAGGGCTCGACGTCGGGGAGCTCATCTGGGAATTCGGCCGCTGCGATCTTTTGCTTGAGGCGCTGGATCTTCTCCTCGGGGACGTTGATCTTGTACGGAACGATGGGAGCCATGATGGTGTCCTGTGACCTGTCCTGGAATCGCTAGTTTGTCTTCTCTTACCTCTCCAATGGCAGCGAAATGATTTTATGTCTTTGTAATTGTGCTTCGACAATGTGCCGTTGCCGTCTTCGTTCCGCGCTGCTGGTCTGAATCCTCGAGTTGCTTACTTAAGTAGAACACTCAAGAGCGTCAGTGTGGCCCCGGAGTTTGCGAACATCAGATTACATCCGTTCAGCAGTTCATCAGCGAACATCTCTGTGATGCTGAAGGTGTCCTAAGTCGCGGAGATACGACTCAGCATCCATGGCCTTCCTCGGTTCTAAGTGTCCGGGGTCAAGGCTCGAGCTCGACGCCCCTGTTGGCTGGTCCAGGCCGTTCCGCTCTCCACTCTCCACATTGTGGCACCCGGCTTTGCAACGGTATTCGGCATTGCAAATACCGTGATGGGTCAGCGAGCGCGTTTACCCCAGGAATTGGCTCTCGACGCGATTCAATCAAGCCCGGTAAGCTCTCCTCGACTCGAGGCTCAAGACCACATCGATCTCCAGGGCCCAGGCTAGGCAAGACCCCGTCGAGATTTCCCAGGGGTCCGGGGAAACTCAGTGACGTGCATCCGATCTCGGTGGCATTTGTTTGGGGAACGTCCATTTTGGGAACGTGCAGTCCGTCAATGGAACCAAACAGACAGGACAGACATTCGAAGAGGATCACGCGAGAGAAAGACTTCATGGGTTTGTGTGCCAAACAAGTGAGTTGCTACTACTAACGTACTGGCTCCTCTTCATACTACAGACATGATCAACCGATCGCCCGTCCCCCATCAACCTCGAGGTTCGTCCCCGTCACAAAGCTCGACTCATCACTCGCGAAATACAATGCCGCATTCGCGACGTCCATCGTCTCGGCCAACCTCCCCATCGGCACATTCGCGATGAACTTGCCCCTGTTCTCCGGTGTATCCTCAACGCCGACAAAGGCAGAGAACAGGCCCGTGCCAGACAAGAGCGGGCAGATGCCGTTGAACCGGATGCCCTTGGGCGCGAACTCCGCCGCGAGACCCCTGGTGGCATTGTGCACTGCGCCCTTGGAGGCGTTGTACCAGACGAGTCCGGGCCGAGGGCGTAGGGCACCGATGGACGCGACGTTGATGATCGATCCTCCCTGACCGCGCTCGATGAGATAGGGCACGATCACGCGTGTGGCCTGGTAGATGGACTTGAGGTTGACGTTGACCACGCGGTCGAACTCCTGCTCGGTCACGTCGAGGGTCGGCTTGTTGCGGTACGTGGTGCCCGCGTTGTTCATGAGGATGTCGACGTGGCCGAATTCTTGCACCGTAAAGTCGAGGAGCTTCTGCCAGTCTTCGAGCTTGGTGACGTCGGCTTGGAAGAACTTGATCGAGGAAGGGGATGTTGCTGCGATTTTTGCACCTCCTTCAGGGTTGATGTCGGATATCACGACTTTGGCTCCCACCGCTGCGAATTTCTGGGCTGTTGTGGCTCCGAATCCAGAGGCACCGCCTACATTTGTGTATTAGTATCTCTTCTTTGGCGTGGTAGCTGGCCTTGACTGACCTGTAATGATGGCAACCTTGCCGCTGAGTCTTGAATCTGCCATGGCAAAGTGAGTCCTTGTATAAACACTGGTCCCTGCTCTTGTCTGAACACCTGAAAGTCTTGTGTCTCAGTGAAATATATACAAGAAGAAGCAATGGCAGTATAATATAAAGCTACAAGGCCATCGCGGACTCCCCCCGTCCTCCACCACTCCAGGCAATCAAAGGTTCCGTCCTCCTACACGGTTATTACCCGCGTCGAGTGGACCCGCCCTGTCATGTCCTCCGTCCTTCGGCCGCTTCGGCCCCGCCTCCGAACGACGTCGAAAATACGGATAGGCATTATCCGGGGTCGAGTACGTATGAGGGATCAACAATACTAGTATCTAGGAATGGGAGAACGCCGAGATCGCAGCGTATAGAGCCGGCGTTGAGAACTCCCGGGGGGTGCGAATTGTCCTCTGACCTCATGTGTCGTCAGAGAAGAAGGAAGCCAAGGGAAGGTCTTCCGTCCACGGACCGTCCTCGTACAACTTGGGAAAATACCTTCAGCTTTGTGGTATACTACTAGTATCTGGATGTTGGAAAACATCACATTCTGAGCCATGTTTGTCTGTATGTTTGTTTTGAACAAGAGTACCTAACAATGCGCATACACTATGTATGATGGAGATGCAACACTCTACAGCTGCGGCACCAGCAAGAAACTGTCCGAGTACTCGCCACCCAAATGCACCCGATGTCGTCCCTTGTTGAACTGCGGCTCCATATGTTTAACATGAGGATTATCCCACTCCGGCAGCACCATGGTCTTTCCCGAGATCTGCAAACGAAGGCCCTCTCCTTTCTCATACACGACACCCATGGGCCAAATGCCGATGTTCATCTCGACCACCTTGCCGGGGTCGACATAATCGACGCGCAGATGCGGGTGAATAGGCAGATACTCCGTCGACTTCTCGGGATCAATTTCACGGTGAGACGCCCTGAGGATTCCAGTGGGACCGAGATATTTGGTAGGGTTGACGTTGGCGACCTCCTTGACCGATTTGACTGGAAGCTCGTGGAGCGGCACGTTGGACTGTTCCATCAGTTCACCATCGACAGACAGTTTACGTAGCATGACGTAGATATCGAGATCGTTGCGTTCCAGGCAGGAGACGAAGATCTTTAGTTTCGAAAAGCCCGCGAGAGTGGTCCGCTCTGGGAAGATGTAGTCGTATGAGAGGATATCGCCGTTCGTGGAATCGTACGAATGAACCTCCGCCCCGCTACTAGGCGCTGCCTGTAAGGTTCTCTTCGGAGTAAGGTAGAGTTTTGTATACTTCGTCCGGGGAATAGGGTAATCGCTCTCGACTTGATCGTAAAGAGGATACTGTCATGATTGAGTCAGCGAGAGAACCGACCGACACTGATCCGACAGAAGCAGAACTTACCGTTTCACCGAACCTATACATCGAAACCCGGACCTTGGGAGTATTCTCCCAGCCGTTTTCAATCCCCTTCAGATATCTTTCGAAAAATCGATCCAGGTCGTCCACTGAGCGGTGGTAATAATCCTCATACCACTCCTGGTGAGGGTGGATACGGAACCATTTCTTGTCGGTGTTGGTCTCTCTCCATGCTCTGACTGAGCCCATCGTGTGCAGCATGCTGGAATAGGATCCCAGGATGTAGGATGGGATTTTGATCCTGCTGAAATCCACGCATTTCGACTTCCAATACGCGTCGTAGAACTCGTGGGAATCGGCCATCTCAGTGACAGCTTCTTGCAGACCGCGACCTGTATAGGGTGTCAAACAACGCTACGTTGTTTTCCAATTGCAGACAAACCTGGAACTCCCAGAAGGACCCACTTGAGGAACGGCGCCCAGGAAATCCCTCCACGGCGGCACAAGTCTCGGTAGACATCGCTCAACCCCTCCCACGGCGCAATACATTTGAGATGCGGCGGCTGCTCCATCGCGGCCCAGTACTGTGTGATTCCGAGCCAGGAATTGCCAGCCATGCCCACCGAGCCGTTGCACCAGTCGTAGGTGGCGGCGTGTTCAATGATGTCGTGACAATCCTCTCCTATTGCCGATATGTGAGTATAGTGGACGCAGTGCAGTTCGGATCCTCAACTCACCTTCCTTTCTGCCCAGGTAGTGCAGGTTTCCCTCGCTGTCGAAAGAGCCTCGGGCGTTGGGGTCGAGAATCGCATAGCCTCGTCGGCACCATTCGTTGGGATCGGGACTAGAAGGAGACGTCAGTCTGGATGAATCGTCTCTGGCTAGGGTTTTTGAAAGTCACCAACCCTTCGAACTTTTCAAGGCCGCTCTGACGACTCTTAGGGACTCCCACGCGATATGGTACCACATCCATCAGGTTGGCGCCACCGCCTCCTTTGCCGTATGGAGAGTAAGCCATGATGATCGGGATTTTCTTCCCGTTGGTATCGGCCGGGCGGTAAATGTCGACGTATATCTGTTCAAGGGTCAGTCAATCTGGCCCCCGTCTTCATGGTGTGAAAACTGGGTTCGTCACCTTCACACCGTCTCGCATGCCGATTTCGACATCCTTCTCAAAGATAATATCGAGCTCCAGCGGCATATTTTCCGGCGTTTTCTGCCATCCCTTCGGCAGCACGCGTTTCTCATACCCAAATGGGATATAGGCCACTTTCACCGGTCGGTCTGGGAGATCGGCAGGAACAGCTTCCTGCCAAACCCATTCGAACCCATCATCGGGAATGACTCCCTTGTTGTATCCGGGCCACGACTTGTCGATAGGCATCTTGGAATTGGGAAGCTGCTTTGTGAATTTGAAGGAGGATCGAAATGAAAAGCTCTTCGTAGCTAGCGGCTGTCTTACGAATGAAGGAGGCGGGGAGTGTCTATTTCTTTCCCGCAACCCAAAGCATGTCCCATGGGGAATGTGAAGGCGGCTCATATACTTGACTTACATTGACGCTCGGGGAGAAAAGTGTGGTCTTTCGACTACCGCGATGTCCCTTCCGCCCCGAGAGGCCGAGCGGCGCGTTGGATTGCCCGGTGTAGCCAAAGACGCGCGCTCGATCCTTTGCTTGGGACCTTAAGCCGTCCCCAGGAGTAAGAGGTGCGGGCAGATAGACCAGCACCCATCTCCATCGGAAAACCCCCATGACAAAATGAGGTTTGTTTCTAAGGGCCGACGTCGATCTGTGCAAATATCGATGCACACTATTTTGATAGTGATCGTACCTAGCTCACCACGCGTGATGCTCGTGATGCTGCGCGCGACGAGGACTCGATTCTTACCAATCACCTTCTGCAGTGGGTCTCGGGTTCCGGGGTACCTCAAACCAACCTGGCGTCGGTGGCAGCCAGACTTCGCTGCAAAGAAAGTCAGGACCCACACCGGCATCTGCAGATGCTGTGCGTGATCTGATTGGCTCCGAGGTCCGGTCTGGGCCCCACAAAAGCCGCCCCGACCGGCTTTCAACATTGCCGTGTTTATGTCAGCCAACCACGAACAGAGTGATGGGCATCAGGGGCAGGATGGTACGTACCCGTATATTGAACGAATTCCGACTCCTGAGTCTTCGCTCGATCGCCACTGCGCTGTTTGCGGCCACTTCTGGCTGCTCTGAATGCTCTCTGAGACGGTCTCTTCGGCTCCAAGAGAGCAGGACAACGGCGCTGCTGTATGCCAGGTTTCTAGCATCGAGGCATGTCGGAAGCAGTGCGGTTTCTATGATGCTCCAATTGCTTTTCGGGATCTCGCTGCCGCTGGCCATGACTGCCTGGCACCGGTGAGCGTACAGCGGCTTCTCGTCTGTGTTGCGCATCACCCTCAAAGCTGGGTTTCGGCAAGCCGTTTCGATTTCATCTGGTATTGCAACCTTCTTGTCCCTCCAAGCAACTCGAGCTAATGTGTTGTTGCAGCACTTGCGCGAACCCGCCATCCAAGCAATCGAAAAAAGTTGTTGAAGGTGCCCATCCTCCTCCTCTCAAATTGTTGAGCCGAGAGACAAGACGCTGTCGGCGAATAAAGCCACCGACAGACCCCCCTTTTTCCCAAGCCATTCAAGATCAGATCGTGCTCGTGCTCGTTCTGCGTCCTCCAATCCTTGAAACAGGATTTGACAATGACACTGCCATGCGAAAGAAACAAAGGAGAATGTACTGAAAATTCCCTGTACAGAGGAACCAGAACAAGCCCCTGCAAGTGAGCTCGACTGGGGACCATCCTCTGGTCTGGGCGTTGGGAAGAAGTCACAAGAAAGGGGATTCTGTTTCTACGATCTCCTTTCTGGTCCCTATTTCCCGCGCAGCATGATCCTAAGTGACATTGAGTTGACTTCGCACAAATTTTGCAGCTACCAGATCAAGGCTACGCAGCAGGTGGGTCTACACTTGACACAGAGTAAGGTCAGGAGTGTCTCCGTTTGAAAGTCTGCTTGTAGTTGTCTCCTTGACATGATACGTAATTGCTCTGTTAATTCTCTATACTACGCTGTGAGTCTCAATACTGCGTCCGCCGTCAGGAGATCGTGAGTAAAATCGCAAGTGCACTGGAGTTAAATTTGGCAACACAGCGGGATCTTCAAAAACTCGCTGCATACCATAACGGGCTTAGACTCGACACCCCGGCGTCCTTGATCTTGCCGCTGCGTACCCGAATTACTGGCCCGACCATTGCTTCCAATCCTGTTGTCGTTCCCACCAGGTTCTCGGCAGGAATTGGGCGTGTGGGACCAGGTTCATTTTACCCCCTAATCTCGACTGACTCGAGCCCTTTTATCGTGGTTGGCCGCAGTCTGTGAGGCTGTCGAGCGGAGGTGGCTAGCGTCAGTCGCTGACTCCGTATCCCGGTTCTTTTTTTCTTTACTACGGGCTAATTAGGCACGGGACAGTCAGTTAAGTCTTAGAAGTTAACGCATGCATTGATTGTTGCTTTTGGCGAAGCGGAAGCAGGACCATCAATCTGACATGTCAGCACGATTTTCATGTAAGAAGCTGTCCTCTGCTTTTCAACGAATGGTCTATCGCCCTCTGCACGCGAGCTATACTGACTCGAATAGCTCGCCCAGAACTCACAGGGCCCGGGGGGGAGATTGATAATACAGGCTTGGCCCGCTAATAGGCACATGATAGGCGACTATATGGCTGTACTTGCTACTTGCTACTCGCTACTCGTCCAACTATGCCCGGAGGCTTGAGCCCAGATAGGGCTGACCTTCCGCCCTCAGGCTCCAGCCCTCTACTCGAGTAGTACAATCTCGCCCACTATTTATGCCCTTGTCCTGACAATTGCCAAGGAGCAAGGATCAGTAGAAAGCGGTCATCTTCCATTCACCATCAATCGAACGACGAACAGGATGCCAGATGGCGCATGGCGCATGGCTTGGATGTCGTCCCGAGGGGCAGGCCACAGGATACCAGCTAGCTACTGTAGCTGCGCCATCCGGCGAAAGAGCGGAAAGCAAGCACTGGATCGAGCGTGGGTACTCTGAGGTATCATCTCCTACTATGTCCATGTATGTACTATGGCAGCACCACCGGCCTGTTTCAGCGGCTTGGTCCGCGCAACTCGCGAGTCTTGGGTCGAGATGATCTGTCCCAACGGAGTAAATGCACCTGTCTGTGCGAACTGCTAGCACAACCGAGCGGCGACAGGGGAGGGGAGATATGGTGACAGACAGCACAGTCCTCAGAGGCGCGCGCAGAGCCACATGGGTTTGTCTGGAATTGAGGCGGAGGATACAGAGGATTCTCTTACCTGAAGCGAGAGTGTCCACTGTTCACAGCCTGCAAGGCTTAGTCTTTGCTGCTTGGTCCGGATCGAGGGCCGGCCAAATAAGCCACGCCGCCATGCCGCCCTACCGTCCTGGTGCCTTGCCGCCCTGTTGATGCATACCCTCACAAGGGGTGCCAATCCAGACCAAACTAAGCATACGGAATGCTTTTTAGGTCTGCCCGCTGCTCATCAGTCTCACCGTTGAACGGGAGCGTTTTCTCACCCTACCATGAAACGCGAGAGGGGGGCAGAGCGCTGAGAAGAGAAGATAAGTGGCGTGCCTCTGCTTCATAAAGGGACCGGGATCCGCCTGCCCTTGGATGTAGACCGATGCGAGTTACTCGACCTTCCTCTGCCTGCTATTGACTGCTCACCATTTGCATTGCTCGACCGACCTTCTTCTTAAACCAAATCTCAAATCGGTTCCTCCCAGCGGAAACACGTCAAACCTTACAGCCTCGACCTCAGCATCGACAGCCCCAGGCCTAGAATCCCTGCCACTATCCCTAGAGCGGAAGGGCAAAGACGGCTTTGGGACTCAGGGACTCTGGGAGAATGGGAGTCTGCCAAGGCGCATACCCCTCAACCGGCCATATAAGTCCTAGGTTCCACAGCAGGAGCCGGCCGCCCACACCGGCCCCCAGCTTTGTCGCTTCAGAGGTGATTTCAAATCATTCAACGGGCTTCCCGCCCACTGACGTTCAAATACTAGCAAGTTCCCTGGCGCCCAGCACCGCTCTATAGGGCCTCTCCGATGGACGACACGCTCTCGCCCGATGGTTCAGAGTTGTCTAGCCATGAGAACTTGAGCACGGAATCGAATTTCGGAGGTGGTGGCGGCGTGGCTGCGAAGGACAGACCCAAGAAGGCCGGTCAGGCACGCGCTTGTGGGGAGTGCAACAGGTGAGCTTTTGCCAGACATCAAAACACCGGTTCTGTTTTTGCTAACGCACTCGGAAAAGGAAGAAAATAAAGTGTAGGCAACCCTTTTCCAGGAGATTGCGATGAGAGCAGACTTCATTCAGAAGCTTTTCCCACGAAACGGTAATAATAACACAGACTCGAATCACAGGTGACAAACGGACTCCAAGGTGTTCCCTCTGTTCACGGACGGGACAAGAGTGCTATTATCCCAAGAAAAGACGACGAGCCACTCGAACGTGGCAGCTCAATCATTCTCCCCGACGCCTGTTGGACGTGGAGGGAGAGGAAGGACTGAGTGAGTTTGCTCCACCACAGCAGCGAACATTTGCCCCTCCAAAAAGAAACAGAGTCCTAACATGGTTCAACCGTTGTCTTGCACGACAAAAAGACCATATCCTCGACCAGCTAGACCCAAGCGTGCTACAAAACGCACTCCTTCGCCGAAGCGAAAGAGATCCCAGCCTTCACAACGGCGGCAGAAGCACTCAATCGCCACCGGTTCCCCCTCCACCTGGAGGAGGGTTTCCCCCAGAACACATGGCGCAGATGACGCCGAACGGACTGGAGACGGGCCTGGACCGAGTCAACAACGAGATCAACCCGGCCTTGTTCACCGGCGGCAGCGAGACCCGGTTCTTCGCCGACGTCTTCGACCCGAGCCTGGGCTCCTGGCTGACCGACAGCTTCATGAACACCCAGGGATCCACGGACGCAGCAGGAGCTCTGCAGGGTGCGACGGGTCTGGGCGACATGTCGGATTTCTCGCTTTCAGGAGCAGCGCAGGAGGTCAATCCCAACTTCCAATTCGGGTTCTTCCCGTCGTCTGTCAACAGCACTCCGGCCAACCAAGGAGCAGCCATCAAGTCCATCAATCGATATTCCATCTCGGTGCCGGCCTCCGTCGTGGATGAAACGTGAGTTCTTGAAATCCCTTCGAGCTCAATCAAACAAAGCAAGAGGCAGCCAAACAATCCAGCGTGTATTATTATTGTATTTTCGAATGGACATTGATTCGTGAGACTGACTCAGACAATGGCACGGCATGACAGAATCGATGCTTTCTTCAAGGACGTATCGGGCTGGCTGCCCATCTTCCACCGCCCGCGATTCTACGCAAAGTTCAATGTCAATGTACATGTACAACACGAACACGGCCACGGCCGGCCGAGCGTGGACCCCGACAAGTATCAGAACCTGTCGCTAGAGGACTGTCTGATCTTGAACTCCATCTGCGCCCTGGCGGCCCGGTTTTGTCCCGCCTCGTACTTCAGCCATTTGCCGCCCAAGGGTCGGGCGGAGCCCTTCTTGAGCCAGGCGACGCAGCTGTTCCAGGAGGCCATGAAGCTCGACACGGCGATCCAGCCAAACATCTCGCTGCTGCAGGGCCTAATCCTCCTCGGCTGGTACCACCAGGTGTGTGGCTCGAGTGGACGCTGTGGGAACCTGATCGGCATCTCGTGTCGCCTGGCATACGACCTGGGCCTGAACAACATCGACCAAGAGATCCTGGAGACGAAACCAACTGTGCAGTGGAATTCGCCGGAGGAATGGAGCAAGACCGAGGAACTGCGACGTGCGTGGTGGCTCGTCTGGGAACTGGACATGTTCTCCGGCACGGTACTCCACCGACCACACACGCTGGACAAGACGCAGATCAACGTCCTGCTCCCAGTCTCAGACGAGGCCTGGTTCGCCGACACGCCCGTCTCCTCGGTGTCGATGATCTCCGACCCGCTCCAAGTGTGGAAAACGCTCAGGGAGTCGCCGAACCAGCACGACCGGGCGTGGTTCCTGGTGGCATCGTTCCTGCGCGCATGTACACACGACGTCGTGCACCGACGCAACACGACGGCGCAGTTGATCTCGGATTTTCAGTCGTCAATCACCTGCTTCTCCTTGCTTCTGCCCAAGCGGTACCATCTCTCGATGAGCTGCCTCAGTTTCGACGAGTGCAATTTCGCAGGCTGTAACTGGATCGTCAGTACTCACCTGATCCTCCAATCGTATGTTCTCTCCCCGTTCTTCTGGCCCGTCTCTTCCATGTCTTTCTTGCCACAAAACAAATGGTAGTGTGCTCATTTATCTCCGTGCGATCTTACAGGAGCCGTGCTGCACTTCGACTCCTCTGCCATAGGAAATTCCCCGAGCTCCTCGACGTCTCGCTCGAGATGTCGGCCGCCGAGGACGAGAAGATGATCTGTCGTGTCATCCGCGAGTGGGATCCCAATTACATCGCGCAGGCATGCCCCTTGGTCGCGACGACGCTCCTGGGACCGTGGGCCCTGAACGCGAAGGCGGCCTGCGATTTGGCGGCAAATCCGGACGAGAGTCGACCGATGTATTTAGAGATGTTGAAGCTCGTGCTGGGCATGATTGGGGCGTATTGGCAAATTGGTGCTTCTGTCTTGGGTGAGTAGTCTTGTCTTGTTGTAGCATATCCTTTCCTGTCTTGCTTTTCTTTCTTTCCCTCTCTCTTCAAATGTCTTCAAGCTTGTTCCTGACCTGGTGTATTTATAAAGAGCTTGTTCAACTGCTCGAGGCACGTCGATCGATCACAGAACTGGTCAATCCTCGCGAGAACGACCTGGATCGACTTCCGTTGCTCCTTCCCAAGACCGACGATGAGGCTGGGAGTTGAGCCCCTTGATCAAGAATCAAGACGAGGGGATGGAGGAATGGCGCCCATCAGACCTTGGTTCAATCTTGCAAGGTGATTGAGTTCTTGTTGAAGGCTTCTTCGATGAGAACTTATCAACCGACCTGTATGATGTTCAGTTTGTCATTATCATGACCAAGCAATCCCGAGTTCTTGTCGAGTTATTCTTGTCATGGTAGTCAGGTGCATCATAGGTACATAGTATCGAGAGGGTCCTTCGATGGAGTTCGTGAAGACGCATTTTTGAGATTGGATGCACGGCGACGGCGAGGACGCCGCGATGGGATAGTCAAGCATAAGAGTTTGGGGGAGGTTGGGTCCTTGAAAAAAAGAGTCTTTTCGGACTGGATGATCGTATCAATCGTCAGTATAGCAATGAATTCCAGTCCTTTCACCCTGGCAAGTGATATACTGCATGTTTCAGCCCGATAACCACCCTCTTTGCCGGGAACAGGTAGAAGAAACAACAGATCCAAGAGCGAAAGCCGTCTTCGCTGCAGAGAAGCCGGTACTTAAGGCTCGAGAAGGGGAAGGAGCTGAACATCTACAAGGCCGAAGGGACCGTGACGCCCCGGTACTCTGTGTCCCAGGTTCCTTATCAGAAGCGCCGGCCAGGTTGCCTACGGGCCGAACGAAGGACTAGGTATCTCGCTCGGTCTCATCAGAATGCCAGCAATTGGTACATGCATCGCTTCGCTCTTGCTCATGCCACAACCGAGACTTCCTTTTTTGGAAAGTTTGGATGTCAGTGTCATTGTCATTGTCCAAGCCGGACTTGCTGGTGTCCGAATGCCTCTACCACAACTCCTACCTATCTCACTTGTAGGCGGTGTGCCCTGAAAGCGCCCCCGGATGCCAGGAACTCCGGATGCCAGCTCACGTCAACTGGGATCCCATGGACGGCGGGCTTTACTTGGCCCGGGAAATGTGTGGCCCAGAAGATAGATTGATCCCATTAGGAGCTCGGGTTTCACGCCTCGCTTGGAGCTGAGACGGTGTCATAGGAAGGCCGGCGGTCGAAACCGGCAGCCTTGCCAACCGGACATGAACAGATGCCTCAATCACACAATTGCAAGGGTACAGCGTGAGGCTCCAGAATTCGATCCGAGGAAACCGACGGCGCCTGTCCATCATAGCAACGAAGTACTTACTCCAACGGCATCCTGTAGAGCATCACAATGTGGTGCTGTAACAAATGTCCTTGTCACGATTCACCTGGAGAGTTTGCAAGACAGAGCCAAATTTCAGTCGCTGGTCAGCAAATGTCAATTTAAACCTACCTCCACAAACTTCAATTCGATAAAATCCGCAGAGCTCTCACACGGAGTACTTACTTCCGTTCTTTCCCCTGCACAGTGAAATCTCACTCTTCGAGCCTCTCCTTGGAGGCTGAGGCACATGGATCCCATTTCCTCTCCCCAGGCCACGCATAAACAACGCCCGCAACTCACCAAGAATACTTTCTGTCCCTCTCGTTCTCGAGCGAAGATCCCATCGTCCACAGAATGGGGGAGCTTACCTCTCTCTGGGGGACACTCACAGTGGATCCCCTACACTGTTTCCGCATTCGGCAACACGGCGGTGTGAAAAGCGCGCCCGACGTTCTGAACGCCGTAACTTGCCGTTGCCCGATGGCCACCCCCGACACAGACACAGACACAGACACAGACACAGACACAGACACAGACACAGACACAGACACAGACACAGACACAGACACAGACACAGACACAGACACAGACACAGACACACACCTGCACCGAGCTAGCGAGCGATGGTGTGATTTTTAAGAGAGACGAGGGAAAATTGACGTGCTCCCTTGCATTACTCAGCTGGCCAATGAATCAATTCCATACATTTTAACTCCGTCGTCACTAAAGCCATACCTACCTAGGTAGCAGTGTACCTCTGTTCTCTGATTTGTAAACACACCCCCGCGGCACTGACAGCCCAACTACCACCGAGCATATACGCGCTGAAGGACACGGAAAGAAAAAAGACTTTCAAGCACGAGCATTCGACTGCGGAATTGTCGACTTTCTGTTACACTGAACGAACCAGCAGGTACGTATGCTGCTGAGGAATTCAAGGCCTTGATATGATAATCTCAGCTGCAGTCGGACTCGTGAGAGCCTCACCCCAAACCCGTTGCTGTGTTGCATTGTCATTGCATTGCCATTGTTGCGCAAACCCAGAAGACAATTGCTGATCAAGCGAGCCCGGCCCACCATCTAGATC
This sequence comes from Exophiala alcalophila, assembly GCA_001599775.1. Lineage (NCBI taxonomy): Eukaryota > Fungi > Ascomycota > Eurotiomycetes > Chaetothyriales > Herpotrichiellaceae > Exophiala > Exophiala alcalophila. Next base: position 1,468,599 of record BCHY01000003.1, read on the forward strand.
TGTATGCTTCTGTCCACGTCGTGGATGTTGGGAGGCTCTCAGTATATATTGCGTCAATTCGGCCGGTTTTCGACAGGAGGACAGTCTCGACTCCTCACCAGCACCAACATCACCAACATTCCCAACGTTGCATCCATCACTTCGCCCTTGATTAGAAACTTCAACATGGCGATCCCATCGACCCAGAAAGCGGTGCTCATCACCGAGCTGAAGAAGCCCCTCTCGCTCACCACATCGCGGGCAGTTCCCCAACCAGGTCCGTCGCAGGTGCTGCTCCGCGTGTCCGTCGCGGGCCTGAACCCACACGACCAAAAGTCACGCGACATCGGTCTCTTCGTGGCCTCGCACCTCCCCGCCGTGCTGGGCAACGACGTGGTCGGCCAGGTAGTGGCGCTCGGCGAGGGTGTGACCAAGTACGCCGTGGGCGACCGGGTGGTGTCGCAGGCCGACTTCAAGGCCGGCAGCCTCCAGGACGGGCTGCAGGAGTACGCGGTGGCGGACGTGGACTCGAGCGCGCGGATCCCGGACTCGATCAGCGACGACGACGCAGCCACGCTGCCGACAAACATCATCGCGCCGCTGGTGGCGCTCTTCGACCCGAGCACGCTGAACATCCCGGCGCCCTGGGCTCCGGAGGCTTCGGGATTTGACTACGCCGGCACCACGCTGCTCATTCTCGGCGGCGGCAGCAACTGTGGCAAGTTCGGCGTGCAGCTCGCCGCGCTGGCGGGCATCGGACGCATTGTCGTCGTGGGCGGCGACGAGACCGAGCTGCAATCGTACGGTGCGACACACGTCGTATCCCGCTTCGGAGACGATGAAGCCGTGCTGGCCTCCATCCGCGCCATCGTCGGCGATGACCTGCTGTACGCTTACGACCCGATCAACCCGGCGCCCAAGCAGCACCTAGCCGTCAACGCGCTGTCCAACACCCGCCGCGGCACCATGGCGCGCCTCCTCCCCGTCGGCGCCCCAGACGCGGACAAGATCCACGCCAAGCAGGCCGGATATGAGCTCAAGAACGTGTTCGGCAGCTCGCACGCGAAACCCGCGCTGGCAAACCCCTTCTGGGACCGGCTCCCAGGGTACCTAGAGGACGGACGAGTCAAGCCGCTGAAGAACGTCGAGGTCGTCGAGCCTGGTCTGGACGTGGACAGGGTCAACGACGTGTTGGACCGGTACAGGGACGGCAAGAAGGTGGTCAAGACGCACTTCCACGTCTCGAAGCCGAGTAAGCTCTAGTGGTTGTATCTCATGTGAATGAATACGTACAGTATCCGAATCTTAAGAGAAAATGAAAACACGTCTTTCCCTTGAGTACCTAGAGTATCCACTCAGAGGACAAAATTGATATTCTTGGAATCAATCTAAGCCGACAGACAACCCAACCCTGTCTTCAATTCGCGCCTGAGCGCAGACAGAATGCGCCGCGACGAGGCTGAGAAACAAAGGAGACCCGAGGCCGTCAATTAGCCGAGCGCCGAGCGACCGGCCTTGGCAGGTTGGCATTGTCTTTCGTTCGGCGGAGCGGCACCGTGCAGTTTTCGTTGTCGGTCCGGTGAGCTGACACCGAAGTCAGAGTAGAAGCCAGGTTTCTGGGAAATGGAGGTCAAAACTGTCCTATACTTCATGTTTGTATTACTATGAGGGCGGCAAGAAACGGTGTCCCAGACACCGAACGACAGGAGTCAACCAGTCATACAGTCAGACCCTACCGCTGTTCCGTATGCACCTGTAAAGGAGAGAACAAGAAAATGAACCCCCTGGCATGATTTGATCAGTGCAGACCTGATATGAAGTGGCCCTGCGGTGCAAAGGTTTGCTCGGAATCAATCCGATCGCATCCACCTTGAATTACGACAAGAATGCCGACCGCCGCACTTAATAGACAGCAACATCAAAGATGTCATTCCTCCAGCCACCGCCGCGCTCCTCTCCATCCTGCACCGCTTCCTCGGCCCTCAGGGCCTCCTCATGCCACAATTTGACAACACTTCCGGGGGTGTAGACATTCTTGAAAACCCCGTGCTTCGGCGCATCAACGCCGACCCTGGTGTACATATCGGGATCGTCCTCAGGCGTCAACCTTGCCATGACAGCCTTCAGGAACGTCACGACATCCTGTGGATCCGCAATCCGTGTAGCTCGGAGCCGCTCGCGGGCAAAGACCAGTTCCCGGTTCATGGCACGAAGCCCTTTGACAATGTTTTCAGCAATCGCCTTTTCCAGGGACCGTCGAACAAGGTGCTTCAACAAAGGCTTGAACAACCATCCCAGCCAAGAGAGTTTGGACCGGCGAAGGTTGTAATCGAGTTTGTGGATATGGACTCTCACTCCTCGTAAGCTGAGGATCTGCTCGAGCTTCTCCCGTCCCACCTCGAGGTCCAGAGAGATGTCGATTCCACGCTCGTCCAAGAAGAAGCTGGCGATGCCTTCATCCGCAAAGCGAATAAGCCCTGCATGCCCACGGATCCAAAATCCGAGATCCTGGGCCGCGACACTGAGACCATTGACGGTGACTGTGATCAGGGATTTCGTTTTGGAGACCGTGCGCTTGGAGTGGGTCTTGCGGACCTCGAGGTCGTTTTGGGTGGAGACGAGGAGACGGTAGGGCAAGAAGGAGGACGAATTCACATTGCGCCCGGGCTCGAGCACGAGATTCTCGAGAAGAAGATCCATTTCCGGGACTGAGACTTCAACACGTGGAATCGGCACGTACTGCACGCTCCTAATCAAGAGCGGAAGGAAAATGTGAACGGCGTCGGTGATGAGGTCGGGATTGGTCACTTGGTTTGGTGGTGACACGATGTTGTAGATTCGCTTCGTAGCCAGAAGGAGGCCATTGACTCCCTTGTCTTCCATCACAGAAGTCATGGTGATCTGGGCTTGCCTCAGCAACTTGTCGAAATCCGTCCGGAATTCGGTTTCGCTGCCCAGCTTGGCCGACTTTTCTTTCAACTCCTCGATCTTTTGATCCGCGTGGTCAAAGAAGTCTGGATCGGTCAGCATCCGCTGGACCGCATTGCCCACGTCGACCATGAAGTTTTCAAACTGAGGGTCCGATTGGGCGTGGCTGAGGACCTGGTTGAAATCCTGCTCCAATTGTTCCCAGTCCTTGCGATTGCCGAAGCTGCTCAGGAAGCTCCAAAAGTTGCGCACGGCGCGATCCAGGGCGGGGTTGGTGTGAATATCTTCTTGAGCAGTTGCAATAGTAGCATCTGCGACGCGAGAGTATGCAATGGCATATCTCTGAATCAACTTGGAAAGCGTGGAAACCGAGTCGTGATAGTCGGTTCGGCTCCTCAAGTTCAGAACGGCTTGTTTGATGCGATAGAGTAAGGTCTCGCCTTGAGCACCGCTGAAGTTTTCCTTGGCGCTTTCAATCGTATCTTTGCCAACGTTGGCGAGCTGCGAACCGATCACCTTTGCAGTTTGATCCGCATCCTGCTTCAAGTCCTGCTTGGATGGCAGGCTGCCCTCGTCGGCGCCCGGTTTCGCTATGGCCTTTTGCTCTTGCTCGCTGAGCTCGAGCTGCTTGCCAGTCTTTTCTGCGGCAGTAGATAGGGAGAATGCGGTGTCGGCCAGGACCTCTCTGCCCACGGCGGCGACATCGTTGACGAACAGCCGGAAATCGGAGTTGGTCAGAAGAAGGCTACCGACTGTGCGGAAAGACTCATACGCCGCCCTGGCATCTGCTCGGGCCTTGCCATTTGAGGCAGATCGGGAGATGTCTTCGATATCGACCGAAATTTGGGACTGAGTTATGTACCAGATGAAGTCCTGGATCTGATCCTGTCCATTCTTATCATGCAAAAGCTCGATGAATATCTTCAGCCAGGTCCGACAATTTCGAATCAATGCCCGGCCTGATTCACTCAGGTCTTTGTTGTTTGCATTGAGCAGGTCGGATGCGAGGAGGGTGCGGAGATTGAGGATGGTCTGCTCGTTGGAAGGCATGAAACCCTTGAAGAGGGCTCGAAACATCTGATACGAGTGCAACTTCTTGTGAAGAGCTCGTTGGCGGGCGGTGTCATCCTCGTAGCGAGGCAGGAGGGGTTCGGTATCCGCTCCTTGCTTGCGGCCGAAGCCGCAGCAGGACAAGAGATAGGACATGTTGACTCGTTCAGGAGGTACCTAAGTGGGAGGTCTTGAGATGTGAGACGCGGTCAAGCGCACGATGAATCGCCCGTAGTGGAAGGCAGGAGTGGGTGATGCTCAGACGCTGCCATTAGCATTGGAGCACAGGAAGATGGGGCAGATGGGATCGATGGAGCAGGCAGAGGTGAAGTTTGTGGTGACGGTGATGTGAGGTAACGATGTCGACATGTTTGTCGCTGGAGGAAGTGCAAGCCGCATGTGAAGCTCAAGACGTCATAGGCCATGGGCGCACCCGCCAGACTCACCACTCACGAGTCACCACTTGCCAGGCCAGGGAGGCCGCACAGAGGGCTCCCGAGTCCCTAGGCCAAGCTCCCCGCCTAAAAATGTAAGCTGGCAAAGCGCAGGATCTCATACCCGCGCCAGTCGCGACACGCACACTCGCAGGTTGAGAAGCACACATGATGATGGTACGAGTTATGTGCAACAGCTGTGGACTCGTCTCCCGAACTTGTCAGGAGGATCCATACTCACATCGCTCAGTTCCCGGTCCTTGGGCTTAGCTTCTTTGATCAATTGTTAAGGAAAGGAAGGTACCTAACTTCAGGTACCTAGGTACAAGTGCGACGAAAACTGTGAATGACTCCCTCGAGTCTCGACTCCCTGGCTAAACACCGGTTAGTACGAGGGACACCGGACAACTACGGAGTACGGAGTACGGCATAGTACGGAGTACCTAGTTACGAATACTCCGTACTCTACTCCGTACCAGCAATAGTTGCTAGCCTTGTGGCCAAGTTGCGAACCTGTGCCTTCGACGCTCGACGCTCACTCTCATCTCTGCTCCACACATCGCTCCTCAACATACTTCTTTCGGGATCTCCGGGAACTCCGGGAAATCCTGGTGTACCTGGCTCCTGCAGTACCTCCAGTTCCTGCATAAGCGGGCATGCCACGAATATACAGGATTCGGCCTACACTGCACTTTTGAGTCCGGGGAAAACTATCAAGCGTGGCGGTGTGTCACACGACCGGCCTCCGCGAGTTTTCGGAAGTTGGCTCAGTGCCTCACCGCCAACCCTATAATAGTCCACTGTCGGGGCCGCTTGGAGAAACACGGTTACACGACGACACGGACGTCGGGGACACAGCCTTGTTCCCAGACTCCTCGCCTGGGACAAAAGGAACCCGGGTCCGGTGGCCCCTGGGTCCAACACGCTCGAGCGGAGATTGAAAGTAAAGGAGGGCTCGTCCAACTCTAACGTACTCGTAAAAGGATGTACTGTACGTACTCGTACTATTCTAGGTGCGGCGGTCGGAAGTGTACTTGAGGACATCCGGATTTTGCGGAGTCAGAGGTGACGGGCCTGGGCGCTGGGAGTCGGGACCCTGGTACTGGGGCATCACGCCGCCCCCCTGCAGGCTCCGTAGTCCCGTAAGGGACAAATGTTCGTACTCCTCCGCGCGACTGCAAGGACAGACGTCTCAACATTCCTCCATTTTTTGCTGACTGCTCAGCCTCCAGTCGGCTCCCGATTCCTCACTGCAGCCCATTCCCGGGCACCGACGGCGATTGGTGGCCCCCGGATAATTAACTGCCCACCGACAATTGGACGACGAAACAAGGGAAATGCTTAAGCGGGATCCAAACTCCAGCTACTGGTACTAGTAGGAGTCGTAAAGCGCAACTTCCCTTTTTAGAGCCCCCTTGAGGACTAGTCCGGCTCTAGACTCCGTGCTAAACACGTGTCGGAGCAACTCCCCGGCGTGCAAGCTCTGCAAGCCCCTGCAAGCCCACCTCTGCTCACTCAACTTTTCCCTGCGTGCTCCGATAATGGCCGCCTGCGATTGGCTGCCACCGCATTGTGAATCATCGCCCTACACAGCTGAGGAGCGCTGACCAGGGAGAAAAAAATAGTTGAATGTCAGTTCAACACATCTGCGCCTCTCACCGAATGCAACTCACCTCACATGTCGCGCCTTGCTCACACAGTGTCTTTCAAATGGCCGTGCCCTGCCTCTCTCGTCCTCGTGCTCCACTCTCCATCGTGAACTGCGCCCTGCGAGTAGGAAGCTGCGAAGCGCGTGTTGGGTCTTGCCTTCCCTGCGACCCTAGTCGCTGCTCCTGCAGTTGCGTCCTCGCCCACCCGGTTTCACCCATATTGTGACTCCTTCGTATACACATCTACGTCCGTGCCTCCTCGCCAGCGAAATAACAGACCTCGGTTTCCTCCTCAGAGTCCAGTCCCAGAGTGTCGGTCCAGATCCGTGTCTGCGAGCATCACCCGAAAACCACGGCTTGTCCTACGTGCGTCCCCATAATAAGACGTCCTTGCCCCCCGTACACCTTCCGAATGCTTTACAAACTCGCCCGAACCCCAAAATCGAGGCCCAACCTGATCAGCCTCATTCAGTCTGCCAAAATGACCACCTCGAAGTCCACTCAGGCTCCTGTGGCCCAGGCTGCGGCCAACTCTCTTCAGAACCCTCACCATCACCGACCGAAGCATACGCAAGCGACTGCCCATGTCCCCAGTCGAGCGGCTCACTATGACACCTCTCTGTCTGTCCCGGTCCGCAAATACCTCCAGACGTACGGTCTGACTCCACCCCGTGCAGAGAGCTACGAGGTTCAGAAGAAAAGATGCCTGGCGCAATTGGCCTTGAAGGCGACCGACCTGGAAAGATTTCTGTACCTGAGCACGTTGAGATACAACAATGTCCACCTGTTCTATAGGTTGTTGACCGACCACTTTACCGAGTTGACGCCTTTGGTGTACACGCCTACTGTGGGCGAGGCCTGCCAGAGATGGTCCGAGATCTACCAGCAACCGGAGGGCATGTACTTGAGTTTCGAGGACCGCGGTCATCTTTCGGCCATTATTCAAAATTGGCCCCAGTCGAATGTCGAGATCACTGTCCTCACGGACGGTTCGCGCATTCTTGGCCTAGGTGATCTGGGCGTGGGCGGAATGGGTATTCCCATTGGCAAGCTCGCCCTGTACACGGGGTGCGCGGGCATCCGACCAGAAGGCACCCTGCCCTTGACCGTCGACCTGGGCACGAGCAACCAGGCCCTGCGAGAAGACCCACTCTATATGGGAAGCCGGCGAGACAAGGTCACCGCGGAGGAAGAGAAAGAGTTCCTCGACGAGTTGATGGCGGCTCTGAAGGAGCGCTGGCCGGACATTGTGATCCAATTTGAAGACTGGAAGAATCCCTTCCCTGCCTTGGAACGCTACCGTCATGACTATGCCATGTTCAACGACGACATTCAAGGCACGGGTGCTGTCATCATGGGCGGCATCATGACGGCGGTCAAGCAGTCCGGCATCGCCACCAAAGACCACCGAGCGGTTTTCCTGGGATCTGGCTCGGCCGGGGTCGGTGTGGCCAAGCAGATCGTGGATTACTTCATGAAAGAAGGGATGACGGAGGAACAAGCTAAATCCTGCTTCTGGCTGGTCGACAGCAAGGGTTTGGTGACGCAAGATCGCGGAGACAAGCTGGCGGACCACAAGATCTATTTTTCGCGGACCGACAACAAGGGTCAACAGTTTAAGACGCTGGACGATGTCATCGAGCACGTCAAGCCCACCATCATCATGGGCCTCAGCACCATCGGCGGTGCCTTCACCCCCGAGATTCTGCGAAAAATGGGCAAGTGGAACAACCGCCCGATCATCTTCCCGCTCTCAAATCCCTCCTCCAAGTCAGAGTGCACCTTTGAGGAGGCCATGAATCACACCGACGGGAGAGCGTTATTTGCGTCTGGCTCCCCCTTCCACTCTCTCACCTACAAGGGAAAAATGTACCATCCTGGGCAAGGGAACAACATGTATGTCTTCCCGGGAATCGGGCTTGGGACCATTCTGTCCAAGGCGGTGCAAGTTACTCCCGCCATGATCTACGCCTCAGGCGAGGCTCTGCCTACCATGATCACCGAAGAGGAGAAGGACAAGGCTCTTTTGTATCCTGACATCACCCGCATTCGGGAAGTCAGCGCGCGCGTTGCGCTGTACGTCATTCGAGCCGCGCAGAGGGACAACGTTGATAGGTTGCATCACCTTCGAGACATGAGCGACAACCAGTTGGAACAATGGATCAAGGATAAGATGTACAACCCACACAAAGAAACACAGGAACTTGAGGAAGAGGTCCGGGAGCTTGCCCAGGACCTTTCTACCTCTCCCAAGTTGTGAGCTTTGCGGACGGAGATGACGGGGTTGTTTGGCAAATGAGCGATTTTGCGATGGCTGGATTGTTGAACGCGGCCTTCCTTTACAGGCGCGCATATGTTTGTCTGTTTTCGAATGGAGCGGGCTGGAAATGCCGCGGTCGTCGTCTCTCGGGTCAAGTCCGATGTGAGACTAAGAGGAATACTGAATACCCCCAAATGGCAGAAGCGCCTTGTCGCGCCAAATAATGATGAATACCTAGGAGTAGGATAGCAAAAGTGAAATTTGCACTCAGCGCCAACATACCAGGACGAGTACCAATCCGACTATACCGCAGTCCCCGTAAAGTCCACGGCATGAATGAATCTGGGAGGACAACAAGATGACGCGCCACGAGGCTGAGTTAATAGAGGTAGCCGCCGGTCTGACAGCAAGGCTGCTTTAAATCTTGCCCATGGGTCGTCGTCCATGCTGTGTCAGACAGAAATATTTCGCTGGCCGCGCATTCAGTCGTTGCTGGGCAACGTTCCGAGAACTTGCGACGGCCGGCGACTTTCGCGTTTGAATTCCACTGTCTCCATCACCATCATCACCGTTTCTCAATCTGCCTGCGGAACCCAGTCCTCCTCCACTTTACTCTTCCAGTGTGCAACCAAGCCAGACCGATCTGACCCTCTTCAAATCGTGGGCTTGAAGACTCATCAGCCATCTCATCTTCTCTTTTCTGCGAAACGCCCTCCCGCTGTCAACCCGTCTCTTACACAACCTGTCTGTCACGCGGTGCAGGTAAGTGAGCCCTGATTCCCGTGGCCGTAGAAACAGCCACCACACCACAAACATTATGGACACTTTGACCAACACTCTGGAATGTACACAGAATCCTGCCATAACCACCTCAAGGCGACCGCCCTTCTGCATCTTCGAACGAGAAACAGCCGTATCATGGCCTCATTACTGACCACCATGTACGAGTTCCTCAATTCCTCTCCCTCTGCGCAGCCGCTGTCACCGCATTTGACGTTCAAACAATCGACGTCGTGCATCACGATCAATTCCTACACCTGGCTTGACCATGGCCAAAATGAACACGACCCCCAAGATGATGATTCTCGTGCCCTCTTTTCACCTGCCACCGCCACCCCTTCGCGGGCGGCCCAGATGCTCCGTCAAGGACTGAGTTCTCCGGCGCCGCAAAATGTTGACTTGTGTTCTTCTTCATCTAGCAATGCCCGAACCCGGGGCCAGTTCAAGCCGCAGCGGGCAAACAAAGGCACCTCCAGCTATCAGCTGAGACAGTTCGCCGAAGCCACCTTGGGTAGCGGAAGTCTGCGGAAAGCCGTCAAGTTACCAGAAGGCGAGGACCTCAATGAATGGCTTGCGGTGAACGGTACGCGAGACTCGACAAAAAGAATGATACAATCAAAGGAGCTGACAAGGGACGATACAAACAGTGGTCGACTTCTACAACCAGATCAACCTGCTTTACGGATCCATCACGGAATTCTGCTCACCGCAGTCATGCCCAGAGATGAAAGCCACAGATGAGTAGGCAGACACTCCTTCTATCTTTCTCCCTGCGATCACTTCGCTAACATCTCCGTCTCCTTTTCTCTGCGTTCGATAGATTCGAATATCTGTGGCAAGACGCTCCAACAGGCTACCCGAAACCCACCAAGATGACGGCGCCCGAATATATCGAACACCTGATGACGTGGGTGCAGGCGAACATCGACAACGAAGCGACCTTCCCTTCCCGCATCGGCGTCCCCTTCCCCAAACACTTCCCCTCGACGGTGCGCCAGCTGTTCAAGAGACTGTACCGCGTCTACGCCCACATCTATTGCCATCACTACCAGGTGATCGTGCACCTGGGGCTCGAGCCGCACCTGAACACGAGTTTCAAACACTACGTCTTGTTCATCGACGAACATGGCCTCGAGAAGGGCGGCGGCAAGGACTACTGGGGTCCGCTGGGCGATTTGGTCGACAGTATGCTGAAGAGCGACTGAGTGCCCTTGTCATTTTCAGTGGGAAGCCGACGAGCTGCGGCGATGATTCGAAACCGACCAAAAAAAAACATAATCCATTGGTCTCCTTGATACAACAACGGCGCGTGGGGGTTTTGGGAACTTGGGAAAGGGGCATGACACAATGGCACATGGGACACGGCACAATGGGGAAATGGGAATGGGAATGGATGTCACCAAGTTTACCAACCGACAAGGATCGGGAACAGTACATGCTACAGGGATTTGTTTCTCCTTTTTCTCTCTTTCCCTCTCTTCCTCTTTCGCATCGCGGCAACACGGGCGTGTACTACATACATACTCGTACATCCTGTACTAATATGTACCTGAAGTATTCGCGTCGCATCGCATCGCATCGGAACGAGGCAGAACAGAGCGGAGCAGAGCAGAGCATTCTAGACAAGTCGAACAAACAAGAAAGACAGAAAGAAAAGAAACTCCTTGAAACGGGGGTGCTAAGAGCCTGTTTGCAGTGACCAAGCTGGCTCGGTATCTCGCGGAGGGAAGGCCCGAGCTGAATGAATCAATGAATGCGATAGAGACCTTCCTTCCTTCCTTCGTCTCTGCAGTCTGCATTTGCACAATTTTCACATTCATTTTCGATCTGTCTATTTTTACATGTTTTTTCATTCGCTCTGTAACACGACGCTGGCGCTGCCACTGCTCCGTCTTTCTGTCTTTCTGTCTAGCTGGCAGACTTGAAATTTGTTGGGAAAGAAGGGAAAGAGGAAGACAGACAAACTGTGACGATGATGGATCTCCGTTCGTTCCCCAAAGACTCCAGCGTCCAGAGATCCCATGATGCAGGCAGGAGACAAGATAGCCCCGGCCTGGCTATTGCTAGTAGCCACCGGGTCCGCCTCCACCTCTTCTGTAGCCGCCATGTGGCACGAAGCCACCAGGACCGCTGGGGCCACCGCCTCGTCGTCCGCCGCGCATCATGTCGTCGCTGTACATCCAATTGCCGCCGCGTCCGCCGCGAGGGAACGACCCGGGCCCGCCGCCACCGCCGTACATCCCTCGATTCAGGCCGCCACCGACTCCATTGCCATAATGGGATGCACGGGCGTTGTAATTGCTCGGTCGGTCGTCGCGGCGGTACGAGCCTGTGGCTCGGTCATCACGGCGGTCGTAGCGGTCACGATCGCGATCTCGCTCTCTGTCTCGGTCGTGGTCGTGATCTCGGTCCCGGTCGCGGTCGCGATCTCGGTGGCCGTCATCGTCTCTTCGGCGGTCACCGTGATCTTCGTGGGAAGGATTCGATGTCTGAGGGTCTTCGAAGCCGTACCTCCCGTCTTGCACATCGGGTTCCGCTTTTCTCGGTTCTCGACTCCGTACGTCTCCGTCTTCATAGGTGGCTGCTCCCTCGGCGTCCATATCCACGTCCTCCATGGGAGGTTCGTCGAAAGGGTTGACTGGCGTTTCGGACACGGTCGCCTCAGGTGCCGCTGAAGAGGAACTTGCTCGATTCGACTGAAGCGCAGATGTAGAGCCGAGCCCAGACCTCTTGAGAGACACGCGTAGGACCCTGCCATCTGCCCGCTGAAGATTGTATATGGAGATGATCCGGTCCGCGATCTGTTTCTCCGCAATTACCAACTCGGCTATGACCTCCGGACTGGTCGCCACAAGACGACATGTCAGCAATCCACTGGCGCCATTCTCATCCAGCACCTCGTTTTGGAGCGCGGACTCAATGTCGGCTGCGGTGGTTCCAGGGGCGAAATTGCGGGCTTCCACCACAAAAGGGCCGGCTTTGCCACGGATACTTAGACCGGGGCCTTTGGACCGTCGTTGTGATGGCACGATGTTGGCCTGCGTCGATTCCAGAGCGGAGGTGAGCCGGGAGGAGCGCGCATTCTGAGGATTGGTTGAGGAGGGCCGCGGGGGCGGAGTGAAGGGGCTGTTTCTGGAAGCACGAGTGCTCGCCGTGGAGGAAGATCGCTGCACCGGTAGTTCCTATCAGTAAGATGTCCCTCGGCCTGCTATGTCGCGTACAACGCCAATGTCTTGAAAAAGAGCTGGACTGGAAATGTTGGGCTTGCTCGCTGAAGTGGGTATACCTTTGTGATCCTGCTAGCAAGGTCCAGAGGTCGGGTGGAAGGTTTGGTCGCGCTTCTCGGTCCTCCTTTGTTTGACTTGCTCTTCCCAAATATCTCGTTGGCGAGCGCTTCGTTCTTCTTTCTCTGTCGGTCTACGAGGGAGTTAGCTGAGGCGGAAATACAGGGGACCGAGAAAGACTTTACCAGCCTGGATGAGCGCGTCGAAGTCGGCGGCAACTTTAGGGCCTGGCATTTTCGACCAAGACCTGGAAACTGGGATCAATAAATGGTAGGGTTGGTGCGCATCAGAGGCGAACTGGGTGTGAGGCGGTGGAAGTTGAACATCTGGCTCTGGCTCAGGCTCAAACTGCGCTTTACCAACCTCCGCAGTCTTGGCAGTTCAAGTGGAGGAAAAACGACTGCAAAGGGCTCACGTGTTTATTCATACTGGCTGTGTCATTAATTTGATATTCAAGAAAACCGAACGAAGCTTTTGGCCGTTGCGAGCATACAAGTAGTATCTAAGGTACCTTACCTTTTAGAGGGGATGGATGGAATACGGAGCATTGTTGCCAGGACATCAGGTACGGAGTTCTAGATCTGGATCCCGGAAGATGCCACACTAACAAACACCAATGAGCCAAGGCATCTCTTCTCAAGCGGCAAGAAGAAGAGGGGCTATTACTAGCTGAAACAAGGAGACAAATGCTGCTGCTATATGTGGGGGTTTCTGGGATATATTTTGGTACAAAAACACTGACTCAACCTCACTTCGATCTGCTCAGGGACCGACGTCTTCGTTTTGCTCTTTACACCAGGTGAAGTGCTGAGCGACAGCGGCCCTTTCGAAAATCAGCCCGGCACACTCGCCTCACGTCTCATTCGTATAATCAAAAATCACATGCTCCTTGGTCATGAAGCAGCGCGATTTGCCCATCTCCACGAACCGCCGTTCATCCTCGAGCATTGCCGCGCTGCCCTTGCGCGCCTCGTCGGTGTCCTCGCTCGCGGCCGGGTCGGCGACCCAAACCTCGGTGATCCCGTCCAGCGGCGCCACAAACCCGCGCGTCGCCACCAGGCCGGCATTGATCTCGGGCGCGATCGCATGGCTTTGAATATATTTGGCCAGGTTGCAAGCGTCCGCGAACCTGCTCACGACCGGCCCATGGTCCACGAGCCAGGTCTTAAGGCACGCCGCCTGGGTGAGGTCGTCGCGCTTCGTCAGCAGATAGGTACACTTGATCGACTGGTCGCCCAACGGCCTCTTGTCGGTGTGGTCGAAGATCACATGCTCCTGCGTCAGGAAGACTTGTGATCCCTCGATGTTGATGAATTTCGCCTCGTCAGCCGAAAGCTGGGCCCCCGCCGCCTGGCCTTCGGGTGTTGCATAGGCGGCCTGGAAGTCCTCGAGGCTATCCCACCACACCTCTGTAACCCCCGCGACCGGCGGCATCATGCCACGAGGACTGCGCAGACCCTCGTTCGCCGGCGTGTCGATCAGATGGCTCTGTACATATTTCTTTGCGCGAATGGCCTTCGCAAGGTTGCGCACCAACGGACCATGCGTGTTCAGCCAGTAGTCGTAAAACTCCGCCTCGGGAACGTCAGGACGGCGGTCAATTACATAGACGAGCTTGATCATGATGTAGGTTCTTGAAGGTCAACGGTGGCGGCAGCGTTGTACCTACCTGATGAAGCAACTGCTATTTATTAAGTCCTGTTGTAAGTGACTCGATACCCGCACCCGAGGTCCTCGGATGAATGAAGCGCCGCAGTATTCACCAATAACCGGCTTTCTAGCGCGCATCTCTTGGAAAGCCTTGACGACGGGCAAGGCATATACTCACGAGCAAAGCCTCATGCGACTCGAAGCCTTGTAGGGCTCATCGTAGAGCACTTGCATGAGGAGAGGGACGGAGCAAGTGGTGGTGAATGTTGAATATTGATGTGTATTTACGTCATCGGGGCTCCACTGTTGGGAATCCGGGGAGAAAATAGGGCGGCGTCAGATGTTTCCTGATCTGGGTTGCTTGTCTTGGCTTGATGCCTCCCCGCAGATTTGTGAGCTGCCTTCCCATTCCCATGCCCAGGGCGAGATCTGACGACCCGGAGATGCAGGCATAGAGTGGTATGCGTTAGCCAAGGATGACAAAAGGCAGAGGCGGCTTTTCTTCCTGAACCCCGTCTCTTTGCGGTTGCTTCCTTCAAACATCCATTGACCTTGGCCATCACCACCAGCCTCTGGGTTCTAGGGGTGATTTGTCCCACAAATTATCATCCTCGGGAGTAGCCCAAATGGCTTTCTGCAAATATACTAGTTTCCAAGATACATCAGGAAATTTCCCTCATGACTGGTCTTGCGTTTGACCCCGATGGAGTCGGTCGACGTCACAAGGGGAGATAGACCAGATCAAATACGTGTAAGTCACTCCGCTTTCCCCGTGGGACACACACTGCACGAGGCTGGGTTGCGTGGGGATATCCAGCTCTTGATCGCCAAAGTCTGCTAGATTCGTGGGACGCACATTGCGCGAGGCTAGGCTGTGGGGGAATATCCAGTTGTCGATTGTCAAAGCCTGCTGGATATTCGTGGGACGCTTCAAGACATCCCACCAGCGGTCTGGAGGACCTCTCCCGATCCCTCCCCGGAGGCCTTGGCGGACCGCAGCGGACACTCGATCAAGACCGGGCCATACTTGGCGACCGGCGTTGTGTTACCACAGATCACAATGATTTGTCTATGCAACTTCCAAGCCCTCCATCTGGGGAAGCGATGGGCTGCTCGAACGGGGAACCCATCTTCAGGCACTACGCACAGGATGACCCCACAAAACCTCGAAGACTTGAAGCCGTGAGCCGAGAAATGGGCCAGCGAGGAAAGACATCGGTATATAAGAACGGCTGAGCTGTCGCGAACAAATTGGGGAGGCCACAATTCGGCTCTCTCCTTTCGCTTCGGAGGCACGCTGCACAGAACCTGAATCAGATACCATCATGATGATCCGAGCCTCCGCTTTCTGCGGCGTCTTGAGCCTTGCCGCCTGTGCCTGCGCACACGCGACCGGCCTGGGAACGCCGAAGATCGACACCCACTCGCATATCTACCCAGACTGGTACCGTCAAGCGGTCACGGACGCGGGGTGGATACCGGGGGTAAGTGACTCCCTGACAGACGTTAAGACGTCCGGAGCGGAATCTCGATTCGCCCACCCGGCATCGGATAGCGTTGCATGAAATGGCGCTGGGCACTGTGCTGACCTGTTCTGTAGCCGGATGGAAACGCAGGACACCCGGTAAGTTGGTTTGCCCGCATCTCCGCTCGCGGGCTACAAAGAGTCGTGCCGATACTGACCCGGCCAGACATGGAATGTCTCACTCCATCTCGCATTCATGGAGGCCAACAACATCGAAAAGAGTTACATCAGCTGCTCCAGCCCGGGCACCAGCCTGTACCCGAACGACACAGCGACCAACGTACGCCTCACGCAGGAATTCAACGACTACACGGCGGCGCTGAAGCGGGAGTATCCCGACAAGTTCGGATTCTTCGCCTCGGTACCGCTGCCAGACATCGATGCGGCGCTGGTGGAAATTGACCGGGCTCTGGATGAGTTGGACGCCGACGGGTTCGTTTTCCTGTCGAACTACTGGGGCCTGTACCATGGCGATCCAAAGCTGGCGCCCGTGTATGAGAAGCTCAATGAGCGCGGTGCGGTCATTTTCATGCATCCAACGAACCCATGCCCGAAGCAGGCCCCCGTGGACCTGCCAGGCGTAGAGAGGCTGGATTATGTCGCTCCACTCTCCTGGGTGTTCCAGGCCCCTAACCTGGAGTTCTTTTTCGACGCCGCACGCACAGTCGCCGACCTGATCCTCTCGGGTACCGCGCAAAACTACGAGCACGTCAAGTGGATCATCCCTCACTGCGGTGGTGTCCTCCCCTCCGTGTTCGACCGTATCTTGCGTATCTCAGCGCTCCTCGGCGGGAAGGAGTCCTCTGACCGGCCCGCGCTCGTCTACAACATACAGAACGCCACCGCTTTGCTCGAACGCCAGTTCTGGTTCGACCTAGCGGGCTTCGCCATGCACAGTCAAATCTGGAGCATGACCCGGATGTTTGGAGCCAACAAGTTTGTCTATGGCAGCGACTTCGCCTTCACTCCCATTCCTGCCGCCGTCGGACTGACGGGCGAGATGAATGCCACCCTACCCGAGCTGTTCAACGAGACCGAGATCTCTCAGATCTTCAGAGGAAATGCAGTAGGCTTGTTGGGATCCTAGGCTTGCCAGCCCCACAGAAACGGACGAACCTCATGGTAGAAAAGATAATATTGGAACAAGTATAGAATTGAAGTCTTCAAGTGAACCTCTCAAATCTCGTAATCTAACACAACGCTTTCGCACTAGCGCAATGCGCTATCAACTAGCGTCGACACAGGATTTGCTGCACGCTTCCGTACAGGGCGGCATCACCCTAGTCCCAAGGGACTCACTCGTCTTGGCGAGGATCTGCCGCAGTTCAACTTTTGAGGCCTCTCAATGCGCTTTTCCAATACTCTCACAGACTCCCATATTTCACTTCCACCCTCCGACCTGACTGCGATCACTGCCAAACGACTTCTCAAGATTTTCAAAGAGGTGGCCACCTCTCCAATAACAACCACAATGGCTTTTGCTCTTAGACCCTGTCTGCGGCCGAACACGCTCCCCAGCTTGCCTTCGGCGACCACCACCACAACCTATATATGTCAACCGTGTCGGCATGCTCGTCTGATTAAGCGGCCAAAGCGACCCTACACTTTCACCCAGCTCGTTACTCTTTCCGACGGGAGTGCGTTCACAATGCGCACCACCTCACCTATCCCTGTTTACCGATCGACGCGAGACACGCGAAATTCACCTCTATGGAATCCAACTTCGAAAGAATTGTTGAACGTGGAAGACGACGAGTCTGGACGCCTCGCTGGGTTCAGAGCTCGATTCGGAACAAGCTTCGACAGTGCGAAGACACCCAAAAAGGGCGAGCAAGAAGCGGCTGCCACCGACCCTGCTTCTGCCTCTACCGAACCATCCTCGATACGGACGAGAAGTGCGAAAGAGCCGATGTTTGAAGACGAGCAGAACAACTTCACAGAGGACGATGTCAATTTATTGGACATGATCAGCTCATTTGGGCAAGAAGCGCCCAGCCCCCAGAATCAGGAGCCGCCGCCCAAGAAGGGCGGAAAGAAGTAGAGCAAGGGTGATGCGTGAGGGTCAACAAAATCATTGTGTATAACATTGGGTGAGCATAGCGCAAGGAGTTAGACGTTGTGGTCCGAAGACGAGCGTCCAGGACAGCGCAAGACCAGGACCTTGCGGTTATATAACAACCAATGGTCACTGTAAAATATTGTCTCACCTGATGACCGGCTCCAATAGTGTCTGAAGATCTATTTCCAAGGCCGCTGTTGAATTGAGTGATATGCCACTTAGGACCGTAGAGTGAGAAGGTACTGCCTACGTATGCGAGAATGCATCATGAGTATGCTCGTCTACAAGTCCTCGTAGTATCCAAGAGGCACATGTGCAGCGGAGCGGACGGTCGGAGCGCCAAGCCGTTGCGCGGACATTCAACGGCGAGAGTCGCGAACCATCACGACACCCAACCACCGACCACCAACCATCCTCCGCGTCCAGCATACATCCCTTCAACAGAGCTCGTAAAGAAGACAACACTCTGCGAAATGGATATCGACTCGCCGTGGGGCGGTACGCGACCACCTCCCTGTGCTCTCAAGGGTGTTGCGCTGACTCCTCCTTAGATGTCCCTTCTCACTCGCAGGCAGACAACCCGCCTGATTCCACCAGCTCTACCAAAGAGAATGACCCGACAAGTACGTTGCTATCATGGCAGCTAAACTCTCCGGTTGCAAGTACTCATGATGCGCCAGATCCCTCCACCCCGTCAAAACCCTCGTCCGGAGGCCCCCGTCCCTCTTCATCACGAAAGATCCCGGCGCGGAAGAGCGAAGTCCTACCTACAAAGCTCGAAGCTGTCGACGATGCGCTAGATCCTCTTGGTCCGTTGGGTGCTGAGCCCACGCCCATCGAGACCCCCGACCAGGCGCCGGTTCCACCCCGAAAAGAGCTCACCACCAGAGTCGCCCGGCCGCCCTCTGCCACATCATCAGCAGTATCCGGATCTGAGTTTGAAGATACCTCGCTGCGACCCAAGGGGCCTCCTCCCGTCCAGCCACAAGCCGGCGCCGCCCCAGCCCGACAGACCCAGCCGAGCGTAAGCGTCGAGCAAGCAGCGAAGCCCAGTTTCCACATTGCCGTGGGAGACCCGCATAAAGTGGGAGATCTGACGAGCAGTCATATAGTTTATCAAGTCCAGACGAAGGTGTGTGGTTCAATTGGGCAAACATGTGTAGCTGCTGACTTGGGACAGACCACCTCCAAAGCATACAAACAGCCCGAATTCACGGTTTCGCGACGATTCCGAGACTTTCTCTGGCTCTATACCGCGCTTCACAACAATAACCCTGGCGTGGTGGTCCCTCCACCCCCCGAGAAGCAGGCTGTTGGTCGATTTGAAACGGAGTTTGTCGAGTCCCGGCGACAAGCTCTGGAGCGGATGTTGAACAAGATCGCGGCCCATCCTATCCTGCATCATGATGCCGACCTTAAGATCTTCCTCGAGAGCGAGGCCTTCAATATCGATGTGAAAAATAAGGAGAACCGGGAACCCGACCTGGGGCAGAACAAAGGGATGCTCAGTTCCTTCGGGATCAACGTGGGCTCGAGCAGTGGGAAATTTGTCGAGCACGATGATTGGTTCCACGACCGCAAAATCTACTTGGATGCTCTGGAGAACCAACTGAAGGCTTTGTTGAAGGCCATTGACACGGTTGTCGGCCAACGGAAGGGCCTCGCTGAGGCCGCCGGGGAGTTTTCCGCGTCGCTCAACAGCCTGGCTCAGGTGGAACTGTCACCGGCATTCTCTGGACCTTTACACGGTCTTTCAGATGTACAAGTGCGGATTCGGGAGTTATACGAACGACAAGCACAGCAAGATGTTCTGACGCTAGGCATCACGATCGACGAATACATCCGATTGATTGGAAGCGTGAAGCAGGCCTTTTCGCAGCGACAGAAGGCGTTCCATGCCTGGCACTCCGCGGAGAGCGAACTGGCCAAACGCAGAAGCGCCCACGAGAAGCTCCTACGGCAGGGTAAGAGCCAGCAAGACAAATTAAATGAGGTCAGTGCGGGCGTGAGTGACGCGGAAAAGAGAGCACATCAAGCTCGGTTACTGTTTGAGGATATGGGCCGCCTGATGAGAGGAGAGCTGGAAAGATTCGAGCGGGAGAAGGTGGAAGATTTCAAGAGTGGCGTAGAAACATTCCTCGAGGGCGCAGTCGAGGCGCAGAAGGAGGTAAGTCGATCGAGCTGCGGATGGGGAAAATTGAACCAATGCTGACCGCTTGAACAGTTGATCGAGATATGGGAGACGTTCTTATTACAGATGGACGCCGAGGACGATGAGCCGATCAAAGCCCAGCCGGCCTCGACCGAACCGGCAGCATTGGAGACTCATGATCAAAACAGTCAGTCTGATGCAGCAGCTCCAGAGACTGTTCCGGCGACTGCTACAGATGTGGCCCTGGAGCAGGATGCTTGATGCGCATTCCTCACCTAGTTGACTCGTGACCTCCCGAGAGGGATCAGAGGTGAAAGTTGAAAGAACAAGAAAAGAGTACAAATGGGATCATGGTGAATGGAATAAGGCTGTACAATATATGCAGCCGTAGATACCCGCGTCTCTGTCCAGGTGGTCAATTGTGTGCTGTTACCAGTTGTTGCTCGGCCGATGAGGCTGCCGAGTGCGAGTGCGCGATGGAGCGATCGCCCCAACGATTTCACTCTCTCCTCACTTTCTTGTTTTTTTTTTGTTTGTTGTTTGCGATTGTGATTGTGATTCTATGTTATGCGCCTTCATGTTCTACTCTGACTCTCAGGATCACATTGTCCGTCTGGCATCTCACAGCTCACAGCTCACCTCTGTGCTCACAAGGCCAGAGATACAGGCCTACACCCCAAGCTAATTGAATCAAAGATTCACGCTCTTGTTGACGCTCAGGCACGCACACATCCTCAGACAGCCCTCACCAAACCCCCCCCCCCCCCCCCCCCCCCCCCCCCCCCTGATCAACGTCAGAGCGAAGAAGTTGTCCGTCACCCTTTCTCCCCCAATTGATCTCGAGCGTCACTGAGGCCAGAGTGACAAGCACCAGCCTCCTCGAGCGAGTCCCGTGAGTTGACCAGTGACTCAAACCTGCGGCTTTCATCGACCTGACACGAGATCCAGGCGCAATAAAGATGAGAAGGCAACAGGAAAAAGAGGGAAACGACGGACCACCACCATATTTGTTGTCCCCCCCCGACCACCGCTCGTCCTTTCAGGGCTTCAGACGCAGATCATCTCGAGAGCACTACAACACTTGGGCTGAGACGCCGGGGAGAATTGCGGGGACGACAGTGATAAGTCCAACGGGGACAATGACAGCGGGAAAGGAGGGTTCGGTGGTAGTGGGCGAAAACACCATCATTTTTCAGTCCCCGGTGTCTCCTGATTTTTCAGTCACCCCATCTTTGACCTGGACCACGATCACAACCACGACCTCGATTTCGGCGCCCTCTTCCGAGAATGACGGCAGTAGCAATAACAGCGGTACCGGTACCGACACCGACGTGGCTTCGACTCCCAATTCAAGCTGGACGAGCAGCGTGACAGGATCGATGCTGCCCTCGACTTCGACTTCGTCCTCGTCAACCCATCCTCTCACTACAGTGTCGACCGCCTTGTCGCCGTCGTCATCATCGGCATGGCCATCCTCGCCGTCCTCAATGATAGCAACCCTCTCTCCATCTCCCTCTCCTTCTCCTTCACCACCTCCCGTTGCCGGAGCGACTACAAACCCAACCAACCCCCCCTCAATCTACGCAGCCTCAACGACCACCAACCTGACGGCCGTGTACATCGCACTGGGCATGTTCCTATTCTTCGGGGTCCTGTGCGCGATCGTGACGAGCCCGCCGTTCATGGTGCGCGGGCAGGAATTCATCGTGTGGACAAGGAGGCGAGTTCATGAACGACGACAACGACGACGGGAATAGGGACAAGGGGGACAGACCACAACGACGGAGGGGGTGGCTGAGATGGGGGTGGGAATAGGGACAGCAACAGGGACGGGAACAGGAACGGCAACGGCAGGAGAAGTCAGAGTGGCCACACCAGTGACTGCAACTGGTACTGGTACTGGTACTGGTACTGGTACCGCAACTGCACCTCCGACTGGGACAGGGACGAGACAAGAAGATACACCAGGTGGAGGAGGGGAGACAGACCCGGACTCGCCCTCGGGCTCGAACGCAGGCCCAGGCCCAGTGATTCCTTGAAATCCAAGTCTCGACACTCGAGACTCAAGACTGTCATTTCATGCCATACCGTGGACCCAACCAATCCAACAGAAGATGTGCGTGTTAGGGAGGGATGAAGACGGAATCCAACTTCCCTCAACGGCGACGCTCACCATCCATCCACCCTTCCTTCCTATAAAGGACACGAGACCGCACGCAGACGATGGGATATCGGATTGTTGGCGGACGACGGACGGCGACCGACGGACGAAGTAAGTGATGGTTCACCGCGTTGTCAGGAGTTTGCCGCACGGCAGGCAGGCGAGGGATGGAAAGGAAAGGAACAGCTCTCATGCGTGTCCGTCTACGAATTAATTGAGCCTTGTAGTTTGAGATGAGAGATTCGCCATGTCCATCTCTTGGAGGCGTGGTGATGGGAGTGCCCCGACACGAGGCTGAACCGGTGAACCAGTGTGACGCGGGGTTGAGGGAGTGAACAAGACCGCATTGATCCTTGCAACGGAGGTCGTTCAATGATGAAGTTTTCAATCAAAGCCATATCAGCCCGACCACAGGGAGATGAATACTGGATCTATACCAATCCGGCCTATGCTTTGTTTCCGACCCTCTCCTCCTCCGCCTCTTGCCTGTCTTGATTCAAAGATATTGATACTTCCTCTCTCTATGATGACCATTGGACACATAAGGCTCAATGCCCCCGTGGGAGTCCTTCCCATTACCCTCTCGTCTCGGATCGGCCATTAATCATCACTCATCGTCATCCAAAGTCGCGACATTCGCTCGAATAATGACAATCTTGTCCCCTCGCTCCCTCGCATCTCGCTCAGGACTGTCTCGAACCTCGACTTCGACTTTGAGCCCCCGGCTTTTGGATCCACTCCGACTCGGGCCCGGACTCAGGTTGAAATGCTGTTCCACGGCATGTTGCTGATCACTGGCCGAAAGCCGATGAAAGGATCTTCCTCTTCGTCGGACCGGAGTATGAGGGATGGATTTCTGCGAGCTGGCATCCGATACGTTCTCTGTCTCCGGCAGAACAGGAGGCGACAACACCTGTTTCTCCGTCATGGCACGATGGAGAGGCGTTTTCGGCTCCGATTGAGCGTCGTCGGCCGCTTCTTCGCGGTCCAGCATTTCCAACTGAAGAGGAGGCAGTTGAGGTGGCCGGGATCCCTTTCGATCAATTGTGTCGTTCTCCTTCGGCTCAGTCTGTCGCGCCGACGTAGGTCCTCGACTTTGTTTCCGGCTGAGCCGCTCGCGTTCAGATTGTCTCCTCCGCCTCTCGGCATGATCCTTCTCGTTGGCTGCCAGAAGGAGATTCTGGACTTTGCTTTTCACCACACTCGGTCTAGTTGTAGGATAATGCACATCTTTCGCCTCGTCGCCGATAGACTGTGGCTCCGTCTCCTGAGGCGGGGCCGAGGGCGATTTGTTGAAAATGCTCCATCTGAAAGGCCAGCTCACAGAAGTCTTTCTCCTGTCCCCGAACACATCGTCGATTGGGGCTTGTTCTTCCACAGGTTCTTGCTGACCGTCCCCTTCCGGTCGCGCCCTCACAGCTGATCCCGGGCGGCTGGACTTCTCTTGAGTGACCATTTGTGGCAGCGTCAGCGGGATCAAGGGTGTGCCAGGCCTCTCTTCGATTGTCCTACCAACCTTGAGTCGGTGCATCTTCCTGGTCTCCTTCTTTCCAGGCGGCTGGCCACCGTGCGATGCCTCGCTCCCATGGCTGAAATGCTGGCATGTCTCATCGTGACCCATTGGCCTACGAACAAGGCTCTCAAACATGGCGGCTCTTTGCTTGACGGGGCTAAGCTCTGTTATGCGTTGTTGGAGAGCTTGTCGGTTTGGGTTCAGCAGGGACGGCGACGATATCTCTGTGTCTTTGCTGTCTGCATCTGGCTGGTCTGCCGGCTGCGCCTTTTCCAAGTCTTCGTAAGGGACCCGCGCAGATTCCTCGCTGCTGCGTGGAGCAATAGACTCATTACTCTTCCGAGAGGAAGGGCCGCGTGGTTGTGACTGACGACGAGATCGATGGATGGTTTGTCGACGAAGAACGAATCCCGGCTTTGGTGCTAGGTCACCCGTCCTTTCTCCAGGGCGAACCCCGGGCCTGGAGGCACTGTCCTCAATGGCATCGTCCAGCATGTGTCCCAGCTCAGCCAAAGTATCTGCCCGGCTGCGTGATGATGTCTCGACATGGTCTTTGTTCGGAGCAATCGGAGCAACAGAGCGAAGCCGTGATCTCGCCGTGGTGATCTCCAGGGTCGGATCTGAAACAGCTTCCATGGAACGATGTTTTCGACGAAGCTCAGGACCCCCTGGAACCTCAGTCTCCCGGCGAGGTGCAGCTTGACCATCGCCAGCCACTTCCATGCTCGTGAAGGGTCGAACGTTGATAGCGTCATGGACCTCCTGTCTCACTTCTTTCCCTACGGTAGCTGGCTGGGAGGAGAATGCGGATGCAACTGAAGGGCGTCCATCTCCCCGAAAAGTCTCGAAGCCATCCCTGGATGCTCGTCCGGTCGGAGAAGGGGAAATAGAGTCTTTCCGTCGACCTTGACCAGAGTCTTTGGCTTGGTTGGTGACGCGAGGGACGTGGCCGAAGGATAGGGCTTTGGTTTCGATCTGTTCCACATCCTGGAACGCTCGGATACGGTCGGCGACGGTGCCACGTTGAGGGCTGCAGTCTCGTTAGTACAAGCGCCCAAATCAGATAGCGGAGGAGCCTCGGAAACCAACACTTGCGAGGTATTCATGTTCGGAGACTCGGTAGAAGCGCTATCTCAATATGGGGCAAAGCATGGTGACAGGCAGGGCACTGTTGTCAAATCAATACAAAAAGGGAATCTGGGTGCGCATGCCATGAGAATGAAGGGAGAGGAAGGATCATTCCTGGGCTGAGGGAACGGACGGAACATGATGGAGAAAGTCGACAGGAAAGCGCGTTGCTGGCGAGCAGTCGGCCGCAGCACTCTTGCTCTGTTAGACATGTTACATATACCATGACATTCACCGGCGATGTGCTCTTGATCTGACCACACTCGATGAAGGCAACGTGGTCGACACAGAGCGACATCAAAAGACAGGAAGAAGTCACTCAGTCGGCAAGTAATAAGAAGAAAGCCCGATCATGCGGTCAGAACCGTCATCATAAAGTCTTGAGATATCAATTTCCTGCTGGTTTTTCTTGTTCCGTCTGACTTTATATGTACAAAACCAGTGGGAGAACCACCCTACTTCAACGCCGCCTGCAACGATTCGAGAACCTGTAATGCCGATGTCAGCGCGCCGCCCAAACAGCACATCAGAATATTCTTACCTCAAGCTCAATCTTGGCCTCGGCGATGTCTTGCTCACTTCCACTTCCGCTGGCGACCTTTTGGGCCTCGGCGATCTGAGACTTGATGGCCTCTTCGCTGAAATCCTCCACCGGGAATCCTTCGACGGCGTTGATGCTGAGCACGGAGTTCGGCTGAACGACGGCAAATCCTCCAGACACTATCATAAAATGTGAGCAATCATCCTCCTCGCTGTTTCTTCTTGCCCGATGCACAGGGTCCACGTACGGAAGAATTGCTTGCTGCCACCACTCTCCTCGATGATCTCGACCAAACCGGGTTTGAGTTGTTCAATTGAGGGGACATGTTGGGCGAGGATACCCATTTCACCGGACTCGGCCGGGAGGTTCACCTGGACACTAAAGGAGCAGGCCAGTCAGCTCGATGATTCGAAGAGGCTTGAGGTTGGATCTGGGTCGAATGCGGTCGGTACGTACACATCTGTCGACTTGTAGATGGCCTGGACACCGAGAATACAGTCAGCACACACACACCGTCTCAACCCTTCCCTCCGTCTCTCTTGTTCTCGCGGACTTGGAAACGGGCAGAATGGGCGGACATACCTGGTGAGGAAGGGCCAAGGAGAGCTGGATTTTGTCCGAGACGGCATCGGCGTAGCCTCTGCGCTGGATGGGCTTCAAAGCAATGGCAGATCTGGCGCGCAGAGCTGCACGAGACAGTCTAAGGGCGCTCATGGTGGCAACGAGCTCGGGATTATTGGGAAAAGACCTTGGAATGGCACTGTTGCAAGCTCCGATTGAGCTTCTTTGAGGTTTCTGGAGAGCGCAGTTCATCTCGAATGCCAAGGCTAGAGCGGTGAAAAGGGAATGTAAGCCGAGGGGCAGCCTTGCCTACTCAGAGCTCAGGGATGGCTCCGGCGTTCCGATTGGACGTCTAAGCTGAGCCCAGGCTGGTTGTAGCGGCAAGAGGCAAGTAGGCTGGTTTGCATTGTACTAGCCGAGGTCAGATAAATGGTGACGCCGCTATAGCCGCGTCAAACTAGCGTAGTCAGTCGCGTCTTCAACAGTGAAGTTGAGTCGTGGCCTGCTCAACACGCCGGAACAGAGCCGCAGAGCGAAGATGGCCTACTCAAGTACGGACCTGACTCTCGAAGGGCAGTCAATCAAGCTCGTCACCCGCTGAGTAGCCGACGAGGAGGCTTTTTCCATCCTAGCGACACCACAGGACGGATCGGCACATCACACGATCCGCAGGAGCGAACATGCCTGCGCTCATGCGCGTTATGATTGAGAATCTAACACGAGGAGAGGGAATGTCTATCTTCATGTGAGTTTACGCTGCTGTACTTTACTACTGAGTACTCTCTACGAGTACTTGTATGAGTATGAGTATGATGAGTACCTAATACTAATGCAGTGTCGGCGCCTCGAGGCACGGACTGGAACGCGTCTGAGCCTCAGAGCCCAGAGGTCGTTGAGGTCTGGCCGCCTGGGCAAGGCCCGCGTGCCGCACTGCAGTCTGCTTGAAGGCTACAGTCAGTCCCTACTCTAACTAGTAGGTAGGTACTCTAGAGCCTAGAGCTCGACACTCTTATTACCAATTTGCCGTAACGACTTGACGCAAGACGGGTTACGTCCTAAAGGCTTGAGTATGTTTCTCCTCACGTCAATATTAATTTTATCGCTTTGCTAATAATTTCTGCAGCAGGTGAATCATGAACATGGTGATCTTGGCTGTCTATTCTGGATTACCAAAATATGCATGCCAATTGCCCACGGGCTGCATCCTGGATTCGCGGAGGCCGGACATGCTCGCCCTAAGGACGCGAGTGCTCTGGAAGTCGAACTTGGGACAGAGGAATATCATGCGACAGGAACCGCCAGAACGCGCGTTGAACTTGCACGAGTGCGACTGTCACAGCCCCTGTGCGCGCGTCGCAAGCCAAACAACAACAGGTCGACGAGGCTAAAAAACTCTCCAACATTGGCAGAGTTGGTTCAGCCTCGAGGTGAGGTGCATTTCGGACGCCACCTCATCCAACCCCGATATCTTACTCCATGACCATCATGACATAGCCTCGTCCGCGATTTGCAGTCGAATTACAGTTCACGTTCGAATACGAGGACACGTGCAAACGTGGCTGGTCCTCACAGTTGGCGAGACCAACCAGTTTGAACGTGGAAGTCACATCGAAAGACAACCCGGCAGACATGATCTTCCTCCCTTTAACATTGTAGAGACGGGATCACAGAAAGCCACGTTCTTTAGTCCTCGGTTCGTCTCGACTCTCGACTCATCTACGATCTCGCTGAGCCGAAGATCAAGGATTATTGGCAATTGCACACTTCAGTTACTGGAAATGAGAAAGCAAAGAGGCCAGTGTCTGAGGAGCGAGGCTGTTGTCATAGCACGGAGTCGCAAAAGCAGACTAAAGGCGGTCAGACCATCCGTTTGCCTTGTTTGCCACGGATCGATCTCTTACCGCATTTGCAAGATCAGGATGTCAATTACAGATCTTGGCTGGCAGCCGGTCCAGGCAGCTTCTATCACCTAAGGCGCTGTCATCAAAATTGGTGTATCGAGCATATCGGTCTGTCAATATCTTGAGAATCCCGGTCTCGACAAAATCCTCCACAAGTACATTCGCCATAGCCTGATCAGATTCAAACAGCGCGTATTACTCTGGAATCAGGTATGTCTGTGCTCCAGCGTCCAACGGCCGCCGTCGGCATCATGATGAAGCGGTGCTCGCCCGACGCCCGCCTACTTTAATTACCTACGAGTAGGTACTAAAGAGGAGATGGTCTTCCTCTTCTCCCGGTTTGTTCAATTGTCGTTCGATTGTCACTCGTTCAGTTCGTTGCCTTTTCAGTCCCTCTTCTACCGTCATGCGTACCCCAACGTGGGCGATTCTGCTCGCGGCAACCATTGGGGCTGTCGACGCTGGGAAACCCTCGTCGGGCATTACCACAATCACGCCGTGCGCGGCAGCACCATCTTCAAAGGCACCGCCGCTGATCACGGTCACCAGCCAATATCAGCCTATCTCGACATGCGATGCCCAGGTGTCATGCGTTCAGAACAGGTGCAGGACCAAGTATTCCTATTCGACTTGGGACTTTGTCTCTACCGTCATTCCCTGTCCATACAACTCGCCCTCGCCTGTTACGACAGTCACTAAGACCGACCAGTCAGTCTTGGTGTCTCGCGCCTCGAAGACCATTACGAATACCGAGGTGACTACGACGGTTCTCAGCACGAAATGGAGAAAGCCTACTACGATTACCTCGACTACTTCCTCATATACAACTATTATCAAGGAATGGAGCGCCCTATATAAAGATCTCGGCGAACTAGCGATTCCTGATTATGGTGGCTGTGGTATCTGCAAGAAGTGTCGAGGACCTCATGGCGAGAAGGTACAAAATCTCGAGGTTGTCGAATGCGTCCATAAACCAGTTGGGCCGGTTGTCTGCCGAAAGGTGCCTGAAGTCTGGATCTTTGACAATAAGCCGACCTCGTCGTCGACTGCATCGGCAGTATGCTCGACACGTACAGCGGTCCCATCCGCCGGCACCTATGTCTTTAAATTTCCTCAGCGCTGCCCACCAGCAACGATCAATATTCCTGGACGAATCATGACTTATCCTCAAGGGGATAAAACTATTACTACCACCGTCACTGCATCCAAGACAATCATCCCCGGCAAGGAGTGGACCGCCACCGTAACTCGAAGCTGTGCTCGGCCTACAATCATCGAATTTCGCGTCGTGGTGACTAAGATCATCATCATCGTTGTTCCTCCTTTTACATATCCTCACGGAAAGTAAGTGAATTTACTGTCTCTATTATTACGAATTAGCTACTGACGCCATCTTCTAGGCCTACCCAGATTCCTCCTCCAGCAAATTGGGGAGACTGGACTAAGATCACCACTTCCACCGTTTCTCCGCCCACGACCACGGGACTTACGACTAGTTCCGGCACTGTTGGCCCGACCTTTATAACTACGACTTCCTCTGGAGCGACCTGGTCCACAGGAACCTCCAGCGGCTCTGCCGGTCCTGCTACAGCCAGCACTACCTCTACTGGTACCGTGTCCACAGTATCGTTCTCGAGCCTCCCGTCCACCGCGACTGGGTCGACAATATCCTTCTCGAGCCTCTGGTCCACTGCGACCGGGTCGACAGTATCCTTCTCTTCTCTCTCTAGTCTTTCATCGACTGGCGGTACTTCTCTTGGCCCGGTTACAGCCGGTACTACCTCGACTAGTGCTACGGTCTCGATTAGCTCTTCGGAAAGCCTGTCGTCTCTGGGTAGCTCATCGGTCTCGGGCACGGTGACTATCAGCTTCACTTCGTCCAGTGGAAGTCTTTCTTCCATCTCCGAGACATCTTCAGTCTCGACTTCGGAGACGTCCTCCGTTATGACATCTCCCTCCGGAAGTTCCTCTACTACCGCAACAACTGAAACCGTCTCAGTCTCAACCTCCGCCTCGTCGACTAGCTCGGAGTTGTCCTCCGAATCTTCTGTCTCGACTACAACGTCCGAATCCTCCACTTCTGTGTCCAGCACTACCTCGTCATCGGCAACAGCTGAACCCACAAGATTCCTGTTACAGACCGTACCTAGACTTGCAGGTTCAAAGCACCGTCGACAGGTTACCGGCCAGACCTATGTGGGCTTTGACAGTAATAACTTCGGAATTCAGACATCGGACCTTAGTTCAGCCGCAGTTTTCATCATTGGTGCCGACAACCAAGTAACCGCTGATGGCATGCTTACCGGGAGTGAGAGTTCTACGGTTGACTCGGCCTTGATAAGGTCATTCTCACCAATCCCAGGATTCGATCAGTGGTCATTTCCTTTGGGAGTGGGAATGCTTGAAGGTTCCGACGGATTTTGCCTTGTCAACGATGTGATTTTTGTTGCTCTGGATATATCTGTGTGTGAACAACCTATCAATCTCATTCGCAGTCGTAAGTTCTCAGTTCCTCCAATACTGAGAGGGCCGTCTGAACTAATATTCGTTATCTAGTAATCCCGCCAATCCCTAGTTCTTCGTCGTCTATATCGTCGACCGCGGCCGAAACCACAACTGAGTCTACCACCACTGAGACCACGACTACTTCTGGGGAGTCTACCACCAAGGCCACATCCACTGAGACGACGCTTACCGGAGAATCTACTAGCTCTGGGGAGTTTACCAGCTCAGAGGCCACGTCCACGGCTGAAGAGTCTAGCACTACCGAAAAGCCCACCACCACTGGGGAATCTACTAGCTCTGGAGATTTTACCAGTTCAGACGCCACGTCCACGGCTGAAGAGTCTAGCACTACCGAAGAGCCTACCACAACCGGAGAATTTACTACCTCTGAAGAGCCTACCACTTCAGAGGCTACGTCTACGGCTGGAGAGTCTAGCACTACTCAAGAGCCCACCTCCACCGGAGCATCTACTACTACCTCTGAAGAGCCTACCAGTTCGGAGGCCACGTCCACGGCTGAAGAGCCCACCACTACCGGAGAGTCTACAACTATGGCAGAGTCTACCACGAGCGGAGAGTCTAGCAGCTCGGAGGCCACGTCTACGGCTGGAGAGTCTAGCACTACCGAAGATTCCACCACCATCGGAGCATCTACTTCCTCTGAAGAGCCTACCAGTTCGGAGGCCACGTCCACGGCTGAAGAGCCCACTACCACCAGAGAGTCTACTACATCTGAAGAGCCTACCAGCTCAGAGGCCACTTCCACTGCCGAGGAGTCTACAACTGCAGCAGAGCCTACCAGTTCTGAAGGTACATCTACTGCCGAGGAGTCAACAACTGCAGCAGAGCCTACCAGTTCTGAAGGTACATCTACTGCCGAAGAGCCTACAACTACTGCAGAGTCTACCAGTTCAGAGGCCACTTCCACTGCTGAGGAGTCTACAACTACTGCAGAGTCTACCAGTTCTGAAGGTACATCCACCGCCGAGGAGTATACAACTACTGCAGAGTCTACCACTTCTGAGGCCACATCCACTGCCGAGGAGTCTACAACTGCGGCAGAGTCTACGACCACCGACGAGATCACAACGTCCACCGAAAGCCCCACCCCGACTCCTACCCCAACACCAGCGGGAACCTGCAGTGACCAGACTGATCCCTTTACACTGTCTAACGGCGACCAAAGTACTAAGCTCTGCTCTAGCAACCTAGTCGGCGGCACGCCCCTAGGTAGTCTGGGAGGTGCGACTAGTTATCTCACCTGCGCTGATGCGTGTGCCTCGTCTACGTCCTGCGACGGATACGTCTGGGATAGGACCATGAGGCAATGCTTCGCATTTTCAGGACCGTTTGCTATGCCTGAGTCTAATTCCGATATGGATTCCGGAATCCTGGTTCGGACGCCGACGTCGAATTGTGCTATCCAGCCTGATCCCTTTACACTATCCAACAACCGTCAAAGCACCAGGCTCTGTGGAAGCAAGCTCAGCGGCGGTGTCTTGATCAATACTGTATTGGACTTCAACAATTATCTCCCCTGCGCCGAAGCCTGTGCCTCCGCCGACTCCTGCCGAGCCTTCCAATGGAGTCAGAACCTCAATCAATGCTCACTCTTTTCGGGAAGTCCTACAGCGGAGCCTGATAGCGATTACGATTCCGGAATCGTAACGCTAACGTCGAATTGTGCTATCCAGCCTGATCCCTTTACACTATCCAACGACCGTCAAAGCTCCAGGCTCTGCGGAAGCAGCCTTACCGGCGGCTCCTCTGCAGGTGCTGTAACAGGCCTGGCCGATTATCTCGCCTGCGCCGAAGTCTGTGCCTCCTCGGAGACCTGCACCGCCTTCGCCTGGGATAAGAGCTATAGTGTGTGCTTGACATACGCAGGAAGTCCAACACCGGTGCCCGATGCCGATTTCGATTCCGGAATACTAGCTAATCAGCCGACGACAAATTGTGCCAGCCAGCCTGATCCCTTCACACTCACCAACGGCGTTGACAGCATCAGGCTCTGCGATAGCGAGCTGACCGGCGGCACGTCTCTAGGTGTTATGGCAGCAAATGATTATCTCGGCTGCGCTGAACAGTGTTCCACGCTTGGCTCCTGCGACGGATTCAGTTGGTCTACGTCCCTCACGGAATGCCGGGCATATGGAGGATCATCTCTCACGCCTGTGGCCAATTCCGATCTCAGCTCCGGATTAATGCTTCGGCCGGTCCCGAAAGATTGTGCCAGCCAGCCGGAGCCGTTTTTGATCAATGGGGGTGCTGCCTCTGTCAACAAGTTGTGCGGCATGTCAGTCGGCGCTACCTTGTCCATGCCGCCCCCTCGTGGCATCACAACCTATTTCGACTGCGCCGAGGCATGCGCAAGCATCTCTGGGGGACAATGCACTTTCTTCAGATGGATCGCAGGGAATTCTGCCCCTTGTCAACTCTACAGCGGAACCCCGGGTGCTACCTTCGTCGATGCTAGCGTTGATTCGGGCATCCTGTCATATGTCTCCTCCGAAACCTCCTGATCCTCCTCCTCCTCCTCGGCGCCGGCGCGACGACACCCATACGTTCGACTCGGCTTCTTTTCTTGGAGAGCGAAACCGGGGCCAACCGATTTCCAAGCGGACCTTGGTTAGGGTTGGACGGCCGGCCCGGCGCGCTCATGGGCAATTATCATCATCATCATCATTTTGATGCCAACGGCCTCCATCCCGGATCAAAGAAGTGTCTTTGGGCGAATTGATCATTTTGATATACTGTGCAAACGGGGCTGCTGATGATGCTGCTGCTTTGTTGATTTATTTATATTTTATACACATGGTATAAATCGACCCCCCCTTTTCTTGGATTCACCATTTTTCGTCCGTATTTACTTACGGCTCTTTCTTTTCTTCCATAGCACCTAATTGATAGAAGGGCATTATTGAAATGGCTTTGTTATATGTGCCATTCATTGATGCTATACCATACAACCTGCATGTATGTACTGTATGTGAAAGCAGGGAGCAGATGACCAAGACGAAGAAGGGAATGAACGAACTTCTCCTACCAAACTACTCGCTCCCCCATAACACTCATTCACCTCACCTCATTTCAATGACTCAGTCCCAACCAGGGAAGGGGGGATAAGCCAAAAAAACCAAGAAGGAAAAAAAAAACTAATTATCCACCTCCATAAACTGAAACGGCGTCGCCCTCTCCATCTCCCCCGTCATATCACCAATCCTATCCAACCAATCGACACCGACCAACGGCAGATTCAGCGTATCCGCCCCAACGCCCAGATCCAACTGTTCGATATCGACCCAAAACGCTTTCCCATCCGTCGCACTCTCCTGGAAATACCACTTCGACTTCGTGTCCGAGATGGTCCGCCACAGCGTTGGCGTGATATTTGGAGTGTGGATGTTGATCGGTTCCATGGGCACGCTGACGGCGCGGATCATCCCGGCCGTCGTGGCGATGGCGGATGTCATGTCCGCTGCACCGGGGGCGACGGTCACGTAGTACGACAGGCGGGCGAAGCGGTCTGCGGGGCGGGATGTTCCTGGGAGGGAGAAGTTTGCGATCGAGGCCCAGTAGCTCGAGATGGCGAGTTGGGAGTCGAAATCTGGTTCGTTGGTCATGACCGTGTAGCTTCGTCCTTGGTGGGCGACGAGCTTGCCGTTGATCCATTCGAGGATCAGGTTGTCGCCGGACGCGTCGGTGAGGGATAAGTGCATTGACGACGCGACGCCTGGGACGACTTCTTTTGTTCGGACTTGGAATTTCGGTTGGCCGGTACTGTCCCATAGGTCGTCGACCGCCTCTTGCACCGTGGCGTACATGTCCAGATAGTACTGTGGCCAGATGGCGATCGACATGGCGGGCTGCGACTCGTTCCTAGGTCCGTACTCGGCGTCCGCGAGGTACAGGAGGTTCGCGACCAGGCCCTGGTTGTTCATGCCGTCGCAGGTGGACAGGTCGTACGCGGTGGTGATGACCGAGCCATGTTTACTCGTCCAAGCGAGGGAGTTGCCGCCCGCTCTGCCTGTGCGGTTGAGCCCGGCTGGGAAGGCGAAGATCGTTGAGTTTGTCGGCGTCAGCCAGTCCATCGATCGTCCAACCACCGTGCGGTTGCCATCTTGTGGTCCTGAGTTGTACACGACGCGAGAGCACGCGAGCGCGCTGGACAGGAGGAGGGGGGCGAACGAGCAGAGGTTGAGGAGGCTGTAGGATACCATCTTCGCAGGAGAGGATTGAGAGAGTAGAAAACAAAATAGAGGAGGAAAGACTTGACCTTTGTGACTTGTCCCAGCGGGCTGCCCGGGGGCGATCTCGTCCTCTTGCCAGTATTTATGTTGCTTCCTGAATGAGAGACTCCCACACAACCTTCAAGTGGATCCATTTTTTCTGTCTGCTTCTTCCGGCTGGCTTCATCATGCGCTATTAACCATCAATCACAAGTGGGCTCTAGCCATCTATTCGGACCTGACGGTAATCACACGAGAAATCATCGTCGGAATGAATGGCTCCCAGACGGAGCCCGTTGTATTGAGACTGAGATGAAGTTCTGAGTGTACGTGTACAAGACGAGGCTGCGCGCACTGATCACATTTTGAGCCAGGCCAGCGGCTGAGGAGGACATTCGCACCACTCAGGAGACACGGAACAGCATGCCATTCCACTCAGCTGAATGTGGGAATTTGCGGAGCCTATAGTTGAATATGCGCAATGTGCCACGATTGGCTGATTAGGCTTGTTCGTAGCTTCAAACCCTAAACGAATCCGACTCTGGAGACTGGCAACTTCGGCCTCCATAGTAGGATACGCCCGGAGCAAAAGACGGTTCGTGTGTTGGACCTAGAAGGAAACCGCAGTCTCTAAGTAGACGTTCGCGATGATGATGATTTCTCTCGCCATGATCTAGATCCTTTTTGCCCACGTAGACCACATGGGGTTGAATCACTCGTATCGAGCAAAGGTCTCGCAGAGTATTTGACATGGCACATGGCCGGAGCCACAGCGTGCATTAATAGTTCGGATCTTGTGACGCAAGTTGGTGTCTCCTGGGCCTGTCCAGTGTTCTCACTGGAACAAAAGCAGAAAGGATTGCTGTGCTTTGAGAAGACGTGCTCGTACTGTTCGTCCGAGAAGTCAGATCATGGGTGGTGGGACCCATCCTTCGAACCAGAGACCGCATTGCAAATTTGCGAACCGACCCAGTCCAGCCCAAGTTGATGGGCACCTGTCTGTGCCTTTCCAACCCCACCGGATCTCTTATGGGCAAAATGCACATGATTCAGATCTCTGACCAAGTAACAACACCGAGAGTTACGTCGCGTTGCATCCCAACAAATGCAAATGTGTGAACTCTCGAGGCGTTGGCTGGCTGCACTCTCACCTCTGCCGATCTATCGTCGACATTCAAGTTTTTTGGCACCACCACCACAGGTTGTGGGTTTGGATGATTTGCCCAAGATACAGTACCCCCTTGAAGGGTAAAGACAAAGAGCGAGGTCTCGTTTCTCTCAACGATAAAGCTCCTCCATCCCAGGAGGTAATTTGAACAACTCAAACCCATCATCGACCTTCTTATTCAGCGGGTTTTCATCCATGCGGGCCGATCCCGTGGCGTTCTTCTCCCACCGATCGAGGAGGCCCACATTCCAATCCTGAAACGTCCTTGCCGACTGGGGCAGGATCTCTGTGCTGTCCTGCAGCGTCTGGAGGAACTCGATGAAGTCTTCTTTGGGGACGACGAGTTCTTCGTGGGTGTTGTTGTTGGTGGTGTCGCTGTACAAAAATGTCAGGGGGTCGGGGAGGGTCTTGTAGAAGACTTTCATGGCGCGGTGGGCGGTGGGGCCGCGTTTGCTGCTTGAGTAGTAGATGTCCGGGTTGAACACCCAGAGGAGGAGGCCATCACGTGGTTCTCCATCTCCATCTCCATCTCCATCTTCCTTCTTCTGATCACGGTTGTCACCATCGTGGACCACCACTTTGCGACCGATGGAGCTTTCGATCAAGGCTAACAACTGGGCGGCGAGAAAGATGGCAGTTGGGAAACTCTGCGAAGGCTGCCCTGGCTTGGGAATAACAGCCAGTCTCGACTTATAAAGCCGACAGCTCTCGTCTCCCTCTGCACAAGATCCCAGGCCAGTTTTGCAAGAAGCACACTGGAGGCTGCCAATGCCCTGCTTCTGACTACTGTTGATTTCCTGAGTATCGCGACAGAAAGTCAGCTTGGTTTGTTTGTATCTCACGCATAAAGCCTTCACGCTGGACAAACTCAGGAACGCAAACGGCTAAAGCAGGAGGCAGATTTGGTGGTGTCTAGTGGCAAGGTCATCCATCTCGAGAGAATCACGGAGGTTGATCCCGTCACTATGTTTTGAACACACGAAATTCGGAAGCAAATTTGATATACGGCGAATGTATCAGAAACTGGATCAATGGGGAGTTTTCGGGAATCGAAAACTGAAAAGTCTCTTTCTTTGCGCCAATGGTGTGGTGATACGACAGAGCAAGCACAGCAGAAATTCAGTGATGTGTTGAGACTAACCTCGAGGTTCGAGCAATCCTCTCGACGAAGCAGGAAGGATACAATATCCACCAACCCAGTCCCTGGGTTTGAAGCGATCTTACTCTTTGAAGAAAAGCCCTTGGCCTCGGCTGCGTGATCATGATCAGCAGAGTGGCCGTGGTGTGGCTTGTGGCAGAACCAAAAATCCATCAGTTCTGCCCAATTCTCACTCGGGAGGTCTTTCCACGTTGCGACATTCCCGGCTTCGACGATACGAGCATCGCATTCCTTGCATCGAATCGAAACCTCTTCGGTCAGATCAAGAGCCGTCCATGGGACCTCGGGCCCACTTAGCTCATCGCTTGATGACTTCAGCTCGTTCGCGTCGTCGATTTGCAGCCGAGCGGAAATCTCGGTTCTTCTCTCTATGGGGAATGTGACATGGGCGGTCCCCGAGATCTGCGTGGGGAGGTAGATGCTGGAGGATTCGCCGTCATGGAGAGCCGTGATGATCTTCTTATCCGAAGACACCAGGATCTTGGTGTGCTCATTCTTGTCGGTCTGGAGAGATGCATGCAGCGTCAGTTGTCGGATGTTGGTCAATGCTTCGGCATAGAGGCAGATTTTCGGAGCAGGCATCTCGTATTGGCAGCGGATGATGGACTGAAAGCGCAACGACCCGGACCCTGGCGATCTCAACGGCGGGACTTGGTCACGCACTAGTTTATCACCAAACCAAGTGAGGGCATGTGATCTCGAGAAACTGCAGAGTGAGGCCGCTCGCGAGAGGGCGTGCTCGAGAAAAGATGGGTGAACTGCAGGGCTAGGCGCAAGGAATTGGTCTGCGTTTGTTGGTATCCAATTGCCACGCGCGGTCAGCCAGGCGAGGGACCGCGGCTGAGCTGAACGTTAGGCCACAAGTCGATGAGGTGTGGCTGCTCAGTGATCTCACCAGGTAGGCGAGGTGGGCACGTCGACAACAGCAAACAACAAAACGATGGTGGCCGAAGGAGCCAGGACAGAGCGCCGTGGGGTTTGGATTGCTTGCGACTTGCAAGCGAGCTGGACAGTGGACAGCCAGGCTGAAAGCACTTATGCAATCAAAGACAGGCCCCTGTCCATACCCTAGAACGAAGTGAGGAATATTAAGCGCCAGTTCCGATATGGGAAAATGTAAACGCGACGGCAATGCAGAAGCCCGAAAGAATATGTCTTTGGCGTGGTCGGATTGGTTCGATCGTCAGGACGCGCGGTTCGCCCTGTTGCCGATCGTCAACGATGCAGCTTCCCTCGCGAAAGCTAAACCGTCTGGACGCAAGGGGGGTGGGATGTTGGAGCCGGCTTCTGCGAGCAGTGGACGGCAGGCAGGGTGATGCAGAGAAATTAGCGCTCGCGTCTTGTAGGCGCCGGTCGAGGTCGAGTTGAGATGAAGAAACGGAAACGCAGCCGGAGTTTGATGTTCATGTGAGGTCTGCAGGCCTTGGCACATCCGCGCTGATTGGTGGTAATGCTGATGGGATGTGGAGATTCTCATTGGTCGCGACGGCTCCACGCCGGTCCCGGCGGCGGACTCCGGCTTCCTCCACTGAATGTCCCCCGCACCAATCAGGGGCTCTGGTCTTCTCAAGATCGCTTTGTGGACGGTATGGATACTCGTCAACCTTCTCTTTCTCCGCTTCGGCCCTAACCTTCGATACACTCACTCATTGGAAACTTGTATTGACCTTGCATTGCATTTGCAGCCTGCACCTTCCTTCAACAAACTCCTCCACTTCCAACCTACACCTACTTTGTACGCCAGTCGCCCTACACCTACAGGCTACTACTCTCCGCCCTCCGCCCACGCCCACACCCGGACTAAGTTTGCCTGCCCCTCTTCCTTCTCCTCACTTGCCATCCTTCTGCTCTTCCACTCCTGCCTGCTCTTGGGCGTTTGCGATGGCTTTCTGGGGTCCCGAACGGATATGCAGGTGAATACGATTCTGATCATTGTGTGAGAAGACTAATTCCCTTTATTGGGTCGCCAATGACTGTCCCCGCTGATCACCACGCCAGCAAAGATAGCGTCATCCACATTTGATCTGCCGGGCTATTCATCTAGGCGCGAAACCACAGCATCCGTTGTATGCAAGGAAATGTAGCCTCGAGGAACCGGTTCGAAGATAGTATTCCAATTCCCACACTCCATTGCAGGATGATACGTACCACGCTCCTTCGCCCAGGACTCCGTCCTTACTCGATCCAGGACATCAAACGAGAGGGCAGCAACATCCGGCTCGTTGATCTGGCCGGCTCGAACGCACATCTGCAGAAATCCTGCGCCTCTGACTCCCGAGTGGGCGCAACTGCATCGTGATCTCACTTCACTGCTCTCCCCTCGAGTCTCGTCACGTCCACCCAGACTTCCGAGGCAACCAGGGGATCGCGCCAATTCGATGGATAGCGCGTGGGAGAACTCAAAGCAGAGCCACTCAGCAAGGATGTCCGCACTTGTGACATCGGGTCCCTGGGATGACCCAGACTTCTTGTCCGGTCCCTTTGCAGCGAGGACAACGGACGCCGTTCATCTTGGCCAGCGCAATGTCAGCTAGGGGTTCTGCACCATCTGCATTCGAGCTTACCGGTCGGGAGTGGAGATTGCGAATTTGTCCCTGAAGCCGGAGCCTGGCGGCAGCATTGGGAGCCCATTCCTCAAGTGGGGACCCACTTATCTGGAGCCCACGGAGCTTCATGGTGAGATGTGCTAGAACAGCAGGCTGTGGTTCAAAGGTGGCTGATCTCGATCTCGATCTTGTCTTCGTAGTCGTCTTCGTTTTTAGTCTGCGCGGACATAGGCGGAAATGTACCGTGAGATGTAGTGCTTCCAGAGTGTTGCGGCCGTCGACTTGCTTTAATTTATATCTTCCTTCTTTAGGTTCAGAGCTCTGACGGGCGCTGGTTTACCGGGAACGGTTCTTCTAAGATCTTAGGCGTTTGTCCTCCAGCAAGTGACAGCCAATGCGCAAAGCTATGGAATCGGAGCCTAGTCACAAGGTGCACGGCCCATGAATCACTGTTGGTCGTCTGCCCCGAGTCTGCGTTAGTCGGAAGGCTGATTGACTCTGTCATGCCCTGAAGCCGATCTTTGGACAGTGTGACTGCACGTCCAACGAACATTAGGGTTTTCCATCTCGTGCAGGCTGAAGTTTCACCAGGGTGGCGGTGTGCTGGTACCCAGATTGAACATCTGGTCTGTGGAACTTCGATTTCCGGCAGGAGAACAATGACGATGTGATCGCACGTGTTTGAACCAAGTCCAGTGTGAGCGGCGAGACGTAATGGCCAGCCAGCCCACTGTATGATGCTTTTTGTTGGCAGGAGAGAGTCTAGCTTCTATCAGAATGGTAAGAGCCCAATGAGTTGTTCATCACGGCGACGAAAAGGGAGACCTTAAGTTAGACAGAACTGGGAGCATGCATGCTGAGGCTGCGGCAGGCTCTGCGGGTGCAATCCCCCTCAGGCCAGTTCCCCAATGAGTCTGAGTGCGTGGTTGTTGACCAAGGAACAAGTTACATAGCACCCGGCGCCAATGACTTAACGGCACCGGCTGGTGGCTTGATCCCGATTTTGCGGCTCCTCGATGCCTCCAGGACTTTCATCCCCGACCTTGACAAGGGTAGCCGCACCAAATGGTCTGTAGGCCGCCGGCGTTTGCGCTCCACTGTCAGCCCTGATTGGGGATTCCAACGGTATTTATGCTGACCGTGGTGAAGGAATGGGCTGTGGATGGTCGAAGATCCCCAACCCTTGGTCGAGAGAAGGGGGGTGGGACCTTCGCATCGGCGGGTAAGCTAGGCTGAGACCAGCACCTCGCTTGCAGTCTGCAGTGCCAAGTTAACCCAGTCGTTTGGAGATATGGACGAGCAAGACACCGGCTGACGGCATGCCTGTCGAGTTGAGCAAATGAATAAACCGGAAGCCCGCCTGAAGACGGTCAACCCGGATACACGCCCATGCCAGCAGGTTGTCTTTGCCAATCCGGTCATCCATAACTTTCAGCCTAAGGGCAAAGTCAGTAATCAGTCACAAGTTTCGTATGCATTGATCAAATTCCGGAATATGACTGGTCACATGGGAAGCGTCTGTGTGCAAGGAGGCCGGAGATGCGGGACAGACGGCCAGATTTTGCGTAACATGATCGTACACTATCGCCGCGAAGGCGGGTCGCACAGTCCCCGAAGACCGTGTCTGATCCACTGAGAAGTTCCAGCAGAGTTGGGTCTCGTTGGCGCAGATCGTGCGCGCAATGACACCACGCCCGAGAAACGGAGATCTTGTATAGGAAATGCAGCCTTCCGCCAAGGCCAGACATGAGTGTAGGTCAGGGAACATTTGACACAGCACAGATCATCCAGATCATAACGGACTGGTAGCAAATTGGGAGGGAAGGGAGAACGAGCAGAACACTGCCGGACCAGGCAAAAACTTGCGGTGAAAAGGGGACCGGGTAGAGGACCGAAAACGTCGGAGTCGGAGGTGTATGGGAGAAGTACATACCGGAGAAAGCTCAGCTCCTCAACGACGTCCGGGACGTTTTGCCAGCTCATCGTCTCGCCGCCAAAATCAGGACTTTCTGTCCGATACGTCGCCGTCCTGCGTTTGTAAAACTTTTTATCGACTTCTTCCGCGGCGTACGACTCTCCTTCGATTCTTTGTGTGCCCATGCCGTTGGCATTCTTGATGTGATTTGGCGGGCCGTGAGGATCGACATGTAGCTGCGCCTTGACGTAGGGCTTCATCTTCGCCGTGTGGGAGGGGTCTTTGTCGACTGTTAGGGGCAATCTCTGCCCAGCGAGGATCCGAATGTCGAGATCTAGGGTTTGCGTCTTGGGGTCAATCGGCATTTGCAGGTCTTTATCTTTACCGTGGTGGCCGCATCGATAGCTCTCTGGCTTGAGGGCCCAGCCACTTAATCCCGCGAACATGCCTTCGTTAAGCATCATGGCCTTGTCCATTTTCTGCCAGTTCAAGGCGACCATCTGTGCTCCTTGTCGCCAATGGAATGTGGGGTCAACGTTGGAGCTATTGATTCTCGTTCCTTTGGGAAAGACGCGCATGAGGTAGTGTTTGTTGTGGTCGAACATGGCTGGGCCGTGTTCCGGATCGGCATGCATGTTGTGAACTTTGCTTTCGGACAAGCTGAAGACGTGAGTTGGGATGTTCGCCTCCGGTTGAGAGAAATGCTTGAAGGTATAAGCTCGGGTATAGACGCCGAGAGCAGAGAGGCCAGCGAGGACTTTGGAAGCCTTCTTCTTCTTCTCTGGAGAAGGAGGGGGGATATCTCCAGACGCCTCGGTCGAATTCGTCGTTACATGGTCGATAGGGTCATTAGATTCGGCCGTCTCCGAGTTTGGTGCCCATTTGACCTTGATCAATATTCTCCTTTTCAGTGACTCTGGCGAAGGAAGAGCGGAAATGTCGCTTGCCTTGTCGAGGTCGACCAGGTAGTCGGACCAAATATCTCGCATAATTTCCACCATAACCTCTTGCTGTGACAGGGAGGCGTGGACTTCAAGGGAGACAATGAGAGGCAAGTCTGTGACCACAAAGGCCGAATCTCTGATGGCATGGCAGACCGAGCGGAAGGTGATGGACTGCGTCAAGGTATAGCCATGCAGGACGCGAGGCTCGCTTCTCGCCGAGATCGTAGGCGAGACTTGCGGAGAGAGGAAGTTGGATTTGTAGGAAGACGACTCTGTCTGGCGCGGTGACATGCTGTTCTCGGATTGACCCTTGGGTGCTGCCCCTGGTGGATGGCCGCTGGCTGTGAGCGAGCCCGAACGAGAGCGAGACCTCATCCGAGCGGCGCGAGCTTTGACTCGATCCCAACGGGAAGGTTTCGATTCTCTGTCGTCGTCTTCATCGGAGCTACTAGCTTCCGAATCGCTGTCGCCATCCCAGACGTCGATTTCCAGACACCTACAGCCCCGCTTGAGGACATTTGTGTAGGCCTCGGTCGAAGCCTCGCCGTAGAGCTGGTGGCCGGAGAGATAGGTGTTATGGCTGGAGCTGATGTAGTAGGCAGACAGCGGATATCCCAAGTCGTTATTCTTTGGGGCGCACATGGCATTGGACTTGTCAGAAGCCATATAGGCCAAGAACGCCTTCTCGTCAGAGACAATCTGGCCATCTTGCGACGCGATATCTTTGTGGGAAGAGACCAAGCTTGTGAGCACTGACTCTGAGAACGGCATGAGAGAGAAGTCTCCCACTTCCGCCGACGGTTGACCGCCTCCTGCGGCTCGAACAGGCAGGGTGGCAGGCCGGGTCGCCCCAAGGATCGCGTGTGGAAGCATTGTGTATATGTTCTTGCTCCTTGCACTGCCCCTACAGCCAATGCCCAAATATCTGGTCTCAGAGACAGGAAGGCCCGGTCAATGGTCACTGAAGAAGGTGAGGCTTGTTGTAGCGAGAAGAAGGTTTGACCGTTTGGAGATCAGGCTGCAAGGAGGCAGCGAGGAAAGGTCGTAGAAGAGCCAGGTTTGGTCATGTTCGAGAGTTTGCGACATTCACAGAAGCGACGAAGGGATGGGAACGTG
Organism: Exophiala alcalophila; assembly: GCA_001599775.1. NCBI lineage: Eukaryota > Fungi > Ascomycota > Eurotiomycetes > Chaetothyriales > Herpotrichiellaceae > Exophiala > Exophiala alcalophila. The sequence goes on from BCHY01000003.1 coordinate 1,511,736, forward strand.
AAAGGGAAAGAAGAAGCTGGCGTGGGTCACTGTGGACCAGCCATACAGAAGTGAAGGATCACCTTGAAGGGAGTGTCGGCTTCAACGGGACCGTGACTGTGGCTGGCTCTGCGTGCCGAAATCCTTCATGGTTGGGACCTGGAATAGCTGAAGCAATGAATCGCGTTTCACTGCCACGAAATCGCAACTGGCGCCGCGGCACGAGAATGAAATGACGTAGCATAGGTGCCAAGAAAAGGAAATGACGATGCAGAGTGCCTTACCTTGTTCGGGCAGCCATGACGCCGCTTTTTAAGAGCTATACGTACATCAGGCTATTCGGAGACATACTCGTACAAGTATACGAAGGTACATACATACCTAAATGATGACGAGCGGGCCAGATCGCCCCCAGATCGGCAGATAGACATCTTCAATGGAGATCGATCATCGATCAGTCATGGGCCCACGGGGTAGAGAACCATCTACCTGGCTCAGTCCAGCCTTGTAGTCGAGCGGTATAGAGGCGGTCACACAGCGGGCTGCTACGGCGAGGACACAGAAGAGCCTGCAAACACGGCTGCTGTTTAAATGCTCATATCGTTGTGCACATGTTTCGTTCAAGAAGTGAAAAAATAATGCAGCTCCAATGCAGCTCGTCAAACCCAACTGGGCTCCACGGAAAGATCTCAAGACAAGGGGCTCGAGCTTCGCGTGGAGCCTTCTCTGCTCCTCTAAAACCCCCTCCAAACCACGAGACGGTGTGATGCAGAAGAGAGGGTGAAAGACACAGCGCGGCTCAGGGCCAAAGGCACAGAATGCGCCCTCGTCCCACTACACGCGTAGACCTCCAACCTCACCTCATTTTCATGACATGTGATAACCGAATCCTGCTGACTGGCCTCTTCATGCAAAAACAGATTTGTGGTAAACAGGACCCTGAGAGTTGGGGCTCCTCTCGGGCTTATTTGGTATGCATCGCGGGCATTTATGCAACATCTGTGTAAGGAATTAGTCGCAGCTTCATGTCAAAAGGGGGGAGGGGAAACATACCGCAGGTCCAGACACCGGTTGAGGAGGCGAAAGCACCTATACTCCAGTTAGCTTCATTCAATGTACAAAAGGGACTCGGGGTTACTTGCATCCAATGGACTTGTAGCTTCCAGTCAAAATCTCGGCGTGGCCGGTCTGGCCAGCGTGGTTCCATCCCTGGGACGCGGCGGCGCAGAGGCCGCTGAGTCCGGGAAGGTTGGGAAGCTCGCAGAGCCAGCCACCAAGGTAGACGCTCTCAAAGTTGCCGGCGTTACCGGGAGCCATGACCTGGCCCATGGTGCCCGGGTTGAGCTGGTGAATCAATCCACCAACGCTGGCGGTGCTGGTCTTGAGGGCGTTGGCCTCCAGCTGGGAGGATTGGGCGAAGGGAGCGAGGCCGCCGGCAACACGGTATTTGTTGGCGATGGCCAGGTAGCCGCTGCCGCCGGAGGAGGTCTCAGGGGCGCTCGTGTCAGGGGCGCTCGCGGCCGCGGCAGAAGGAGCGGCAGCGGCAGGGGCGGCACCACCACGGGCAGGCGCGGCAGGAGCGGAAGAAGGGACAGCCGCAACGACGATGTTGTCAGCAGGCGCTTGGGGCGCGGCGGTGGGAGCGGAGTCGCTATAGCCGACGACGGTGGTCACATACTCGACGACGGTGTTGCCGGACGAGCTGTCGGACGAGGCGTTGGAGCTGGGGCGATCCCACCAACGGTTACCGCCTCGCCATTGACGGACGGCGAGAGCAGCCTTCTCGAGAGGAGCGGGCATGGCAACTGCGACGCTGCTGGCAAGAGCCACGACAGAGAGAGTCTTGATCTGCATTTTGATGGTGATATCGGTAGCGGAAGGGAATGAATGACTGGATGTAAGATCGGCCGGTTAAGGAACGTTCAACGGCGAGATCGAAGTGTTGTTGGTAAAGACCGTGGGTGTATATCCTCCGGGGACTAAAGAGCGTGGGTGGACGTAAGAGTCGTCGTGTAGGTCGGGGAAGAGAAAGGAGTGGAACGAAAGTCACAGACTTTTGATATACTCGAGAGAAGAAAGTAATCTGCCAACGGAGAAGAGAAAGAGGACTGAGCGGCGGTCCGGCAGGGCCGAATATAACTCACCTTTGATTGTGGAGAGCACTATTGTTCAGCCACCATCGCGTTCCCGAGGCCATGATTGTGAAACAACAAAGCTGGGACCTGGGCGGGTCCAGTTCCATTGTCGACTCCAGTCTGCAGAGTGCATCGCAGATTGTCGAGCTTTGGAAATGGAGTGCTGTAGCGGCCAGGTTGACAACTCGCCATCAAGAGGCCCGAGCACCACAACAATGGCTTCATGGTGGAGCGGTGACAATGGCCCGCCCGGGGAAAAACACGCGAATCCAACCAATGATGCGGTGCGACGCAAGGCACACACAAAGGATAGACATTCTCATGCAGGGGGCAGGGAGCAGTGACCTTGCCCTGGACTGGGCTGTTCCTGGCCGTTCCTGGTGGTTGTGGGGGATACCAGGGAAGAACTCAACGTTTGTACAGGCCATCCTTGTTGATGCCGACGATCGGATCGGCGGTGAATACTCGTCTACCGCCGGGCCAGGGCGCAATAACACCCGTACTCGTACGTATTTCGCGGGTTGTCTCAACAACACATTTTTGCCTTCATTCCCAGAGATTGCTCTGGCACGCGGATGTGGCATAGTCAAGAGTCGCGCGCGACAGGGCTGCCTGCGGAGGCTGGAGAGAGATTCGAGAAAAGGTGACCGCATTTGACAGAACGCGACCAGAGGAGAGACCTCGCGGCTGCGAGTGGCCAGAAGCCGTGCCAGGTGGGTGGGTGACTTCAGTCTGCGAGGCGGCGAGGGAGATGAGCCGCGACTCCGCGAGAGAGGTGAACAGCGGTCAACGTGGTGAGTGGTGAGTGGTGAAGGAGATGAAAGAAGTGAAAGACGCGCCTTGCCTTTGTGCGGCCGTGTCACCGAGTGCGCGCGAGCTCAGCTCCGGAGCCCGTAGAGGCTTGGGACAACAGAGCTAGGCGCGAGATAGGTCTAGGGTGCCCGAAAACAGCAGGGTTGGCGGCGTTGGCGCCCCCAGCGACCCGGTCGTATTTCCCCTGAAGTCTTGTTTTTGCATGCTAAGCTTGGCCCTTGGTACCTACGAGTACTCGTACAACTAACTGTCTACTCTGTCTTCTTGCCTTCAACACTCACTGACGCCGTCTCTTCTCCTCTGACGTTTTCCCTATTTCCTAGAGATTCTCTCTCCCCTGTCAGTTGTCCCGTCACTGGCCGCGACGGCTTCTCTCTCTCTCTCTCTCTCTACCGGCGCACTTGGCGCTTCTCCACCGCCGCGCCGTGCAGTCTGCAGTGCAGCCCTATACACACTGCAAAGTGTACATACGAGTAGGCCCTCATGCCACCCGCTGCCGGTCTTGGGCAACCTTGTTTACATTACGTAGGCGGAGGCGGTATGCGAGATTGCGTCGTCCCATTCCGGCCGCTCGGAGAGCGAGGGAAGACCGTCATGGACCGGATCCAGGCCCCATGGCATCGGGAAGCTCATCTACGGACAAGGGATCATCTCGCAGCTCCCGGGGCACTACGTAAGGCACTCGTACAATCCTCTTGTTCACGTAGAGTAGAGTGCTAGTAGCCACGCGGATGACATTCCAATCTGCATATCGGAACAGCTGGAATGCATCGGTGAATCAATCTCTGGGCTCAGTCTGACACCGGATACCCGACGCGGCTGCATGCTGCAGCTGCAGCCTGCAGCCTACCAGGTAGTACTCGTAGACGGTAGGGGTCTCCAATAATGCAAGCCAAGGGGCCCCGGTGGCCCCCTAGCCAGTAGTAGTCACTCCCGAGTCCGGCCGCCAGCAGTTCTTTGCCCACAGCCTCGACGCGCAACGCGTCTTCACTGCTCGCAGCCTCGCAAGTTCAAAAAGCAGGCAAGCACTTTAACTTAAACGCCTTCCACCAACTTGACTTAACTCTTCTCCAACCTCTACGTCTCCTCCGTCCGGACCTCGGGGTATGAGAAGTCAATTGAATTGCAGGAAATCACTCGCGTGAGCATCTTGTTCTCATTGAATGTCAAAAAAGTTAAGCGGACCACCAGCCCTTCTCTCTCCTCTCCCCCTTTTCGACTCGAGACAAAGACACATACGGAGACTCCCCCCCTTGAAATTGTGAAACACCTCCAGCCCACTCCCTACTACCCGAACGAGGAGAGGTACGTATGCGCTCCCCAAAGTCACGCAAGCCGGCATTCGTTCGCCTTCGCATTCACCTTCCCATTCACTCCCCGTGGCGAACAGGGATTGCATTTCTGGATGAAAAAAGAATTACCGTCTCTTGCGCATATATTTTCACTACTTTCTTCCCTCTCTGACTCACATTACGAGTACACCGATGCACGGTGAAAAATTTCAACACTCTCTTCTGGTGAGTCTTTGTCCGACTACGAGCAAATGCATTGAATTTTCAAACTGCTACGTATCACGAAATCAATAATGGCCAGATAACCTGGTCGCCTGAAGGAACAGCCCCGAAAGAAGAAAGAGGATGCCCAGCGCTGACCGAGCCGCCGCCCAGCCCCGTCGATCGTCAATCTGAGACCTGAGACACCATCTCGATTCTCGAATCCTCGAATCCTCGAATCCTCGAACTCCTTCCCTCGAGCTAGTCTGTCCCGCATGCAGACAGTATACAGTACAGTATACTCCGTACTCCTTACAGTCCAGTCAGCAGTTTCCACTCATATGCCGTGCTCGTTTATTCCATTCTATCCCCTGTCGATTACCAGCCCAGGGCCATAAGCCATGCAGACATGGACACAACCACCATGGAGAAGAAAAATTCAAATTGAAATCTTCCCTGTTGCGCCCCCAAGAGGCAATCCCAAATTCATCCTTGTCTGTGTGGATGTGGATGCACCACCATGCGAGCAAGGGGTTTTACTTTCCCCCCTTCAGGCTTCCCTTCCCTTGCCTCCCTAGCACTCTACTTAATCCTTCTTATTTCCTTTATACACACACACTGAACCGTGAGTCGTGAACGTACAGGAGAAGATTTCATCACGCCAAACTCCGAATTGAAGAATGGAAGAAAAAACCATGAAACACCACCGCCTCCTGATTTCCTGGCGGCTTTCCTTGGATGCCCAGTGCAACATTGACCGCTTGACTCCGCTTGGCCAGCAGGCCACAGCCAGTGAGGGTACGTCCTACAATTTATGGGTACGGGTAAGCCCGGGCTCGCCCCGTGCCCCCCAGCAAGACCAACAGAAAAAAAAGGGGGGGCCCAGCCTCACTTGGAATCTCAACCGCCTCCAAGGCTCACACATGCACCCAATGTGAGTTACACTACTTGACCTACTCAAGTATTTTCTCCCAGTCCCTTGCGCTCGCTCCATTGGCTAGCTAGCTGTCTATCTGTCTATCTGTCCATGACTTTTGAAACACCCTCGACGATGATGCTGGCGACGCGTGGCTAAGTTTGAGGTTTGAGCTTTTGCATGCGATGCACGCAAAAGTGAGCACTGAGCACCTCGAAAAGGGGAAGGGTTGCGAGAAAGAGAAAGAGAACGAGAACGAAGAAAGACAAAGAGAGAGAGAGAGAGAGAGCTCCTGAAACACTGAAACAAAAGAGTAAAAGGGTACAGTAACTTGCAGTATACCCTCCATTACTACATACTATACTGGTAAGTTTTCGGAAGGTACATATACACGATATGAATCCCCCTTCCACCAGTTTCCCTTTCACACGGAGAGAGAGAGACTCGAGAGTCGCCCTAGACCTCACACTTGAGCAAGCCCGCTGCATCAGCCAACGTGAATTTGATTGATGGTGTATCAAACAAAGTGTTGACCTTCACGTTCGGCCTCACTCCTACCCCTTCTTCGCCTTTTCTCCCACAGCCTTACCTCTAAAGAGATGAGTTGGGCGGGATCAAGCTGTTCAACTGTTCAATTCAAGGGCAAGGGCAAGGGCAAGGGCACAGTAAGGGGTGCAAGGCTGTGGGGGGACCATTTTCCATGGCAAGATCTAAAACACAGCGCTGTGGCAATCCGCCTCGAGAGCGAGATGTAAGTGGGACAGGGAGTACTTCCCGTCATTTCGGATTGTATCTGATCATTCATCGTTATCATCGTCATCGTTACGTTTATCATATCTTCCTCCTTTTTCATCACCCTCCTCTTCTTTTTCATCATCTCCCTCATCTCCCTCATCCCTTTCTTTATCACCATCTTCATATCGCAACCATGATCGGAACCGCCTCGGATCCAGGAGAAGCAGGAACCTCCTCGACATCCACCGTCACTGCCGACCTCCGCTTGTCCTCAATGGACATGGGCGGCGGTAGCGGCAACGAGGTCACGTCCAGGGCCTTGTCGTTGCTGAGAACCTCGATCCAAGACGATGTGAGGCCTTCCTTAGACTGCTGCTGCTGAGCGGCCGTGGAGGCGGACGCGGAGGTGGAGATGGGTTTGCCCATGGTGCTCTCCATGAATCCCATGATCGGCGCAGGGTCGATTCTGTCCTCGTCTTCTCCTTCTTCCTCGACGATGACGGTGCCGAGGTCCTTCTCCTTGCCGGTCTTCTTCGTCAAAGGCGTCATCTCCGCCGCCGCGTCCTCCTCCTCTTCTTCTTCCTCGACGATGACAGTGCTAAGGTCCTTCTCCTTCCCGGTCTTCTTCCTCGTCAAAAGCGCCATCTCCGCCGCCTCCTCCTCCTGAGAGCTCGCGATGTCGACGTCCAAGATCCGTCGTCGACACATTGCCATCTTGTCCAACAGACCCTTGGTGTCCGGGTGGTCAATGCCCAGTAGCGTGCCATACGTATCGGCAGCCTGCTGGTACAACTCGACACTCTCCTCGAGAGCTTCTTTGTCCACGAGAACATCTGCGACATGACCTTTCAGCAAGGCCGTGCTCCGCCCGGTCTCGCCCCACTGCTGCCTCATGAGCTCGAGGACCTCTCTGAGCAACTTCTCCGCCGCATCGAGCTCGCCGGTCTTGTGCAAGATATTTCCCAGCAGGTCGCGCCCGTGAAGGGTCGCCGATTCAGTAGGGCCGAGAACCTCATCTGCCGTTCGGAGGACGTCTTCGAGCACCTGCCGGGCCTGAGTGTACATGCCGGACTCGTAGTACGTTCGGCAGAGCTGAATCACATATCGAATCGTCATGAGAGCCGTGGATCCGAGAGTGACCGTCAAGCCCTCTGCGCCTCTTTCGCCGAACTCTCGCGCCTTCTCGAGGTCACCTTTCATCCGGTAGACAACGGCTAGATCTGCCATCGCCTCCGCATCGGCCGCCGTGTTCCCCCACTGCTCTGGATCCTTGCCTCCGAGGGCGATTTCGAGAAGCTCGATGGACCGCGGATACTCTGCCTTGGTGCGGTGCAGGTACGCCAGCTCGATGCAGGAATCTATCACCAGAGTCTTCTTCTCGGCATCCTCGGATCCCATGCCGGCGTTGATGATCTTTTCATGAATTGCCTGGGCCTCGGCGAGCCGGTCCTCGTGGTCGTACAGGCACCCGAGGCGATGGAGACAAGTGAGAGTCTGCACATGATCCTCTCCCAGACTCGACTGCAGCTGTTGGACGCCGGACTCAAAGGACTGAACGAGATATCCGTCCAAGGCTTGCTTGCAGTCTGGATCTTCCAGTAAGCCGATGCCCTTCACCCACTCCGTCAATCTTGAACGCTGGAGGATGTGGACAGAAAAGTTGCTGTTGGAGCGTTTGTTGAACATGGTCATGAGTTGAATCCAGATGTAGGTGTTCTTGCTCTGAAGGAATGCGAGAATCTGTCGGGCAAAATGCTTTCCCGACCCAAACGAGGAACAAGCATGGTCAATCCAGTGTTGAGTGGCATACTCGAGCATGAAGTGTTCGTCCGTGACCGTCTTCAGCTCGTCCCCAGAGCGGAGGACGCGGTGTAAGAGGTCTTGATCATGGAACTCGTCGTAGGCAAGGTAAGTGACACATGCTGACGCCAACCGGGCATGCTCTACTTCCGATTTGAGTGTGACGAGATACTTATCGTCTCCGCCGAGCGCAGGGCCAGCGACGATGCCCTCGGAATCGAGACAGTGCAACATGTCTGTCACAGACATGTGCACGACCTGCACGGTCCGGTCGCCAGAGATTGTCAGCATAGGGCCGCATAACTCGCGGATATCGTTCTCCAGCTTCAGGATGATCTCGCCATCATCGAGCGCATTTGATCCGTTCTGGATCGCGAGTGCGATAGACAGCTCTGCCACTGTCATCGGTCTGACGGCCGTGGTGACCCAGCTGAAGATCTCGCGGCGGAATTGAAGCTCGTCCTCTGACAGCTTCCTGCCGATGGAAACCAGAATGTGTTCGTAAATCTTGCGGAGGCCGACCGGAAGGTTCGCAAGCATCCTTTCCACCGCGTTCCGATTCCGCGCCTTCTTGAGCGTCGCCAGCATCAACTCTGCCCACAAGAACATTCCATCGGCGCCTCCAACAAGGGCGGAGATGACCCGGTCCTTCAGGCTTTGCAGCTTGGGAATCGAGGCAATGGTGTTCGTAATGACGGCCTCGATATCTGGCGAGACGTTGGTTTTGGACATCTCCAGCTGACTGGTAGCCTTGAAAACGTCTGGAAACGGCTCCTCGTGCCGAGACGTGAAGACAAGTCTCATACTCGGGATGGTCTCGCTCAGATGAATCAGCCGACGGACCAAGAAGCCGCGCGAGAGGATTTCCGCATCGCATTCGTCCAGAGCGTCGATGACCAGAACGATCGGAGGTATCAGCAAGAGGACAGATTCGAGAAGTGCGCAAAGTGCGTCAATGGACATTTTCGTGATATCCTTGTTTTTGTTGAATTCCTTCATGATCAGACCAGCCATGCCGTCCTGGTATCTCGCAAGTTGCTGGTGATCGAGAAGCTGAGAGAGGATGGTCGCGACCACGAAAGACGGTCTCCGTTTCGCCAATTCGTCATGCTTGCAGAAGAACTGTATCACTGGGCGGCCGGTCTGCTGAAGACGGTCGCACAGAAAGGTCGACATCACCGTTTTGCCGCAGCCTTTCAGGAGTCAGCCCATGAATGAAGACAGATCGGCAGCTGAAGGGTTGATTACCTGGGATTCCATGTATCCAGAATGGTCCTGTTCCCCCCGATAACCACTCGTCAAAGGTCGAGTTAGACATGATCCATTCACAAGTTCCATGCTGCCAATGCTTCTCTCTTCGAAGATGATCGAAATGCGTGGCATCAAGCCAGTATCGAATGGAACGCAAATCCTTTTCTCGTTTCCTCGACGAAGACTCTGTACTTGAGGATCAGCTTCGGCCAAGTCTTATGGAGATCGATGAGTGCTAACCTTGCTGATTTTGCTCGTCAATGAGCCACTTATGTTTGACGCGGCCAATGTGGGCGATGAGGTCTAGAAAATGGTTAATGTCAAGAACCATCAGAGTCAAAGCTCTCGTCCCCGTCCTCACCTCTTTGGATTTTGGCTGTGTCATCTAGACTGGTCAACTGGTCTGGCAGGGGTCAGTTCCTGTGTTGTTCACTCAGAGCTCTGTCTTCAACTCACCACTCGCGGCCAGGAGTTGAACCTCGTCTCGGACCTCCTGCCTCAGCTTTTCAATTCTCTGGAGAATTGCGCCAAACTTGACTTCGAAAGGCGTGACTGTGTTCTTGGCCAGTCGCTTCGCGCCATTTGTCGAGTAAAACTTTTTGGCGCGCACCAGGAAGTTGATGACTTCGGCGTAGAGCCTGGATGTGATGGCCTCGAGGCGTTCGGCATCAGGATAGATGCCCTGGAAGTCCTCGCACCGGGCAATGATGTCGACCACATCATTAAGGGCGGTCCCTAGTCTTTCGGAGGTGGCCTGATCACTCACAGCCACCTTGAGATCGCGAATCAGTCAGACGGCCGTGGCCGTGATCGGAATTAGACGAGGAGCCCAACTCTGGCACTCACCGTGACCAACATTCTGATGGCACCCCAGGCAATGGCAGTGGTATCTGGATTCTGCTGGATCAGGACATCAATGCTCTGGGCGAAACGATCGAGAGTCGAGATGATCTGTTCGAATTTCTTTTGAACCCCGCTCTTGCGCTGTGCGCATTGCAGTGCAGCTGTGCGAGTGTCCTTGAGGAGCAATGCCAATGGCGTGAGGGAATCAGCTGCAACAATGCCGACATTGCCACTGGTGCTGGTCGAGAGCGAGGTTGCATTGGTCGATCCGCCCACGACAACCAGGATCCTCTTTCGTTTGTCCTTGGTGAGCGAGTCGTTGAAGATCTGAATGCCTGTGACCCATGCGCGCGTGCTGCGCGCCGTCGAGGGTTTGGCTGCCCTAGGCAGACTACGACAAGCATCGTATCGTCTCAGCAATGGATGTCTGTTGCACTCCAAGGGACCACAATATGGCCACCGGGGCGGAATTGTACGTACGGGGACGGCGAGGCCGCCGAAGGAGCCGCAGACTGCGGGGCGACCGCGCTGCTCAGAGTTCCATCACTGACAGTGTTCGCCGCTTCAGCTGCCACCAAGAGGCCGCTGCTACCCACTTCGCCCACCCTCAGGCTCTGGCTCTGGCTCTGGGCGGCGCCTGGCGGCAACGCGCCGAAGCGGGAGCCGGCGGCAGCCTCAGGGCCGGTGCTGATACTGGAGCTGGAGCGGGTGCGCTTCCCGCGCTGACGAGCCACCCGCAGGCTGATCAGGCTCGTCAGGCTGGCCCGGCTGCTTGCTGTGGGTTCGGGGATTTGGGCGATCGGCGAGGTCGTACCTGTAGCTGGAGCTGCGAGGCCAGACTCCATCGCGGCCAGCTAGAAAGTCATTGCCACTTCGCAACGATATGCAAACAGTATGCGGTGCAGAATCCAGATGAGATAGAGCGACAGAAGTTGCGAAATTCCGGTCGGGAGAAGATGCTGCTCAAATCCATTTCCCTCCCCCCGTGTGCTGGCCGTCAGCCTGATTGTGCAAAAGGGCCACGGCGGGCGTGAAGCGGCCCTTTCGCTCGCGCGAACCTGCCCTGGTGCTCAACTCACTATCGAGGGGAATACGATCTGGAGGGGGCGACAAGACCCGTGCCGATACGAATGTGCCTTTGAAAACATGGCTTGAGGGCTGCATCTGGCCATTCACCTCTCTCCAGGGCACCATTTCGGTTTCACACGAGGACCGGGGCGCCGCGCTATGTACACACCTGTACAAAACTTCCGGCACATTTCGGGTGCCCTCCTTTCATATCAGGCCTGGAAACTGACCTAACCCTCCTAGAATGTTTCCATCTTTTCTCACCTAGAAGATCCAGACTTCAAGCCTGTGATGGGACCTTGTGGTGAGCGGGTAGGGCAGAAGGTAGATGTGATCACAATCCACGCATCCAGCCATGGCGCACCATGATGCATTGAATTTGCAGCCACCCAGGTCAGGCCTCAGGAGGTAGAACCCCGGAGAAAGAAAAGGCGGTGGAAAGCAGGCGACTTGTGTCACCGGTCCAGCGCCTTTTCGAGGCTCAAGAGGGCGCAGCAGTCACGACTCACGACTCACCCAAGCCGAAGCGTCTGGGAAAGCCCCGACCTTTGGGCACAGCCTTCTTTGCGAGGGCGATCCAATCCCAATACATGGGCTGTCCATGCCTTGCAGCTGCATTTTCCCCCTTGCAGGAGAAGTCATCTTTGCACCAACTTGAAGAGGACAGAGCCAACCGCTTAGCAATCGTTGCCTGCGGTATTCCTTGTGACCGGGACGGAGGAAGATGGCAAACCACCAACATGGGCACCGTTGCGGATTGCAAGTTGGGCTTAGTGCAAGGCGTCCATTTTTTGTGGCTGGCTGGCCTCGAATCCCACGGCTTGCAAGTCGTCAGGCATCGGCGGTCTGGACTGGGACTCGTTGGCTCGTGACGCCCAATTGGTGATTGACCCTGAGACGAGGCTGGGAAGTGTGATTGATGGAAGAAGCCGGCAGATGAAGCCAGTCATGATTCTGATGGGCAAGGCACCGTATTCGTGGCGCGCGATCCTAGTATCCGTTGAAGTTGAATTTAATCTGGTCAATAAAAGGTTTCAACCTTCACGATGGTTTAATTAAAATCAAAGGTTGATCAAAGGCTCCAACGGGCCGCGGCACCTTCCGTGGTCCACTCTCAGAACCGCAACTCCCAAGATGCCGTGAAATGAATCTGTTTCTACAGAAGGAAGGCGGAGGAGAACACAGAGGTCGAATGATCCAATTGCAAAACATTGAATAGCCCTGACGTCGAGTTCCCTCGTGAAATCTGCAAAGCAGGTCTTGAGGGAAACTATCCAAAGCGGCGGGATCTTCAAAACGTGCTTTAAGATCCAAAAGGGAGATTAGATCCCGCCGCCTCAACGGTGACGTATCCAACACTCGTGCTGTTTAACACCATCACACCAAGGACTCACTCAACCTTCAACAACTCCAGTCCGTTCTTGAATCTCATCTTCGCGCCGAAAGAAAAGCATGTCAGGGAGAACAACATCCCGCTCCGAGGACGAAAAGCTCGTACGCAACTGGGGCTTCTCGCACGTCTTCACCTGGACCGACGGGCCGTGAGTGACTTTCTGCCTTTCCTACATACCCCCCCCTCCTACCCTCCTACCCACTACTACTAGTACCCATATACATACCCTATCCATCTCGCTCTCACTCTCACTCTCACTCTCATTTTCACCAGAAACGCCCACTACCCACCACACTCGCACGCCGGCTTGACGACGCATTTGATCCGCCGCGGCAGCCTGACCATCACATACCCGGGGGACACGAAGCCGCCGACGAGGGAGACGTTCGGCGTGGGTGCGCGCATCGACGTCCCCGCGGGGAAAGTGCACGAGGTCTGGATGGGTGATCAAGGTATGTACTCAATGGAGGTGCAGAGGACAGACACCCACCCTCACAGTATCGACCTGGATCGAATTGAGTCTATGCATGCATCCACGTATTTAATGCCCGGGTTGACTGACTTATGTGAAATGAATGATTGTGTAGGATGTGAATATGTCATCGGCGAATAAAGCTGCTCGGATGTCTGTGATGATAAAATGAAATTGGACCGAGTTCGGAGCGACTACAGCACGAACCTCGATTAAATAAAAAGCCGTGGACATGATGGATACAAGCCAGCAGCAGACGAAAATGGGTTCATGTAATGATATGATATGACAAGTTTTTACAATTGGGGTGTTTGTTTGCACTCGCACCGAGAAAACTGTGTCCTGGTCGACAAAGCTACCAACCAACATGGGTCACATTGACATTTCACACTGTGCTCCTCTCTCCACTTCTCACCACAGGGGCGCCGTCTTTTAATATGTTCGCTTGAAAGGCGGGACAGCCTTGCACTCGTTCTCGTCCAAAGTGTGGGCCACCACTCCGCGGTAGCCGAGCTCGACCTTGCCGTGTGGCGTCTTCTGCCACGACAGGGTGTGCTTCATCCAGTTCTCATCGTCACGGTCGGGATAATCCTCACGCGCGTGGGCGCCACGGGATTCTTTGCGGTTCGCAGCCGAGGCGGCCGTTTGGGTACTGCACACAGTCGGGTCAGCGGGGAATATTCAACGTTGTCGTCCATCAGAGTGTACTTACGCGCATGTCAACAAGTTCTTCAGCTCCAGCGTCTCGACGAGATCCGAGTTCCAGATCATGCTGCGGTCCTTGATGCCCACCTGGTCGAACATCTGATCGACCTCGGTGATCTTCTTGACACCCTCATCCAATGACTCTTGCGTTCGGAAAACGCTCACATCGGTCTGCATGGTCTTCTGCATGGCCAGTCGAATGTCATGTGTGCTCTTGGGTCCGTCGGCGTTTCGGATCGCGTCAAGGTCGTTGATGGATTGAGCTCCCACGTCGGCCGAGATCGGCTCCTGAGCCTGACCAGGGGTGAAGTTGTCGCGGATGGTGTGCGAGACCGCACGACCGAAAACGATCAAATCCAGCAGGGAGTTGGCGCCCAGACGGTTGGCACCGTGAACCGACACACAAGCCGCTTCACCACAAGCGAACAGACCAGGAACCACTTCATCTTTGCCGTCGTCGGTGACGCGGAGAACTTCTCCCGTATATTTGGTCGGGATACCTCCCATGTTGTAGTGGACAGTGGGGAGCACGGGGATCGGCTGCTTGGTGACATCAACACCAGCGAAAATCGAGGCCGTCTCAGAGATACCAGGAAGTCGTTCGTGGAGGATCTCGGCTGGCAAATGGCTCAGTTGGAGGTAGATGTGGTCCTTGTCGGGTCCAACACCACGACCCTCACGGATTTCCATCGTCATCGATCGCGACACCACGTCTCGGGAGGCCAGATCCTTGGCGGTGGGAGCGTAACGTTCCATGAATCGTTCACCCTCCGAGTTCAGGAGATAACCACCTTCACCTCGAGAGCCCTCAGTGATCAAGCATCCGGCACCGTAGATACCAGTGGGGTGGAACTGAACGAATTCAAGATCCTGGTTGGGCAGACCAGCACGGGCAACCATGGCCATACCATCACCAGTGCAAGTGTGCGCAGACGTGCAGCTGAAGTATGCACGGCCGTAACCTCCGGTTGCCAGAACGGTGTTCTTGGCTCGGAATCGATGCAGAGTGCCATCCTCTTGGTTATAGGCAATGACGCCCTTGCAGACTCCGTCTTCCATCAACAGATCCATGGCGAAAAATTCGATAAAGTAGTTGGTGTTGTAGTTCAGGGACTGGCCATAGAGCGTGTGCAGGAGGGCGTGGCCGGTACGATCAGCGGCAGCACAGCATCGGTATGCTTGTCCACCTTTTCCGTACTTCTGCGACTGGCCACCAAAGGCACGCTGGTATATCCGGCCATCGTCGGTTCGAGAAAACGGGCATCCGTAGCCCTCGAGTTCGATGACGGATCGGGGAGCTTCTCGAGTCATATAATGAATGGCGTCCTGGTCACCGAGCCAGTCCGAGCCCTTGACCGTGTCGTACATGTGCCATCTCCAGTCGTCCTCGTGCATGCTTGGATCGAGGTCAGCGCAAGATCCTCTGCTCGGGAGTCACTCTACCTACTTTCCAAGCGCCGCGTTGATACCTCCCTGGGCCGCGACAGTGTGACTTCTTGTGGGAAACAATTTTGAGACGCATGCCGTGTTGAAACCGGCTTCTGCCAGCCCGAAAGCTGCTCTCAGACCTGCGCCACCGGCACCGACAACGACCGCATCGTATTCATGGTCCTAGGGACGTTAGCTATGCTGTTTGTAGGCTCGGGTGAAGGTTGTTCCGCACAATCACGGGATACGTCGAGCTCAGGAAGGGTGAGGCTTCTTTCGCGCGCAGAGGCTGGTTCGCGATGATGCGAGCTGCGAGAAGGTCAGCAGTCGAGAACAAAACGCGGGTCTGGAATGCTCGTACCGGCGGCGCTGGTCGAAGAGAACTGCCTTTGGCTTGGTCTCAGGGTTCGGGCGAACTGTTCATCGGATCAGTCTCGGATGGCGGCACATGCTTGCTTGCGGGCTTGCGCACCTTGTTCTGGGGAGTCAGGCTCCGCAAGATTCGTGAGGTACTCATCTTGCGAAGCTTCGAGTCATCAAAGGCTTCAGCACGGAGGAGAGGGAGCAGGAGAGGACTGCGGTGGTGGTGGAATGAGAACGTGGGTGCGATCGGAAGAGGAATCGAGAATCAAAGTCGTCAGTGACTTTAGCTCAATGCCAAAGGCCGCGGCGCTTTCCGGCCTCGGGCCAATCAGAGCCGCTTGATTTGCTATTTCACGGCAACCATCACGAGCACCAGCACGAACACAATCAAGACGATCACATAGTTCACATGTGGAGGAGATATCTCAGCGGTAGTTGTTCCATCTCCATGCTTTAATTGTCTATGGTACAGGGGCCGTGGAAAATGCCACCGCCACCCATCCCGAGGCGGATTCGGCAAATGCATCGATCGCTAATACGAAGGGGAAACGCAACGGCTGCACGTCTAATTGTACTGCGCATAGACCGCGGTCGACCCGAACTTGAGATTGCCCTTGATCACCTTGTCCACCGCCGCAAGGAAGTCCTTTTCCGTTGCGACTTTCCTCCGGCTTCTGATGGCAAACATGCCGGCTTCCGTTGCGACGCTTCGCAGTTCAGCGCCTGTGGAATTGGGACACAGTCGTGCGATGAGTTCCCATCGGATATCGCGCTCGACCGACATCGACTTCGCATCTAGAGAGGGGAGGATGGTCAGCATGATGGCTCAAGGGTAGCAAACGAGCAAGGGGGACGTACGAATTCTCAGGATGCCAGCTCGGCCGTCAAGATCGGGCAACGAGAACTCAATCTTGCGGTCGATTCGTCCAGGTCGCATCAGGGCCGGGTCCAGGGTAGAAGGTCTGTTGGTGGCAAACATGACCTTGATGTTTCCTCGCGAGTCGAAACCGTCCAGCTGGGTGATGAGCTCCAGCATGGTTCTCTGCACCTCGTTATCACCGCCGGCACCGTCGTCGAATCGAGCACCGCCAATGGCGTCGATCTCATCGAAGAAGATGATGCACGCTTTCTTCGTCCTGGCCATTTCGAACAGCTCTCGGACCATTCTGGCGCCCTCGCCCACATATTTCTGTACCAGCTCGGATCCGATGACGCGGATAAAGGTGGCGTCTGTTCGATTGGCAACTGCTCTTGCGCAAAGAGTCTTTCCGGTGCCCGGAGGGCCGTAGAGCAGGGCGCCTTTGGGAGGATCAATTCCCAGGCTGACAAATCGTTCTGGAGAGAGAAGGGGCATCTCGACCACTTCCCGGAGCTTCTCAATCTGTTCTTTGCAACCACCCACGTCCCCATAGGTCACATCCGGTTTGTCTTCCACCGTCATCATCGTCACGCTGGGGTCGATTTTGGGTGGTAAAGGCAGCATAATGGAGTATTTCTGTCGATCG
Source organism: Exophiala alcalophila (assembly GCA_001599775.1). Classification (NCBI taxonomy): domain Eukaryota; kingdom Fungi; phylum Ascomycota; class Eurotiomycetes; order Chaetothyriales; family Herpotrichiellaceae; genus Exophiala; species Exophiala alcalophila. Next base: position 1,528,635 of record BCHY01000003.1, read on the forward strand.
ACGCCCACTCGCATCCCTTCTTCGATATCTGTAGGACTGACCCGTTCGCCCAGGTTGACGACAAACTTTGCGATTTGTTTCACGTTGATAACATATTTGCTCTTGTCGCTGTCCGTCTCATCCTGGATGATCTTGGTGCATCGAGCGACTTGTAGGGGTTGTTCTTCGGACATGCGTTGTCGGTCGGCGGCGATATCCCACAGATGGGGAGGGGCCAGGCCCGTATCTGATTCCTGCAAAGCGATCAGCATGGTCCCAGCCGAGGAAACATGATCACATACCTTCACGCCGATCTTCTCGTTAACGCTCTGTTGCTTCTCCTTGATCTGTTTCTCGAGCTTCTTGAGAGCGGCGGCATATGGAGCAGCGCCATAGGTTTTCAGGACTTGAATATCCCTTCATAGAGTTAGTACAGGCACCCCATCGGTTGACCGTGCAACATACTCATCTGTTAACGGTGTGATCTTCTTCTCTGGCTCCTCGTCATCGGCGAAGGTCTTCTGGTACTTCTCCCAGTTTTGGCCCGTGGCGCTGGGCATTGTCGGAGGGGAGGATGCGACCGGGAGGTCGGTTCTGCTGGGGGTCGAGGGGAGGAAATGAAGAAGAGATAAGAGGCGGGTGAGCACTGGGGTAAAGGTGAGTTTGTTCGAAGATAATGGCGATGGCGGTGGTGGAAGTAGTACTGTGGTGATGGTGGTGATGTAGCGCAGGCTGGTGTTGGTGTTGCTGCTGGTGCTGGTGGCCTCCGTAATCGCGGTCGTGCCTGCAGGTACTGCACTAGTCCTGTTCGGGACGCGTGCAACTTCGACTCCAACTGCACTGCGCATTTTACCAGAAATTCCAGAAATTTGGTGCAGCCTGCGATTCTCAAACACATTCATCATTGACGACTGGAGACTGAGTTTGTCATAGCCCCTTCTACTTCTCCTTCCTTTCCTCTTCTTCGCCATCATGGCCGCCGCTCTGGGAATTCAGGGCAACGTGGGAGGCAATGCGGCGTTCAAGGTTTGTGCCTGCCCACTGAGCAGGGTATCATCGATCTCTGACATGACGACTAGGATAAAGAGAAGCCCATGGCTGTGAGGTCTGCCAATATCATGGCAGCTCGAGCCGTCGCCGATGCCATCCGCACATCATTAGGCCCGCGAGGGATGGACAAAATGATACAGTCGGGCAAAGGAGAGAATCTGATCACGAACGACGGCAGCACGATGCTGAAAAGCATGAGCGTCATGCATCCCGCCGCCAAAATGCTGGTAGACCTCAGCAATGCTCAGGATGTGGAAGCCGGTGATGGCACTACTTCCGTGGTTGTGATTGCGGGCAGTCTCCTCGGAGCGGCCGACCGGTTACTTGCAAAAGGCATTCATCCCACTATCATCTCCGAAGCCTTCCAGAGGGCTTCTAAGGCTGCCGTCCAGGTCCTACATGGCATGTCGCAGCCTATTACTCTCTCAGACCGCTCTACCCTTCTCCAAGCAGCGTCGACGTCGCTGTCCTCCAAAATTGTGGCGCAACACTCCGGTCTCCTTGGTCCGATGGCGGTTGATGCTGTTCTGAAGACGATCGACACAAAGACGGCCGAGAACGTTGATCTGCGAAATATTCGGATCATCAAAAAGGTCGGCGGCACGATCGAAGATTCCGAGATGATTGATGGGCTGGTGCTCAACCAGCCGGTCATTAAGAGTGGAGGAGGCCCGACAAGAATAGAAAAGGCTCGAATTGCGTTGATTCAGTTCCAGCTCAGCCCACCGAAGCCCGACATGGAGAATCAGATCGTGGTCAACGACTACCGACAGATGGACAAGATCCTAAAAGAAGAGCGGACATATCTATTGAACATGGTGAAGAAAATCCAGAAGGCCAAGTGCAATGTTCTGTTGATTCAGAAGTCTATTCTGCGGGATGCGGTCAATGATCTATCGCTGCACTTCCTGTCGAGACTGAAGATCATGGCCATCAAGGATATTGAACGCGACGAGGTGGAATTCCTGTGCAAGAGCACGGGATGCAAACCGATCGCCAACATCGACACCTTTACGGAGGACAAACTGGGCAGTGCCGACCTAGTGGAGGAAGTCCAGGCTTCCGGGGCTCGCTACGTCAAGTTCACCGGCATTCGCATGTCGTCGCCGCTGAATCAAACCGTTTCGATTGTGGCTCGTGGTGCCAACACGCTGGTGCTGGATGAAGCGGAGCGTTCAATCCATGACGCCCTATGTGTGATCCGCTGTTTGGTGAAGAAGAAGGCCCTCATCGCCGGTGGAGGGGCTCCGGAGATCGAGATTGCTCATCAGCTGGCCAAGCAGGCGCGAGAGTTGACGGGTACGGAGGCCATATGCTGGAAGGCGTTTGCGGAAGCGATGGAGGTGATCCCGACCACGTTGGCTGAAAATGCCGGTCTGAACAGCATCAAGGTGGTGACGGATCTGCGACATCGACACGACATGGGCGAGAAGAATGCAGGCGTCAGCATCCGAAGCGGTGGCGTCAAGACGAACATTGCCGACGAAAAGGTTCTGCAGCCGCTCCTTGTGAGCACGAGCGCGATCGAACTCGCGGCAGAAACGGTCAAGATGATTCTACGGATTGATGATATCGCGCTATCACGTTGAAAAGCGCCGGATAGAGGAGGATAGCTGTTGGCTCCTCCACAGTAAAAGCGTGTACTGAGTACCATGCATAGCGAGGCTTCGCTTCAGGAATGAAGATATACCCGTTGACCTTCCGCGTCCGTCGTACTCGTCTCGTTGTTAATCCTCGTACTCGTACCTAAGGTAGGTAGGTACCTGACTGTCCTTCGCACACATGCCGGTCGCGCCTTCCCTGGCCTCATGTCGAAAATGGTTTAGCGGCATTGGACTGCTGATTGATGGTCGCTGTTGATTCTTAGATTTCTGATATCAACTCATTTTTTGTCTTTGGACGCGACCAGCTGGCAGCGGGCCCCTGAACCCAAACCCAAACCCAAACCTTGCTGCCTTTGTACCTCGACGGCTCACTACTCGTACGAGTACTACTCGTACTGTCCTCGGTGGCCCTGGGAGCTGCGACACCGTCACCGTCGATCTCAGTTATGGAGATTACGCGGTAAAGCTCTTCACGGCGCACGCAGCGGGCGAGCAAGCAATAGCCTTCCGCCTTGACAAGCAAGCTCACCCAACGGGCAACAAGTTACGAACTTTACGAGGACTCGTGAGTTAATCCCTCATTGCCAACTGGCAAACTACCAGCTGCCAGTTGTCAGTACCAAGCAGCACCATGCTCAGAGAGGCAGGGAGCAGAACCTGCTGCGCACGCCTCTGCATGGCATTGGCAGAGGGCGTGTGAGCACAGATGGCCAAGTGCTTCACGCCGTGCTTCCACCGCCACGACGAAACACCATTGTTCTTGGCCTTGACGCTCACACTGCGCCACGGCCCAAACTTTGACCCGACTCGAGTAGGAGGCCCCGGAATTTGGTCTCTTTCCCCTTGGAAATGGGCAGCGCTGTGGCGGAGTGCCCTTACAGTTCACTACTACTCGTGCTCAGCCCTCCGGGCCACTCCCGGACGCTGGAGTCTAGGAGAATCTTCACGAACGGAAAACTGGAGATGCGCATCTGATCGATCGAACCTTTTCCCTTCGCCCTCCTCCTTCGCCCTCCTGCCATGGGTCACGTGGAAAGAGATGGACACGCGCCAGCACCAGATGTCAGCGGCATTTTCCCTCGTTCTTGGGTGATTCAAAAAAAGCCATGATGTTCGGATGGACCACGGATGCAGTGTGTCATGATTCGCCGGCAGACCCTTCCAGGTGGCAGGCACACACCCACGGACAGCACAGCTCCTGTGGCGGTTCCGGGTGCCTTGTTACTTGTAAATCGTTGACGTTTTTATGGGCCAGATTTGCATGGACCAGACTCCCAGAGCAACGCCAGTGGCAGCCAGCCAGCGTCGTGGCTTGCGAAGGATTGGCTTTGTGACGGAGACAGGTCACAAGAAGTGGATATATAATAGTTGGACCTGACCTGTCACGCTGCGTCTGGAGCCTTCCAGCAAAAATTCAGTCGGCTTTTCTATACAAATAATCGTCATCCCAAGAACAACCTCACACTTCATCCACCCTTCTATACCAGACAACACAGAAATTCTCCAAACAACTTCGAAGACAAAAATCACCACACACAACAACAACTTCTCACATCCAGCCATGTCCGTCACACTCTACATCGTCTACAACTCCAGTAGCACGTTCCTGGGCAAGATCGGCTACCAAGTGCGTCGCTTCAGCACCACCGCCGAATCTCGAACTGCCTGTGCCGCCGCCGACCTCACCAACGCCGGCACCGAGCACGAGACGCCGGAATGGGTTGCCACTCGAAACAAGATCCCCGCGACGGTCAAGCAAGTGCACTACAACGAACTGTCTGCTGAGGTACGTTTTGCTTTCTCCCATCTCCCGAAATGTATCTGTCCTACATACTGACTTTTTCCAAAAGGTCAAGAAATACATCGAGCACAACCGCTACGAGTACCCGTGCATCGTGGGCGTCGGCGCCGACAAGCACATGCACTTGCTCCTCTCAGACTATGAGATCGACCAGGTCTCCGAGGATCACGAGAAGTTCCTCAAGGTTCTCAAGACCAAGTTCGAGCAGAACCATCTCCCCTGGGACTCGGTCATCACCGAAACCGTCAAGGCTCCCTAGAGAAGCCTACCTCATCACTTCCCTATGATGCGTGAGACCTTTTTTGGTTTCCGCAGCTTTCTGGGTCCTGGTGTTGGGTGACTTGATTCGGTGTTCGTTTCGAAATGCCGCGCAGAGCCAGAGGCAGAGGCAGACCACGGTCCACACCGCTCTCTCCTTTAGGATTTGCGTCACGCAACCCAGGCCCAGGCAAGGATGCCGAAAGCTCCAATTGCATTTGATCTTGCCCCCGTGAGCTTTATCTTTGCCAAGGGTTTGCCAACCCTTGGGAGACGGGGGGAGGAGGGGGGTGGTGCACTGGTGTCATCTCTCTCTGTTTTTTCTCTTGAAAGCGGCCGCCGTCACTCTGTCCTGTCACTGTCAGGTCATACATATCCCGCCTTTTTTCCTTTTCTTGGAGTTTTTGCTTTTTGGGGGTAGGGGGAAGCGCGGGGATTGATTGATTGATTGATTAATCACGGTCGGCGCGATTCAGCATGCCAGCGTCAAAGGAGTCACACAAAACGACATCTTTTTTTCTTGTATGTAGAGACCTAGTTGAGCTTGGATTTCCACGACGGAATACTCAGCGAGAGAATCTGTTTGTGCCCGGTGTGGTCGTGATAAGACATCGGGGTTGCGGTTGCGATAGATATGGGGAGGCCTTCGGGTTCATAATATATTTACAAAACAAACGATCTGATCTACCTTACTTATCTTGCTTAAATTTCCGATAACCCCACACCGACACATACACACACCCTCTATCTGTCTCGCGTAATTTATCCCATCATCATCATTGGTCGCGTGACTATGATTTGTTTGAACTACCGTCTTCACGGGAAAGATCTTCGTCGGTAGAGGAGCCGACAAGGTAAGAGAGTCAGTCGAAGGAGACTTCCTTTCTTCATTGGCGCTGTGGTCCAATCTGTATATCTGACTGACGCCAAACCGGCCTGGTCTTGCGCAGTTCCTCTCTGTGCCGTCTCCCATTGCTGGCGATACCGTGTCTGAATGGCGCGGGCAATCTTTCTTCGTGGGTTGAAGAAATCAGACAATCATCAGAGCCTGCCTTGGGAGACGGGCCAGTCAAAAAGGCAATTGACCTCGAGCTCTGGCTCTGGACTTCTTGAACGCTGTTCAGAATGTATTGTGTAATGAGGGCCGATATCTGAGCGGCGGCTGGCTTTCGAAACATCGTGTCCGCTTGAAGAATCTTTCTGTCGATGGCAGTCTCCGCTAGGCTGGCCTTGTGCTGAACTAGTAACTCATCCTCCTGCCCGTTATAGTGTGAGACGGGCATTGTATTCTGATGTCCCATTGCTCTTGCGACCTGCTCGACATTGGTCTTCAGAGTTCTTTTGGCAGGCGAGAAAGATCTTTTGCGGCACCACGACGAATGTCATGGGTAAGCAGACGAGGAAAGTAACCGGTAAGATCACCAAGGTTGGAAAAGGGTTCCCGAGGCTGCTTCGACGTAGCCGAGACGTCGATATTAAGGATGCCATTCGAATTTGTGTTGATTCGACTGCGGAAGGGAAACTCGGGGGTTTTCCAGCGGATCGTTCGATCACGGCGAGCTTTGGCAGCCGCTAGGACCTCGTCGAGAGTGATGCCGTCCTTAAATAGAAAATGGCGGAGACCGTAGGCGATAAGAAGAAGCACAATGTCGGCCACATTGAATAGAGGATCGTTGAAGGACTCGACGCGGCGAGTTCGGTTGTTAAGAGACTTTCTGGTGTCCTGGGTCAGCGGATGAAAATACAAGAGATGAAGACGAAGACATACTTCTTCTGTCCCTTCTCATGAGCAATAGTAACGAATGCCACGACATTCGTAACCGACGGCTCCGCATCTGTGTCCTCGATGATGAGGCTAATGTCTTGCAGTTTCATACACTCGCCCTTCATGACGTTCTCAGGGCCCGTTGCAACACAGTCGCCGATTCTGCAGTCGATTGCAGACATCATGACGAGTGGAAGAACCTTTGAAAGTGCAACATCAAAGCCGTTGCAGCCTCGTTTGAAGATATTGTCTAAGTACTTGACGACGATCTTGCGATGGATGTTCAGGGTATAAATTGTCGAGGTCTCCAAACACCGCGGATCAGGCGTTTCTCGTTCACGGCCTGGTTGAACCAACTGCATGTCTTGGTTCGCATGAAGGATGTAAACTTGTATTTCGGGTGTAGGTTGACAAGATGGCAGTTGACTGCCAAAAGGGCGCCTATTAGTGAGATCTCAATGGGTGCCGATTTAACCCAGCATGACTCCCGGATCGTATGTCGAACTACCTCCTCGAGGAAGCGGACGATGAGCCCTGGATCTGGCTCACCAGCCGACCGCTTTCGCTATCGTTCAATCCATGAATACCAGGTGTGTCCTGTTTGGACGAGCGAATTTGGCTCAGTCATCTGGATTTTTTGAAGTTGAGGTCCCGAGGAGGAACGCGTCCTGCTCGTTCTGCTCAAGTTTTTTTCGCTGTCGTTCTGGCCTCTTCTTACCTTAAGGAAGGTGCGACCAGGCGGCATCAGGCCCCTCTTCTTCCGACACTCTCGCTTCACCGGCCTGCAGGAGCAGAAGCGGCGTCCGCATCGGCCGAAAGAAGCCGGTGAGGTCGGTAACGCTGCATGCGTGCTTGTACTTTCAACTATTACTCGTATAAGGACCTGGTAGGGAGGACGTACTCGTACAGTACAGCAGTAGGAACCAGGATGTACAGTAGGGAAATGAGATGAAGAGTTCGTAGTATGGGCCCGTGCTCCCTTAGGAGCTAGCAGGTACGAGTGCGAAACCTGTTCACCAAGTCTCCCAGTAGAGTACCACGCACGGGTGAAGATAGGCGCATGGTGAAGCTCTTCATTGGGCGGGCAAGCGAGGAGGATGCTGACGGCCTAAGGGCCTGCCCCCTAAACTCGGAGACTTCCAGAGGCCCAGCGGCCCATGGGCTGGCTGGTTCACTAGGTAGTAGGTGTCCCTCATCATTATAGGCGCTCCCGTATTCTGGGTTCTGGGATCTGGCACGTATGCAAGAGTACCGCATCCCCCCAAGGAGGTTGGAGCATTCAGGCCCCCCAATTCGCAAGCTCAACTCGCAACTCAAAAACACAACATGGAGCGACGGGATCCCTCCGATCTGTGCTCGAAATTCACAGTGTGAAGAAAAAGGTGGAAAGGCAAGTCTGCTCTTTTGTGACCTTTTCCTCTCCTGATCAACAGGAACAGAGGGAGACAGACCTTTGTGAGCAGTTCTTGGCCTCATCGCAGCAACAACTACCACCATCCCCTGAGTCGGGACCATGACGCTGCTTTTGATTCTCTTCGGGCTCTTTGCCCTCTGGGTATCGTCGAATCTATGGGGGCTGTACAAGAACTACCTGTCTGCACGCCGGACGGGGTTGCCCATCGTCATCATGCCCATCAACACCTGCCACCCGATATGGCTGATCCTCTCGGTCCCGCTGCGGCCGGTGTTCGAGAAGTTCCTACCAGAGTGGCTGTACAAGCGAATCAATCTTGCGACGTACGGGTTCGAATTCCGCAGCAAGATGGCCCTCTATGAAGGCAAAGGGCCGGCATACATCCTGGTGACGTGCGCGCAGAACGAGCTCAGCCTGATGGACCCGGACCTGGCGGTCGAGGTGCTCAAACGCATCAAGGACTTCCCCAACACGGACATCGGGGACGTGATCGTGGGCATCTTCGGCCCGAATCTGATCACCAGCGGAGGCGAAAGTTGGGCTCGCCAGCGCAAGCTCATCGCCCCGAACATCAACGAGAAAGTGAGCCGGCTGGTCTTTGGGGAATCGTGCAAACAGGCCCAGGAGATGCTCTCGTCGCACATTGACGATTTTAAGGGCGTGGTGAACGACACCATGCGGGACATGAAGACGATCGGCATCAACGTCCTCGGTGTCGCCGGGTTTGGCATCTCGCGGCCCTTCAAGGAGCAGGAATCCAGCCGTCCCGCGGGCTACCGCATGACCTACATGGAAGCAACGAAGACGGTGGTCGAGAACATCGTCGAGGCAGCCGTGATGCCGGCAAGATTGCTGACGTTGCCGTTTTTCGCCCCGGCGTGGCAGGACATCGGCCACGCGAAGAATGAATTCCCCTTGCACACGAGAGAGATGCTCAAGGAAGAAAGAAAGCAGCAAGCCAACAGTTCCGAGCCGCGGAATCACCTGTTGGGTATGCTGGCGCGCCTGTCCGATCCTGAGGCCGGGTCCGGGGACAAATCCAACAACACCACCACCCAAACGCTCTCAGAACCGGAAATTCTGGGCAATCTCTTCGTCTTTACCAGCGCGGGCTTCGATACCAGTGCTAATACAATGGCGTACGCTCTGGCAATGCTCGTTGCCTATCCAGAGTGGCAAGATTGGATATATGAAGAGATCAAGGTGATGGTGGGGAACAAAAACGTTGAAAACCTCGAGTACGCCGAAGTGTATCCTCACTTGCCACGATGCTTGGCACTAATGGTAAGTGACTGACCCAAGAAGAAGAGAAAGAACGAGAAGAAGAAACCTAACATATCTCTCCTCGATTCACAGTTGGAAACACTACGCCTTTTCCCACCCCTGACCCATCTGGCCAAGCAGACCAACTCGGACCACGACGTCTCCATAACCACCCCGACGGGCCGAGAGTACCTGATCCCCAAAGGCACGATAATGTACGTCAACAGCGTCGCGCTACACCTGTCCCCAGACATCTGGGGCGACGACGCAACCGAATTCCGCCCGACCCGCTGGCTCGTGGACCCAACACTGTCTCCTTCTCCCTCGTCCACGGGATCCGGAGAAGAAGCAGAGTACACAATCGCCCAAAACATAAAGACAATGCCCAAGGGCACATTCGTCCCGTGGTCGACGGGCCCACGCGCCTGCCCGGGCATGAAGATGAGCCAGGTTGAATTCGTCAGCGTGTTCATGACGCTCTTCGCGCGGTACAGGTGCGAGGCCGTGCGTGTGCGGGACGACGAGACGGAGGACGAGGTCAAGGGGCGTATCCACGCCATCACGCAGGATAGTCAGCCCAAGTTGACGTTGCAGATGTCGCGCAATCGGGATCTCAAGGTCAAATGGATTAAGCGCTAGGTAGATTGGTAGATGTCGGTGCAGCTTTATGGGTGCGGGATGATACATTGATAGTGATAGGGATGGGAAATTCGCGTTCGACATAGATGAATTATGATGGTATGGATGACTTGTGGTGTTGTAGCATGTTGACTCTTGAGCGATGTTGGTAGAGTAGATGCAATGAAGTCGAAACTTTGAATATATATTCGGTAGCCAGACAATCCCTACAATATCTCCAACCAGCACAACTTTCCACATCTACCTACAAATGGTAAAGACTGTAGACGCCTCCTGCCACCCTGAATATCCAGAACTCATGATTTGAATACTCGTATGCATGCAGTCACAAAGCACCTGTACATACTCATGGATTGTCCTTCGAAAAGCAGCCTCGTCATCCATACCATATTGGTCCTAGTCAACTAGACCACACTATCCCCCTTACGGACGCCCTTTTCGGCGATTCGGCAATTTAGCAGTTACTCCGTACTTGCACTCGGCACTCGGTGATGTACGAGCACCTAGGTAGTCAGGTGACCAGCCCCGTTCCCATCCCCATTCCAGTTCCAGCTTCGCGTTTTTGACTGATCGCCCGGCCTGGCCTGTTTGGGGCTTCCGGAGGGCCAAGCGGATCAACAAATCATCACGGATGTTACCCCACTCTGGCAGGCTGGCACCCACTCGCTCCCGGAGAAACATCATTCCGCTTGTTTATTTACTTCTTATCGGGAGCTCTTATCAGCGGGCAGCCTGTGACCAACACCTATCCCAGCTCTCCCGGGTGCCGAAAGCATCGCTTGCTCCCACTCATCTTCTACCAACACGCGTCGTTTGGGGACATCAACTCTGTCTGTACAAAGGCGTTTTCAATTGGAATGTGTACCTTGATATTGAAATTTCGAGCCACTGTCTTTCCACCTCTTGGGACTTGAACCTGAGAGGAAAAAAGTACAACCGGCGCGATGTCCTTCGCCCACAGTGCGCCCTGGATTGTTTCTTGATGCGATAACCATACCCGTCGCTCAACCAACCCGTACATCCCAGATCACTTCCTTCCCAATGACACAATAACGCCGGTGGTAACATGTCCCCGTCTTGACCACAAACACATAACACCCCAGCCCAAGACACACATACACACAAAGTGATGAACCTCGTAGAGTCCCACGACGATCCCCTCATGGTGGTGTGCGAAGGGAGTGAACGGCAGCAGCAGTGCATGGCATCAAAACGCCTCAACACTCTTCGCCTGTGTCCATCGTCCCAACGACATGACCTGAAAATACCAGATACAGGGTAAAAGAGAGCACAACACACGTCAAGTCATAAACGCGACATATCCATCAGGATTCGGTGGCCGTTCATGCAGCGGCGGGCGTCTCAGTCTTCTTAGCTGCCGCCTTCTTGGTCGCGGGCTTCTTCGCCGTGGCGGCCTTCTTCGCGGGGGCTTTCTTGGTGCCGGAGGTGGTCTTCTGCTTGCTCACGCGTCCTGACTTGGTCTTCTTCAGCACGGTGGCGGGCTCAGTGACGGCAGGTGCCTGAGAAACGTCAGAAACTCTCTCCTACAGGATGGGAGCGAGGCGGGAGGCTTCATACGGGAGCTTCAGTCTTGGTCTTCGTCTTTGGGGCGCGCTTGGTGGCGGTGTTGGCCTTGGGCTTCGCAGCAGCAGCCTTCTTGGGGGCGGCAGCCTTCTTCACCTTGGTAGCGGCAGTCTTGGGTTTGGCAGCGGCCTTCGGTTTGGCGGCAGCCTTGGGTTTGGCCTCCTTGGGAGCCTTCTCTTTCTGTGTCGCTTATCAGCATGTGAGAGTGCGGGAAACCGAGAGTCAACTGACCTTGACTGCCTTCTTCTCGGCCGGCTTAGCCTCCTTCTTCGCCAGCTTGACGGGACCAGAGGGACCTGGGACAAATATGTTAGGACGGGACGAACAGGAGGAGGCCACCGCGAGTACGCACCCTTGGGCTGTGTGAAGTCACCCTTCTCGACACCAGTCTTCAAGGCCTTGTTGAACAGGGAGTCGAACTGGGTCTCGGAGGTGACGGTGATGTTGTTGTTGGCCTTGACATACTTCTTGATAGCTTGTCGGCTGTGTGCATGTCAGCAAAAGTGTACATCAGAATTGACCTCGACCGGCGGCGGCGATGAGGTGCGAGCGCGTTGACTGACCTGCTTCCGTTGCGCTCCTTGAGCTGTATGTTCAACATGCGTCAGCGTCTCATCCGATACTCAGCGCGTAAACAAATGCCAGTCTCTTCCCCTTATCCTCCATCCCTGCCAGGCGACGAGCTGGTGGGACTCGACAGGCGTCGACATTGTCGCAAACTGGATAGACTTACGTTCAGAATGGCCTCCTTGATCATATCTAAGGGGTAGAGTCAGCAATGATACGCGACAATGGTGCACAAGAGGTCACCAGGACGCGACATCCATATGATGGAGTAGACTGACCTTTGTAAGATGCGTGCGCCGGGGCGGCGGCAGGCTTCTTCTCCTTCACCTCTTTGGCCGGCGCGGCGGCAGCGGCAGCTTTCTTGGGACCCATTGTGATGATTGAAGTTGAATGAAGTGGTTGATTGATGGATGGAAGAGACAGAGAGATAGACTCGGACGGGAGCAGTGAGCGACGAGCAGGTTGCAGGGTGAGTCGAGAGGAAGGATGAGAAGATGGTAGATGGTAGATGGGCGATGGGCTTGCGCAGCGCGCGGGCGGGGGAATCGTGACTTATTTATTTGCGCCATGTGACATCCGGGTTGATTCAAGAAGACGTTCCTGCTCAGCCAATGGAAATTCGCCATTGCCTGGCTTTTGCGGTGCAGCCTTCAGATCTGCCTCTCATCATCAATTATTATTCTTCCTCTTCCTCAGTTCCCGCCTTTGAGCGAGGCAGCCAATTCTGATCACGCGCTGGCTCTGCCCGCCCACCTCTTTCGCTCTTTCCAAGTTCCCTCTCTCCCTCCCTCCTTCCCATCCACCCACCTTTACCATCCGCTACTTCCATCTCCTCCTCCTCCTGCTCCCTCACCTCCTCTTTGTCTCTCACCTCACCTTCACTTCTCTCTCACTTCGCTGTCCTCCTCCCCTCCTTCCCGTCTTGTCATCCACCAGCCAACAATCTCCCCGTTGCTTGGCGTCTTACCTCGCTGCTCTCGTCGCTATTGTTGTAAGCTCGCTTTTCATGACCTGTTCGTGGTGTTGATCTCGCTTCTGCAACAACTGTCGGACGTGCACGTTGTTGTGGTCCTGTTGCGTGTGTAGAGTCCTCTTCGTGTTTATCGCGTCCATGCTCCGGCCTCTCTGTCGCCTCTCGACTACTACGAGTAAAGTAGCGTGCTCTATACTCTCTTCTCCGATAGCGTGGTCTTTATCATCCTCGTCGCCGCCGCGACTCGACCTGACTCCGACATCGCAAGTCTGCGTCGTATCTCGACTCTCAGCTCAATTGATTCCGCCGGACCCCACAGCTCTCGTACGAGTCCTTCGCCTATTTGTCACCATAAAAGTTTTGGTTGAGTGAAGTTAACTTTGCCGTGATGTCAACCGTTCAATCATTCGCAATTACCAGTGCTGGTGGCATGATAGCTTGTTTGCCAGCGGGTGCATCATGGATGATGGTGCATCGCCCTCTGACGCGCCTCTCGCCGAATGCCAAAGCCTTGGGGCCTGGGGGAGGAGGATGGATCAAGCTCAGCCACTGGGAGTTCGAGCAGCCGGCCCCGGCTCGCCGAATCGCCGTGCACGGTGTCATGCGAGTTTGCCCAGCGATGCGCACTAAAGTGCACTAGTCCTACAAAATAGGAAGCCTGTTAACGAAAAATGATTAGTCTGACAATGAATCTATGCGCCGTCCTTGACGTGATCCGAGACTTCTTCGCCAATTAATTGGTATAATAACTTGTCAGACAATGCAGCATTTTATTTTGGAGCTCTGGCTAGTGCCAAGTCTATCTGAACCTTCATCCGCCTGTAATTGGACTGTAGGCTGTGGCTCACTTGCTCACCAGGAGTGCTCGAGTACGAATAGCTAGCAATGCTCACAGTGATCCCATTGCAGCCCATCCACGCCAACCTGGCACCCATGGCCTGATGAACGCCTTGCTATGATCAGGCCGAGTAGCCGATTTCTTTTCGCCGCCGTCTTCGGCCCTTAGCTCATGAATTCGTGAAGCGCGCTCCCACGACTGCCTGGGTTCCATTGTGCTCAAGTCGAGATATGCGCTTTCCCCTTGGATTCCTTTTTGGTTTTCGCCTCTTCCTTCTTCTTCTTTTTCGCCTCCGCGATCTTCTCTTCGTGTTTCCGCTTCAGATCCTTCTTCTCCGACTCGGTCTTAGGCACAGCCTTGAAGAAGCCTTCGAGCCGGGACTGTTGCGCGGTCTTGACATTCTTCTGCAGTTTTTGGGCCGCACTCCGCACACGGTCCTCACTGAACCCCTTTTCATTGACCAGGAATTGAACGAGCCCTTCCACATCAGGTGCCTCCCATTTGAAATCACACTCGGGATCATCAGCCGATCGGACATCTGGGTTGAGGAACAGCTCTCGCGCATCCTGGAATGGCCAATCTTCCGGGAGCGTGTACCTGCTCTTCGGATCGTTTTTGATGAACTCGACAACCTTCTCCAACGACCCATGCTCTCTGATCAGCTTCAGCGCAGTGTTTGGGCCGACCTTGGGCACAGGATCGACATAGTCACACCCGAGGAGGATACACAGATCAATGAACTTTGTCGCGTCAGTTGCGGGCCATCAGAGAATGTGGGAGCAACGTACCTGGGTCCGGTCCATGTCCAGTCCCTCCAATGCTTTGTCCAGGTGAATTTCTTGAATAGGTTCTTTTCGCTGCTCGCTGAACGTCAAATGCCTGAGCAAGATTGGCGCGTTGAAACATAACGTGTCCATGTCCTCCGATGCCGCCGCATACACTTTGCCTGCGCGAGCGAGTACCGCACATTGAGCCTCTGCTTCAGTTGGCGCGACAATATAGGGGATACCCATCAACTTGAGTAGCCGTCGACACTCTTCATTGTGCTCTCTGGTTACTCTCACTGTGCGCCTGGAGAACTTCTCCACTTCTTCTGCTGTGCCAGTCTCCTTTGCCTCCTCGTGCTGTTCGTTGGCTTCGGTCTTGCGCGCAAATCGCTTTGCCAATTCTCCCGATTTCAATTTAGGGGGCGCTCCGTCAAAGACATAGAGGGGTTTGATGCCGTTGTCGACAATGCGTAGGGTTCGGTAGAACATGCCCATGAGATGTGAGGTGGTCTCGCCCGCATCGGACATGAGTTGTTGGCCATCTGATCGAACCGCAATCAAAAAGCTGTAGATGCTCATGGACCTATTGAAGTTAGTCCCGTCTTCTCACTCTGAATCAGTAGGTTCATACGCGTCCTAATGCTGGATGTCAGTTCCTCGTCAAGCGACACGTGAAAGGGACTCACTATAGCAACTTTCCTTCCAAAGTGATTCTTGATCTCCCCGGTCTTGATGGCCTCTGGTGCCTCATCGGCGATGACGTGGTACAACTCTGCACATGGTTAAGATCGTATAAAAGGAATATCGAAGATACGAACGTACGTTTGATTCCCATGGCGACTGGCTGTTCTGGCTGTTACAGGTCGGTGTGGTGGGAGAGAATGGCTCGTACTAGAATATGACAAAAAAGGCGCAGGGTCGCGCGTAAAGCGGTTGTCGAAGGTCGCGTTCGCGCCTGCGAAATAATAATGACGTGGGGTCGCAGTTACGAAATACGGCCCAGAGCGACTCTACTTGCAAGCACTTTGGAGTCGCCCTGCACGAATACTGCTCGACTTCACCTGCACCTCTCACGACACTCGCTGTACACAGAGAGACTCGTCACTGCACAGGTAGTCTGCTCCAATCGCACAATTGCCCGGTATTCAGTTCCAAACTCAATATTGCTACCGTAGGGAGCCTACATACCTCGGAGAGCGACAGCGACTGAGACTGAGAATATCGCCTCGGCATTTCGATTTGGCCGCTTCGCTGATCGCCGCCTACCCCATTCCCAGAGTATATCTTTCAGAGAGCTGCGCATTTCCACGTCCGGGTTTCTCTATCTGTGCTCTCTGTCACTATCATCTTTCATATCATGATGTCTCGATCTCTCCTTCGTCAAGCTGCGCGAGCGGCGCGCTCAAGTCCCTCGAAACGTACTCCATGTCGGAGACATGCTTCGACTGCGGCCGCCTTCAATTGGGAAGATCCCTTGAACCTGAACAACTTCCTGACAGAAGAGGAGCTGGCGATACAAGAGACCGCTCATTCTTACTGTCAAGAACGCCTACTGCCACGAGTCCTGGAAGCCTACCGCAAGGAAGATTATGACAAGAAGATCCTCCAAGAGATGGGCGAGTTAGGGTTACTGGGAGCCACCATCAAAGGCTATGGCTGTGCAGGCGTGAGTAACGTCGCTTCTGGTCTCATCACGCGGGAAGTGGAAAGAGTGGATTCGGGATACCGGTCTGCAATGTCTGTGCAGAGTTCACTGGTAATGGGACCGATCGACGAGTTCGGGACGCAGGAACAAAAAGACAAATACCTCGAGAAGCTGGGTAATGGACAATTCATCGGCTGCTTTGGTCTCACCGAGCCGAATCACGGCTCGGATCCAGGTTCCATGGAAACTGTGGCCAAGCCGCACCCATCGAAGGAGGGATACTTTTCGCTATCAGGAGCAAAGACGTGGATCACGAATTCGCCGATCGCGGATGTGCTCCTTGTTTGGGCGAAGCTGCAAGAGACAGGCAAGATCCGAGGTTTCCTGATTGAAAGAGATCAGTGTCCTCCCGGGACACTCCAAACTCCCGCCATCAAGGACAAGAATGGTCTCCGTGCCTCGATTACGGGCATGATCCAGCTGGATGAATGTCCGGTACCAAAGGCAAACATGTTTCCTGAAGTCGAGGGCCTCAAAGGCCCTTTTGCGTGTCTCAACTCGGCGCGATTTGGGATTGCTTGGGGGACGATGGGAGCTCTGGAAGACTGCATCACGCGCGCACGAGAGTACGCCTTGGAGCGAAAGCAGTTCAAGAACAACCCGCTGGCAAAATACCAGTTGGTGCAAAAGAAACTCGCGGATGCTACAACGGACGTGGCCTTTGGACTGGCCGCCGCCTACCAGGTCGGTCGACTGAAGGATCAAGGGAAGGTGACTCCGGAAATGATTTCGATGATCAAGAGACAGAACTGCGACCGGGCACTGGTGAATGCACGACACCTCCAGGAGATCTTCGGAGGCAATGCGGTCAGTGACGAGTACCACATCGGCAGACACGTTGCCAATTTGTTTGTCACTCAAACATATGAGGGCCAGAGCGATATTCATGCCCTGATATTGGGTCGGGCGATCACAGGCATCCAGGCATTTGCATAGAAGTGATGGCATTAAAAGTTGGATTGAGGGTACATATGCTACAGTATACAGGAATTGCAATGGGCTCGAGGGACGGCATGACCTCGATGCTGATGTGATTGTGATGAGAGCCTTACGAGTCACCTCGTAGTATGACTCTCTGAGCTGTGTACGGATACTTTGTATGGCTACTAGTACCTTATGCGGTGACCGGCGGCGTGCTTTGTCATGGAACAATAATTATTGCGGAAGCCGGGCGGGCTGGGTTGTAAATATGTGAAGAATTAAAGATGCGGAATGAGGACGGTGGCGACTCGAGATTCGATTGGCTTGTGGTCGCCGACGACAGCCTGAGCTGCGCCTATAAGAAAATGCCGTGGGCTGTGGCGGTGGTGGTAGTGTGGCCATGTCATGAAATATTATTGTTGCTGGACCTGCTAGTATCTTCCACGCAAAGCCAGTGCAGTGCTGAGTGCCGTGCCACCTGGCGCCGTACCCAAGCGCCAAGACTAAGGTCCCGTGCCACTGCCAGCGTCCTCTCACTCAACCTTGTGTCCTGTCTTCTCTTTGTTCCTGCTCGGCTGAGGATTCGATCTCTTCCTTTCACTACACTCCAAACGAACAACGCAGCCACTACCACCACAACCGCCACTTACCACCATCAAACGACACACCCAACTCACCTCACCTTCACCTCTTTCATACTTGCGCTCTCAACGGCCTTCTCATCTTTCGTCTCTTAATCTTCCTCCGCACCCGCCCAGGTTCGTCTCCCACCTAGTCCTGCCCACCTCCCGCCCTGCCCGCGTTCGCAAGGTTGACTCAGATCGCAGCCCCACGTTGACTTGGGTTTGACCACACTTTCGTCTTCGAAACACTCCTCCATCCACATACCACACTTCTTCAGCAATGGCTCTGAAGCGTATCAACAAGGAACTCACAGATCTCGGCCGGTGAGTTCCATCTCCATCCTCTGCCTGCCTGGCATTCCCGACGGCCGGGCCCAACATGAGCCCGATAAGGTGGCCGTGGACGTTAAAAACATCATACTGACAAAATACGATGGCAGTGATCCTCCTTCATCATGCTCCGCTGGTCCTATGGGAGACGATCTGGTATGTTTGCCCTCTGGAGAGCCGCATCCTGCTGCCAGACATGCGGCTTGGTCAGCTCCCGCAAACCACTTGCTAACATGAATTTTCCAGTTTCACTGGCAAGCAACGATCATGGGTCCTGTATGTTAACTATCCGATGGATGATCTGACCTCTGAATATGCGCTGACAATGATTTTGCAGGGTGACAGTCCATTCCAAGGCGGCGTCTTCTTTCTGGCCATCCACTTCCCGACAGACTACCCGTTCAAGCCCCCGAAGGTCAACTTCACCACCCGCATTTATCATCCCAACATCAACTCAAACGGCAGCATCTGCTTGGACATTCTTCGAGACCAGTGGAGTCCGGCTCTGACGATATCGAAAGGTAAGGGCGAGGCCCCCGAATGCGAAGTGATGTGATTGCTAACATACGAAACAGTGCTCTTGTCCATTTGCTCTATGCTCACCGACCCCAACCCCGATGACCCTCTCGTTCCGGAGATTGCACATGTCTACAAGACCGACCGTGCTCGGTACGAAGCGACAGCCCGAGAATGGACGAGGAAGTTTGCGATCTAGTTGCAGTGGAAAGATGAATGTGCTCGCAACCCGGAGCTGAGTATTACTAGGCAAAGGTTTTTGATGCAACGGACAGGACAAAGACGAAGATTGCAGTACGGCGGCAACAGACGAGAGCCACGGCACGAGCACGGGCACGCCTGACTGATGGTTGGCAACTGGCATATGCGTGAGGGGACGACAGGCATTTCCAAACGGATGAACGGATGCAATGACACCGCGACGGGAGAAATGGGCGTCGTCGTTCTGGAGGGTGCTCCTATCCAACAGCGCGACCTGGGATGAACTGTTATGATGCATTACAACAGGGGCGTGCTTTAGGGATAACACTTGTGCTTTTTGCTCCCCATTCTTGGCCGTTGGCATTTTACCATTCTTCTGCTCTCGACGTGTGATTTCAGCCTTGCCCATGCGAGGCGAGACCTCAGCCGCATTGCCCAGCTACCCGTAGCGTACAAGTAGCAGGCAGTTGCAGGCAGCCACAGGCAGCAGGATCACTTTTCCCACGGTTCCACGGCTTGACCAGCAACATTGCTGCCCAATAGAACATCCCCTCCGGCGTCCGAGGTGTCGTGACTCGTGACTTGTTTCAAGTTTGAGCAAGCCTCGTCGCGTACGGACCGAAAGGCTGGAGAGGCAAGTGGATGTACATACGTACAAGTCTGGACAAAGACGCCAAGTACTCCGTATGCACTGTGGTTAGTCGTCGAGTACGAGTACGGAGTGTGCCGTTTGTGAAGTGTGCCATTTGTGTGGGTTGATGGGGAAGCGAATGGGAGGAAGGAGGAAGGGACGAGCCTTGCAGCAGTGAAACGGGAGGCTGAGCGGCAACGGCAACGGCAACGACCAGGCGCTCGGCAGGGCTGAAGCCTGAAGGCTGAAGGTCCAGCCGTCCAAGGACACTTACTACTGACAAGTGGGATGGAGGATCGGCCGGTGATGGACTGATAGTGTTGCGAGCGAGTTGCTCGTAGTACGACGGAGTAGTGCAGTGGTGGATATGAGAGAGTTTTTAGGAGGAGATGCACCGCAGAAAGAAAGAGAGAGCGCAGGCACGACTCCTACTGGGCAGCAGCAGCAGCAAGAAGCAGCAAACGCCAAGTGTTTTGACTTTTGGTGGCATTTTCCGACCCCTGGCGCGTTTCACTTCGGGACGCGACAGACTGCGCCCGAAACCAGACTTCGACCAAGCAAGCACCACCTTTCAGGGCATCAGGGTTCCTCTTGTTCTCCATCGCCCTCGTCCACTGGTCATCCAGGTTCCATCCTTGCCCACAGTCACCTTACTCGTACTCACGACTCACGAGGGTTCCGTGCAGTGAGACCAGAGAGTCAAGTCAGAGGCTCAGAGCTGGGGCCACCGCCCACCGGTCCCGTCTGGCTCACTCTATCAGTGGCTTCGGGATCGATACCCCTATCCAATGCATGCACAACTCCGCCCTCTCGCTCTGGCACGCCACTGATGCGATGTTGCATGCGTCGCCAGCAAGCGCCAAAGGGGTGGGTTTGCTTCAACGCTCGACTCGAGAATCCAGACGAACGACGGAGCACTCACTTTCTCTCTACGGATCCATTTTTGCTGCGTTGATCTTCTCAAGTACCCATTCTTCCTCCGTCCGCGAAGAGCAGGCTTTCTTCGACGTCTCTGAGCTTTCACTTCACCTCTCTACTGTACAGGAGACTGTTCCTTCAATTTCATTTCGCTGCTACGGATCCGCGACGCAGCCTTGCCTGGTGCGGATCAACACCAACACGCACCCCGGTCAAGCGAGGTAAGCCTCGTGGTGTTTCCGAGCCCCGTCATTTCGTCTCACGCTGACCCTGTGTCAAGAGTGCGTTTCACGGCCCTTGCGGGAAACAACCTCCAGTCTCGAGCTGGCCGAAGCCCTGTGACGCCCGCCGGGGTGACGAGAGGCTCAGACTACCTCGCGTAAACGCGTTACGCATCACGGAATCCTGTACCGCCCTGGCGATTCGCATCCTACTACTATTACTCTGTCCGCCGCCATGAACTTCTCGGCGTCCGGTTCTTCCTTCTTCCAACAGCCGCTGGGACGGTCCAACACTACCACACATAATAATGCGCCAATGTATTACCTCGAGAAGCCGTTGGGAAGGTCAAACACCGCGTCCACGTCTTCGACAATGTCGGAACGGACGCGGTCAACACCGCTGTCGAGGATGTTGCTGTCGGGCGAGGTCAGCGGTGAGGCGCCGCGAGACCTGAATATGAAAGAGAAGTTCGACAGATGGATGGTCAACGAGGGGTCGAGGCGGGTGGTGGTCGGCGTGTTCGTGCTGGTCCATGGACTCATATTCGGCTTTGGCTTCATGAACTACCAACTGAAAGACAACTTGACTGGCGCCCGCTCTGTTTTTGGCATCACCTATCCCATTGCGCGCTCGGCCGCGCTGGTCTTGCATTTCGACGTCGCCTTGATTCTGTTCCCCGTCTGTCGGACGCTGATATCGCTCTTACGCCAAACACCTCTCAACAGCATCGTCCCCTTCGACAAGAACCTTACTTTCCATAAACTGGTCGCTTTCTCGATCGTCTTCTTCACCTGGGTCCACACCATCGCCCATTGGAACAACTTTGCCCAGCTGGCCATCAAACAGAAGCTGGGCTTCGTTGGCTTCTTGAAAATCAATTTTGTCACTGGCCCTGGCTGGTCCGGCTATGTGATGCTCTTTGCCCTGATGGCCATGTTAGCCACCTCGCTCGAAAAGCCGCGCCGAAAAAACTACGAGCGCTTCTGGTCCGTCCACCACCTCTTCGTCGTCTTTTTCGTCTTTTGGTCCGTCCACGGAGCCTTCTGCATGATCAAGGCCGACACCGCCCCATTCTGCTTCGGCACGGGAGTCTTCTGGGAATACTGGATGTACGGTGGCTTTGCCTATCTTTTGGAGAGAGTGCTTCGAGAAATCCGTGGCCGACACAAGACATTTGTGACCAAGGTTATCCAACACCCAAGCAACGTCGTCGAGATCCAAATGCACAAGGAAAAGACAAGGACCCGTGCGGGTCAGTACATCTTCCTTTGTTGTCCCGAAGTCTCCATCTGGCAGTACCACCCATTCACCCTGACCTCGGCGCCGGAGGAGGACTACATCTCTGTTCATGTGCGCATGGTGGGCAACTTCACCAAGGCTCTGGGCAAGGCCCTCGGATGTGAGGAAGGCAAAGGTCGAGACGGGGGAGCCGCCGGTGCGAAGAAGCTGCGCTCCGAAGTCGTCTCTGTCGCACCTGGTGGGTTCCAGAAGATCCTCCCACGGATCTACGTCGACGGGCCATTTGGCTCTGCCTCTGAGGATGTCTTCAAGTTCGAGACTGCCGTGTTGGTTGGCGCTGGTATTGGCGTGACCCCCTTCGCCAGTATCCTCAAGTCCATCTGGTACCGCATGAGCCAAGGCAATGCCAGTCCGACGAGGCTGCGCAAGGTGTACTTCTTCTGGATCTGTCGAGACTTTGGTTCTCTGGAATGGTTCAAGAGCTTGCTCACGGCCATCGAGGCCCAGGACAAGCAGCACGCCATTGAGATCCACACTGTGAGTTTCCCATCTTGAGTTGAATTGTTTCTTTACTGACGCCTTCTCCTAGTATCTCACGGCCAAGATCTCCGCCGCCGATGCCAACAACATCATGCTCAACAGCAGCGACACAGATGCCATTACAGGCCTGCGAACACCCACCAATTTCGGCCGCCCGAACTGGGACATGGTCTTCCGCGCGATCCGCAAGCTGCACTCACCTGGCGAAGCGGGCGTCTTCTTCTGCGGACCTAAGGGTCTCGGCTCCCAGCTCCACGTCAAGTGCAATATGTACAGTGAGGGCGAGAAGGGATTCAGCTTCGTATGGGGGAAGGAGAATTTCTGAGCAGCCTCGACGCCCTTTGGGATGCCTCTACCCATGTACCTCTGCGAGGACGTGGGCGAGACCCTCACAGAGCGGAAGCAGCGACAGACCTTCTCCCTCGACCCAACTCTTTTTTTTCTCCTTTTCTCGATCCATTTTCGGTTTGGGCTTTGGAATACATATGCATTGCGCGGAATCCGAAAAGAGCAAAGCAAGCGAGGGAAAATATTTACTGTATATCTGGGCCTTTAGGCGGACAGGCGAACGGTTCAGTGAGACACACCGTTACCTTCACCTTGATACCTCTTCTCATCACTGTCATCACCTTGGACATTTTACCACCACCATCGACAACAGCACAATCCACACTGTTGGACATGTGCCTTTGGTTGAGTTGGAGGTTGTCCACTCACGATCGTTTTCTCTATCCACAAAACTCTGACCATGGAGTTCTCACATACCCATCCATTTCGATAGACAGATACCACTTTACTATTGCCACAACAACTTGATATAGCAAGCAAAGTCCAGCAACTGCCAGGCCCGACACCGGGCACTGGGCACTGACTGGCACAGGGCATTCATTGACCCAATCTATATAACGAGGCGAGAATGAATGAGAACTTTTGAGAAACCGGCGAAAAAAAGGGAACCAGAAGAAGAGTTTGTTTGATTTTGCTGTTGTGGTCTTTTTTTACCCGTGTCTTCGCGTGTTGTTTCGGTGAGCCATGCATTCGGATCGATCTAGTTGAGCCGAAGAGGAAAGCAAGACCCGAGAAGCCACTAAGTAAATGAAAACTCTTTATGACCGAGTGACGCTTCTATATGGATATGTATGTGTATATGGATATGGACAGTAGGTGCCTCATGCGATGCAATTGATGTGCACGCCAATAGCAACAAGGTTTGGGTCGCACTGACTCCTTTCCTCTGTGACTTCGTCTAAAGACAGTAAGTTTCTCCCTTCGTCAATGGTCCGTCCTCGCCACCAGCAGCTCTATACAAATCAACACTCTTCCTCAGCCTGAATCTCAAAGTCTCAAAGCTCTTCCATACGATAGACAGAGACAACCTTCTTCACAGCGAGGGCCTTACCCCCCTTCAACAAAGCGTTGACCTGGCTCGGATGGACGACCGCAAAGACGACCATGAGTGCGAACATGAGCACGGCGTCAAACAGGTACAGGAACACCTCGTGCGAGATCAGGTAGCCGTCGTTGCCCTGCGCGTACTCGACCAGCCGGAACACGGATCGGATTAGAACGAGCGCGCTGCCGGCGTATAGGGCGGCCAGGTGTTTTGTCCACACGAGCGTGCCGCCACCGCCGTTGGCGAGTGTGCCGTTTTGCAGGTGAAGGGCCTTGGAGGTCGGGCATTTGAGCATGCGGGCGTGGAAGGTGACGCTGACAATGACGAAGAAGGAGAAGAAGATGATTTGGATCACTAGGCCGCCGATGATGATGTTCTCGCCTGTCGTCATGCCGCTGAGGTCGTTTGCTGCGGCCATGACTCCGCCTCCTGTCGATCGGATCGGGGAGTCAGTATCTATCGCATAACAAAACAATGATGTAGGAGGGGGGGCCGGGTGATGGTCCATCACCAGATTCGAGGTGGGGAAGCGATACTCACCGCTTCCTTGGAGCAGGAACGAAGCAATATCTCCTCCCACGAAGATCTTGGTGAGCCATCGCGGTTTGATGATCGAATGCACGGCCCCATCCGTCACTCGGATGATGCGTCCCAATTCCATGTAGATGCTCGCGGCGAAGAGCGCCGGCGCCACGAGGATGAGAACGGATTGCTGTACAAACGCCCCGACGGTCCAGTCCGGTGTTTCCTGGGACCCGATGACTCGCTGTGATATGATGTGTCAGCCTTGTTGTCGCCATCGTCGATCTTGCCCCCCTTCTGACTTGCTCGCAAACCAGGGGCCCAGCAGAGCAGGGTAAGGGAAGAGAAGGGAAGCATTACCCCGATATACCCGATGAACTCGACTAAGAGCAACAAACACGTCGAACAGTCAGTCAAATGGAAGAATTTCTCTGAAGTTGTCTTTGTAAAAACGTACAATATCCTCCAATACAGAAGGGGATGAAATACCACGTCCGCGTGCGCAGGAGCTGGTACGTATGCAAGAACGAGACCAGGGCGAATAGAACGACGAATATCACCGCCGCCACCAGTGACGGGTCGTATCGGTAGAGCTCGAAGTCGGAGGAATTGTCGTTCGAGTCGTTGCCGGCCATCTTCTCGAGGAGGCAGAGACGGTTGACTTGAGAGACGAGAGAGAAGGGGACAAAGGAAAGGAGAGGGCAAACGAGGGCGATATAAACAAAGAGCGTTGGAAAGGGATCGAAGAAGTACTGCACCGTGGGAAAGAGTCAAGGAAGAAAACGAGCAGCAGCAGTAGAATACCAGACGGACATGTCGAGGACTTATAAAGGCAGCTGGAAAGTCTTCAAGTGGAAGATCCTGCATTGGCGTTCTCCGAGCGCCGCAGATGTCTGCCTGCTGCGATTGCATATTCTCTTCGCTCTATTTCCTTTGCAACGGTCCAGTTCTTCTCTGTCTGCTGTCTGTGCACCTTGCTGCCTGCGTCTCCTTTCAAAACAAGACCTTCCTTTTAGATTTGAGCAAGATCAAGCGAACCCGCCCCGTTCGAAGGCGGAGCTTGAACCGCACAAAGGAACAGGGGAAAGACGAAAGGCTCGTCAATCATACCCTCCTGGTGTATAGGGATATGTGGGACAACAATGAACACGCGGATAAGAAACAGACCCATATCGCTGGGCCATTTGCATCAGGGACAGGAGGGAGCATTAGGGAAGGAAGTTGGAACACAGCCACAGGAAAACCATTGGACTTGTCGGATAGGTCGATCCATTGGGTTTAGTTCGCCGGGTCTTGTTAATCTCAAGGCTCAAGGCCGGGATAATGGTGGACTGTAGAGCAGAGAGACGTGGATGATGAGGCGTCGTGGAAGACATCAACAAGGGAACACGCGTGTTCGGCAGAGTTGCCATATCAAGTCCGTATTCGGCAGACTTTCCCTGAGATATCGTATTCGGCAGACTTTCCCTTCGGGAGATCGGAGACCTGTTACAGGTTCCAGGTACTGTACTGTACTGTACTGTAACATGCTCAGTGCCACGAGGCTGAGCCGAAACACGAACCGCCTCGACTTCTCCTCGACGGAAACACAGCCTGCCACCTGGCATCTGGCATCTGGCATGCCATCCCTTGCTCGACCGGGGATCGACTTTTGAGTTTTGATTCAAACCGCACTTGAACCCCTTGCTAACCAGCTGGTTCGGAAACTGAAGGCGGTGATCTAGACCAGCCCATTCTCCCTCCCCCGACTAAGGATATGTTCGAGGATCTCCAACGGTGATCACCATGCTGGTAAGCAACCTCAGAGGATCAGCACTGCACTGTATGATGATGAATCATGATGATGCACATCAGTCTGAGCCCTCACCGCGCGCGAGGACAGATGCCTTTGATGCTCTCAGTAACCGCGCGCACCATCCTCCCTCGCTCCAGGTACGAGGAACCTAAAATACCCCCTTGACTCCGTCTCGAGTCAAAATCACGATCGCATGCATTCCATCCCTTTTTCCTTTTATCACATGTTGCAGACATTTCCCAGGCTGCACCAACCAGCCATGCATGCAATATACGAGTACTCCGTACATACAAACTGTTTGTAGTCTCAGACCTCGAGTCCAGACCGCCGAGGGGCAATACAGTTCAGTTTCCAAACCCGTTACCTGCCAAAGTCCCACAAGTCGTGTCAAACACGCGGCACTGCCTCGTCAGCGCAGTATGTACACCGTTCGCTTCATATTGTGCTTAGAGTAGGTACTGTACTTCTCCGAACCCCATCAAATCACAGACAGACAAATGACGTTGACTGATGGCACACACACGGTGCGGGAGAAGGCCCCATTCCCGCAGCGTGCAAAAAAGGCTGGGAAGGTGAAAAGAGAAGAAAAAGAGGGAGAAAGTCCTTCTGGCTGGTTGGCAGTGGTTGGACATTCTTCCTTTGTATTTATACTGTATGAATGGCACTGAAGGAGGAGCGTTTGCTTCCGCTCCAGCGCCACTACTACAGTACAAGTATGTACAGCATGTCTTCCTCTTTGTGCTTTAGTACTGGGAAAAACCTTGTAATCGCGTCCAGATCTGGCCAGCAAGGCTAAGTAAGTAAGGTAATGGGGATGCGATGGGATGGGATGCGATATTGGATCAATAATGGGCCTGAAATGGAAAGGGAAGGGGGCTGGCAAAAACACTAAAAGAAGACGCGACGGAAAATCAATTTCAAGAGCACGAGGTGGTCAGAGATTAAATCTCGTCATGTCTGTCATTCATGAAGTCTCGAGGAAAACATATTCTAAAAAAAAAGACTCCGCGTGCTAGATGAAATCGCTCCCAGATCGCCCTAGAAATCCCTCACAACAGGGGGGAATGTTGACAGTTGTACATGGATGTGAAAACATCAAGTGTCGCTCAAAGATGCGGGTATCGAATCAAGTCTATCGGAACCACTTAACCAGCGTGGTCTAACTCGGAAGGCACCATTTGCTCCACAGCGGCGGGCTGCATCAGTGAAGGAGCGGAATTCTGGCTGTGTGAACCGTCGTCGGCGTCGAAGACACTGGCGCCACAATCTGAAGCCCTTTCATCACCGGATTCAAATTCGCTCTCGTCCATAAACGGACTTCGGTGAGGGCTGCTATCGGAAGAGTCGTAATCTTCAACCATGAGTCGGGGCACCTTCTCTTCGTCGACCTCGTCCGAGGCAATGCCTTCGACGGCCTTGGGCGAATCGGGCATGCTGTAGAGGAATGTGGCGCTAAAGACCAACATGGAGCCGAGCACGAAGTAAAGGTTGGGGACGAAGCTGAAGAGAAAAATGGAGGCGACGGTGGAGAGGATGATGGACAGGGAGGTGGCGAATCCCTTGAGGATGTTATCGGCGTATTTGATGACCATGGCGACGATGAGGCCCCCGGCTGCTTGGATGCAGATCGTGGCGACCACGACGACGTTGTAGCCCCGGAAAAAGCCGTGCTGACGGATCGCCTGGCCATCCCACACGAGGGTACCGGCGACGGCAATGCCCAAGCAGCCCACGCTCAACTGAATGTTGCGGATCCAGATGGACGTGTGCTGGCTGGTTTTCAGCACCCGTTCAAAATAGACGCCCGAAAAGCCCGAGCACAAGCAGGCGATGCCAACCGCGATAATTCCCACCATATAATTGCCCTGTTGCGCGCTGGTGGTTACCAAGGTCGACGTCGACGTCGAGGACGGAATCTGAACACAGGCGACGCCGGCAGTGAGGATCACCAACGCACTCCACTTTGTAGCCGACAGTTTCTGGCCCAACATCAAGACCGCAAACACGGCCGTGGTCAGGATTTTGCATTGGTACGTCACTTGGAACGTGGCGGCATCCAGGTTGCTCGCGGCCACGAACTGGAGGTTGTTCTGCAGGGTGTAGAGGACGGCAGGTACCAGGAGTTTGAAGAAGCCGCTCTTGTGACCAAATATCTCGACTCCCAGCTGCTTTATACTGTAGCCAGACGGACCGGATGAGGCATCGGCCTCATGTGAGAGTGTGGGCAGTTGCGAATAGCAATATTGCTTCCGCTGCTCGCGAACATGGACGAAGAGGCATATAATGCATTTGAGTAACTCGGAAAGAACGACGGCCGTCGAAGTCAGGTATCTGGGTCCCGGCAGGATTCGCGAATATCGCATGATAAGGACTAAGGAGGAGTTTTGCACGACGAGCGTGACAAGCGAGACATATTTCGTAGGAACGCCATAGATGGTGGAGATGTCTGTCGCACAAAAGAGTCAGACTCGTCAGTCGCTCACATCAATGACCATGCCACAGTACATACCTTGGGCCGACGACATCTTTGTCGGAGACTTGCAACGAGTGTTCTGCTGGCGAAGAAAGGACGATAACGAGGGAAGAGAAATGGGAGTGAAGCGAACGAAGAGGCCGGAAGCCAGCGAGGGTCGAGAGTCAAGACTCAAAAGAACGACTGGGTCTGAGCAAGCACAGACGCGATGATGGACGGATGTTCCATATGCCCACGGGGCGAACGAGGAGGTGAGAATAGCCGGGTGGGCGTTCAGAACTTCAGAGTTCACCAGCCCACAGGCCAGGGCGATCAGAGCTTGCAGTAGGAAGAGGGTTTGCGAATAGAGATCAAAGGAGTTCGCGACGCGATCGTAAGTGGAGGCGTCAAATTGGGAGTGGCGGGTGTCCAGGGCCGCAAATTCTCCCAGGCATCTGTCAGCAGGGTGAACGACACCTGTGAACTCGGTGGCCGGTGCTCGATCCTCATGTCACTCCTTGCATCCTTTGGGCGACCGCCTCGTATCTTCGCGGATCCTGATTCCCGAATAATCCTGATCAGCCTGCGCCATCAATTTTTCATATCTTCTGCTCGTCTTCGCGGTGGAACTGAGGCGTCGATAATTGCTCAGGTGTTCCAATGCCAGATCTCTCTGGCCGTGCCCACCGCCCACGCGGGTGGTACTCGGAAGCCAGATCCCAGGCACCGAAGCACTGTCATTGGCATCCCACTGGCACGGCGTGGGCTTGGATTGGGTGACAGCAGCACAGACCGCAGCTTGCGTGTCTTGGAACCTTTGGCCTTCTCCCCAGCGCAGAGGTCACGGTGGGCGCCGGTGTCACCTTTGCTCGGTTTGCTCGGCAGTCCATGCGATTTCCGGTTAAGGGGGGGCGCCCCTGGTGCCTATAATTGGGGGGTTCCAGCCTGTCCGAGGCGATTTGGGTCGCTCGCCCATTCTGCTGAGGCAGAATGTCTCTCCAACACGCGCGCCGGCCAAACTCTCACGCCACCGGTGCTCAGTGCGCAATGCTCTGCCGTCCCTTATCGATACCCGCTGAAAACTGAGAATTGAAAAATGATGCAACTGTCTGTGGCCTGAGTCCCGAGTCCAGGCCCCAGTAGAGTAGTCGCTGGTGTCCAGTAGGGCGTCCAGAATAAGACTCACATCATCCGTGAGCGTGTCGATGAGTCGATGGTCGCCCAATATTCATTGTGGGCTCACGTGACCATACCCTTATCTTACCAAGCTTCGTGCCGTGCTGTCAGGCTCTGATCAGGAGTCCTTTGAAACGTTTGACGTGCCTCACATTGCTGGGAGTAATTTCCGGCCGTTGGGAGAAATGCAGATCATGGATACGTCTTCGCAATACGGCCCTCCGTGCTCGCCTCTCGGAAACCCTGGATCTACTCGAGTATTCCCTGGAGCAGTACTCCGTACTACTCGTGGTAATTCGAACTCGGGACTCGGGGCTCGGGACTGTTTCGCCCAGCCTAGGAAGCCTAGGAAGCCTTCCTATCAGCTCGCGTAGCTGAAATGAAAGGGATCCAGACGGTATGGCTTGTCCGCCGGCTTGCCCTTAAAGAAGCTTAGTAGCCACTGCTTGAGCGACACCTGCACATTGTACGAGCAATGCTTCATCACCCACGCATAGCTGGCGGCTCGCCATATCCGTCGACTGTGTGCCTCGCTGTGATCGGTGACCTGAATGTGCCACATGGCGTTGTTGCTGCTCTGGCCCGCCAACTGAAGGTCGTCCAGCGCCTTGTGCAGACCATCCATGTAGTTCTGCATGCCTGCAAAGTCATTGCCGAAATCCAAGGTCATGGTCGTCAACGTCAGCAGGCACGTCACTTGGAATATCAGCTCCAGACGCTGCTGTTGGGTGATTTCGGCATCGGCTGACGGCTGCCTCTCCATCAAGGAAAGTAACGTCGAGCCAGATCGAAACCCAAAAGCGTGGACGGGCATCGTCTCGCGCTCGCGGTCGGACTTGGCGGTCAACGCGCTGATCGTGGTCAGGGACTGCCAAAACTCCTGCAGCTGTTCGAAAAAAGCGTTGAGTCCATTCACCAGTCTCTTGACGTCGGCTTCGTCCCAGATATAGCTCTCGGGACTCGTGCCGTAGATGCATTCAAAGAAGCACATGACCCGCGACAGCAGGACCGAGTTGACCGCCAGAGGCCCTCCTGTAGATTGCAAGATCCGACGAACGGCCTGGTAGTGCATCCCAGCTGCCTCCGAAGATCCCGTGCGTCGGTCGAAGGTGCCTAAACTGATGATGGACGCGAGGAGGTCGTCCTTGCGCTTCGGGCTCGACTTGACGCTCAGAGCGCGAACCAACCTGAGCGCCTCTCCCTTGTGCCGCATCACTGCGAGCTCCAGCGCCTTCTTCTCGGTCTCCCCAGCAAACTTGTTCAGCGAAATTCGATACAAGGCAGACCGCGCCATGATAACCTGGAAGCAGGCAGGGGTGTTCAGCGCAATGGAAAAGTTGCTGGCCACGGGATGTGGCCGGAGTCGCGGACTGAAGCCATATGTGGCTTTGGGATAGTATAGCAGATAAAAGCTGACAAGGTGTTCTTGAAAGCGGTTCAGGTGGACTGGAAGGGCCGCAAAGGGATCAAGGCGATCCGAGAACGGTCGCACGCTGTGGCGCACGATGGCGAGGATCTTTTGTTCGGGAGTGAGGTCTCGAAAGTTGTTCCCGCCGGTTTTGGCCTGTTTCTGCCGTGCATCTTGGTCGCCGTCCTTGGACTCGCTGGTTCCCGATTCCCTCTTGATGGTGCGCACCAAGGTTCTGGAGGTGGGAGACTGCATTTCAGGCGTGCACCATGCTGAAAAGGTCAAACACACTCCTGCGAGAAGACTGAGACAGAGCAGAAGTCGGATTCGAAGGAGGTTCCAAGTTCTCAGGATGATGTTGCCGCCGAAGGTCCCTACATTAGATATAACCCGGTTCGCGTTTCACAGAGTCGGCCTAATCCATGCGCGGTGTGACGATGCGAGCAGGGCGTTCCCCGGCCTTTCTGGGGACAGCTTCACCGACAGCGTAACAGGTAGGGGGACTCCAGGATCACACCTGACAACATCTTCGACTCCGAGTTTGTGCACCTTGAATCCTGGCGTGTCCGTCCATTTTGACCTGTTCCATCTCCGCAGATGTGCACGGTCGAAGGTTTACGTAGTCTGGGGACCGGCTCACGCGGAAGTGACCAGCGTCGATACTGGATTGGCCCAGCTGAGCAGGGAGAGACTCGTGTATGCGACGGGGATGACGGGCGACTGGTCGGTCACTGGTCACAGGCTCCAGGGCCCAGGCCTCTCAGGTCAGAGGTGGCGATTTGCAAGCGATGCTGGCGGCTGGCCGAGCTGAAACTCGGGTACCCAAGGTACCAAATTGTACGTACGCGAAAGCCTTATAATCGGCGAGGCGCCGGCAGCAACGGCAGACGAGTCACGCGTGCCAAGGCTCCACGAGATAAACGAGTACGTCGCTGAAGACAAGCTCCACCGTAGATATATGTCCGGCAGAACATAGGCTCTTGAAGCGCAGCCGCCGTCATCCATCTTCGCCTTCTTTCTCCCAGACTCACATCCAGCACAACAAATCTTCTTTCTCCCCCTGCTAAAGCCCGTCAATATAATACCAATAGCCTCCTCCTGCAACCACCCCTCGATCGCCGCCTCATGCCGCCGATGCTGTCTTCAGGCGCTCAATTCGACACCAAGACTTCTGCCTGGCGACCTGGTCCGTCCGCCCAATCATATCCGCATATCCCGCGACGCAATGAATAGCGCAAACTTTGACCCCGGTTCTGTGATTCATCACCTGTCTTTCTCCTCTCCGCATATCAACTCAGTCATGACAAGTTCGTAACGGCCGGAAGGTGTACACGCCGAGGACGGCCAGGTTTGTACTCTACTCTCCTTATTAAATGATGCTACGATAGAAACCTCTCAGTTCTCAGCCCCTCCCACACCAAACCATCTGCTCAAATGATCTTCTTCTTGATAAATGGCTGAAAGTTCGGAAAAGACAACGGATCCTGCCCCCGAGGGGTCGGATCCGCCCTCTGAGAATCCGGAGAAACAGTCCGAAGGGGGCATCAAGGACTACTTTCGCATATTCCACTATGCCGACAAATACGACTGGTGCTTGAATGCGATCGCATTTTCCTGCGCTGTCGCATCGGGAGCCGCGCTTCCTTTGATGACATTGATCTTTGGCACCTTCACTTCCAAGTTCAACGACTTTGCCACCGGACACTCGACGCCAGATCAGTTTAGGAGCGATGTAGATAGCTACGTCCTGTGGTTCATCTACTTGTTCATTGGCAAGTTTGGAGCGACCTATATCTCCACCGCAACAATCACCATCTCTGCCATTCGCACAACCAGGTCTCTCCGACAAGCCTTCCTTGAATCGACCCTGCGGCAAGAAGTCTGGCATTTCGACAAGCAAACCAATGGCGCCACTGCCACCCAGGTCACCACAAACGGCAACCGAGTCCAATCGGGGATTGCAGAGAAATTGGTCTTCATCATCCAGAGCCTGGCCATGTTCTTTGCCTCCTTCATTGTCGCTTTGTCCGCCCAGTGGAAGCTGGCCCTGATCACCATGTCGGTGATTCCGGCTATATTTCTCATCACTGGCATTTGCATCGCCATTGATGCCACCCAGGAAGCTAGGATCATTCGAATCTATTCTCGGGCGGCCGTCCTGGCCGAAGAGGTTCTGTCCTCAATTCGCACGGTTCACGCTTTTTACGCGCAAAAGAAAATGGTCCAGCAATATGGTGTCTATCTTCAACAAGCCCATAAGGAGGGAAACAAGAAGTCTCCGAACTATGGTGTTTTGTTCTCCACTGAGTACTTCTGTGTGTATTCTGCGATAGCGCTGTCGTTTTGGCAAGGCTTCCGGATGTATGAAAGAGGCGAAGTTGCGGATGTTGGTAAGGTTTTCACCGTCGTCCTTTCGGTCACCATCGCCGCGACATCCATCTCTATGCTCGCGCCGCAGATCCAGTCTGTTACCAACGCCGCCTCCTCGGCCTCAGAGCTGTTCGGCGTCATTGACAAGCAATCGCTTCTGGATCCCCTAGATCCTTCCGGCTTACAGCCCGCGACTTGCCAAGGCCAGATTGAGATCAAGAATCTGAACTTTGCATACCCCTCGCGCCCTTCGGCTCAAGTGCTGCGCGATTTCTCCGTGACGATTCCTGCGGGCAAAACCACAGCTTTAGTTGGCGCGTCTGGCTCGGGCAAAAGCACTCTTGTTGGTCTGTTGGAGCGGTGGTACGTACCGACGGCGGGAAGCATCACGCTTGACGGTGTAGACACCACCCAATACAACATCAAGTGGCTGAGGAGTCGGATACGACTGGTTCAACAAGAACCCATCCTGTTCCGAGGCACGGTGTTTCAGAATGTTTCAAAGGGATTTATCGATAGTCAGCGGGAGCTGCCTTTCGACCAGCAAATGAAGCTCGTCCGCGATGCCTGCAAGGCAAGTAATGCCGATGAATTCATCAACGAGCTCCCACACGGCTACGAAACAGAAGTCGGCGAACGTGCCGGCACCCTGAGTGGAGGCCAGCGGCAGCGGATTGCAATTGCTCGCAGTATCGTGTCGAACCCCAAGATCCTTCTGCTCGACGAAGCCACCAGTGCTCTGGATCCTAGAGCGGAGAAGGTTGTGCAAGATGCCCTGAATCGAGTGTCGGAGAACAGGACCACGTTGGTCATCGCACACAAGCTGGCGACGGTCAAAAGCGCCGACAGCATAGCAGTCGTGTCTCAAGGCAAAGTGGTTGAGCAAGGCACGCATCAGGAGTTGATCACGCTCGATGGACATTATGCCGCGCTTGTTCGGGCTCAAGATCTGGGCGCCGACGACCAAGAGGAGCAGGAAGAAACCTTCAAGGAAAAGAAAGTCCTCGACTCAGCCGGCGAGCGACCGGACTTGCAACGAAGCGTCACCACGGCCACATCCCTGGGAGGAGGTGGTACCGAGAAATCCAAAAAGGCCGTCGGGACCCTCGGGTATTCACTTTTGAGGTGCATCTACATCATGTTCCTGGAGCAGAGGTCGCTGTATTGGTGCTTCCTGATTTCGACCATCGCCTGCCTGATCGGCGGTGCCACCTTTCCGGCACAGGCCCTTCTGTTCGCTCGACTCCTGACGGTTTTCGAAGTGACTGGCCAAGAGGCTCGTGACCGAGCCGATTTTTACTCGCTGATGTTCT
Source organism: Exophiala alcalophila (assembly GCA_001599775.1). NCBI lineage: Eukaryota > Fungi > Ascomycota > Eurotiomycetes > Chaetothyriales > Herpotrichiellaceae > Exophiala > Exophiala alcalophila. The sequence continues at coordinate 1,563,412 of BCHY01000003.1, forward strand.
TCATCGTCGCTCTCGCGAACCTGCTCGCCTATTTCACCATCGGATGGACTTGCAACGTTATTGGACAGACTGTCACCCACCGCTATCGCTCGGAGATGTTCCAACGGGTGCTGGATCAAGACATTGAATTCTTCGACATTCCCGAAAACACATCGGGCGCTCTGACGTCGAAGCTGTCGGTGCTACCGACGCAGCTGCAAGAGTTGATCTCGGCCAATATTCTGCTCATCTTCATCGTGCTGGTCAACGTGGTCTCCAGCAGCGTTTTGGCCCTCGCTTATGGATGGAAGCTGGGTCTGGTTGTGGTATTCGGCGCCCTGCCTCCGTTGGTGCTGGCTGGGTATCTTCGGATTCGATTGGAAACCAAACTGGACGCGAAGAACTCTGAGAATTTTTCCGAGAGCGCCGGCCTGGCCAACGAAGCAACTTCTTCGATCCGAACGGTGGCGTCGCTGGCGCTCGAAGGCCACATCCTCCAGGAGTACTCGAATCTGCTCAGCAACATCGTGCTGACGTCGATCAGGGCTTTGATCTGGACCATGTTGTGGTTCTCGCTGTCGCAGTCGATGGAGTTTCTGGCCATGGCGCTGGGCTTCTGGTATGGCAGTCGACTACTTGCCAACGGCGAATACACAACAACCCAGTTCTACGTCATCTTCATCGGTGTCATCTTTGCGGGACAGGCAGCGGGACAGTTCTTCGGGTACTCGACGTCCATCACAAAGGCGCAAAGTGCGGCCAACTACATCCTCTGGCTGCGGACACTGAAGCCGACGATCCGAGAAGACGACGACAACCGGAACAAGGGCCCCGACGGCGACGGCCCCGTGGAGCTGGAGAGCGTGGAGTTCCGTTACCGGCAACGCGACACGGCGCGGGTACTGCGAGGTATCACGATGACTGTACAGCCAGGCCAGTTCGTAGCGTTCGTCGGCGCCTCCGGGTGCGGCAAGTCGACGCTGATCGCGCTTCTGGAGCGTTTCTATGACCCCGTGGCCGGCCGGATCTGCCTGGGCCAACATGACATCGCACAGATGTCGCCGCGCCTGTACCGTGGCCACATGTCCCTGGTGCAGCAGGAGCCCACACTCTACCAAGGCTCAGTACGCGAGAACGTCTCCCTAGGCCTAACATTCGAGCCCTCAGAGGAACAGCTCCGCACAGCATGTCGAAAGGCCAACGCGCTCGACTTCGTCATCTCGCTACCCGAGGGCTTCGACACCCCCTGCGGCTCGCGCGGCATGCAATTCTCGGGCGGGCAAAGACAGCGCATCGCGATCGCGCGCGCCCTGATCCGCGACCCGCGCCTGCTCTTGCTCGACGAGGCCACATCGGCGCTCGACACGCAGTCCGAGCGTCTCGTGCAGGCGGCCCTGGACGATGCGGCTGCGAGTCGGACCACGGTTGCTGTCGCGCATCGTCTGTCTACGATCCGCAATGCTGATGTCATCTTCGTGTTTGCCAATGGGCGTATCGCGGAGATGGGGACGCACGCTCATCTGCAGAGGCTGAAGGGTCGGTATTATGAGATGTGTCTCGCTCAGTCGCTGGATCAGCCGTAGGAAGGTCGGGTCCCCTTGATCCAGATATATATCGTGACATATTTAGGAGTTTCTTTTTACATACTCACCTCTCGCAAAAAAAAAAGTACACTAATTTTTAAATCCCATATATGAAAAGGATATACTCTCCTCCACCAAGCTTAATCAAGCACCCTTCTCAAGCTGTCCTGACTCCTTCCTCTGCCTCGCACCTATCCTATCACCGCGTGTTCGCCTCAACAAGTCACGTAAGGCATCAAGGTACCCACGATATTTCGATCACACCGGGCGCGAAGGGAAAGAAAGAAAAGATAAGGAGAATTATACGGAGAGAAATAACTCTCTTGGAATCGGTTTTCTTTTAATTATTCCAATCGACTCAAAGGGGGATGAAGAACCAATTCCAATTCAATTCGCCTCTCGCTTGAACGCAGCAGCAACAACATATCCAAATGCAAAAGCAATCGACAGAAAGACAACTGGGGCTTCGTCGGACAATTGTAGTTGACCCGACTAGGATCGTCTCTCACGGTCGATATCCAAATTTTCTTTCCCCGTCCTCTCCCCCGCTTGTTCACCAGGCAGTTCCCTCCTCGTTCGCCTGCCGCAGCTTGTCGTAGAAAGCCTTGGGCCAACCAGCCATTTCCGGATCCGAGGGCAAAACACTGACGCCCTCATCGCTCTTGATCTCGCCTCTGGCTTTCATCGCCTCTTCGCGTCGTCGACAATACCCCACCACATTGCCAATGACACGTCCCAACATGTCAGGACTGATTGCCACGGGACACAGAAAGGGGTCAATGTCGCTGAGGAGCTCCTTGATCGTCGGTCGGAGGGACTGTTCGCGCGTCAGGCACCGTTTGAGAGTCTTGATGAGTCCAAAGGGCACCACCGCTCCCCCGATGCCTGTGCCGGGGAACTGGATCTCGACCTTCGGGTTGGGAATGCTCATGATCCTTTCGAATTGTTTGGTGATGTGCGCGAATGGGGGCTGTCCATAGGTCATCTGGTACAAGATACAGCCCAGACTCCAGACGTCGCTGGGTTTGCCCAATTTCAAGATTTTGGTCCCGGGCGCTTGATTTGAGCCTATGGCGGGCGCATGGCATACCAGGGACTCCGGACTCATGTAGTTAGGCGTTCCGATTTGGTTTTCCCTGTGCACGTTGACCGTGTTGTCTTGGATTGCATTTGCAATGCCGAAATCAATCAGTTTCAACTGTCCCTTGACGAGCAGGAAATTGGCCGGTTTGAGGTCCGAGTGCACAATGTCGTAATCATGCACCGACTGCACGCATTCGAGCATTTCCTTCCAGTAGTGTCTGGTAAATGTAATGTCCAACTTTGCGTTTTCCCCCTTGAGCTGCTCATTGAGCATCTTATTGAAATCCGTCTCACCGAGTTCCATCATGACGCTTAGAACCCCTTTGTCCTCATTAATTTCGTAGTCATACAGCCGGATGACTCTGTCCACATTCTCGAGCTTCTTCAAAAGATCAATTTCGCCCTTGTAGCCAGCTATTGCGGCCATGTCGGCATCTTCGAGGTTCACCCGTTTAAGCGCAAAGATCTTGTAGTTCTCTGCCATGATCCGGAACACTCTGGACGATCCGCCTCGACCTATACAATCAAGCCGCCGGTACGTCTTGCCATTGAGTACATAGTGGACGGATTTTTTGTTGCGAGAGCCCGCATTGGAGGTTGCCGCATCTAGAATGGACATCTTCGGCGGAGGTGCCGGTGCCGGCCTGTGAGGCGTGTTGTTCGATCTCGGAGCAAGCGGTTGGCGAGATGGCGAAACTTGCATAGGGGGTGGCTCTGCGCTCTTGTGTTCTAATTCAGGCCCATCTTCATGCATATCCAGAACCGCAGCGGCCGGTTTCGTCCTTCGAAATGTCGGGGGAGGCTCGTTCTCTTGGTCTTGCGTTGCAGTGATTGATGGCAGAGGAGGTATTTTGAAAATTGGTCTCCTCCGAGAGCTTGACGATTTGGAAGAGTGCTGAGATGTCCGCGTAGCAGGTGTGGGTTCAGAACGTTGCGCCGATTCCGGTCTGGACGGGACTGGATTCGTCAGAGGCTCTGCTTCTGCCTGGTCGGGAAAGGAAATCTTTGGGGAGATGCGTCGGGATTCGATCTTGAGAGGGCTGCCTGCATCGAAGCCGAGAAGATCATCAGGTAGGTCCTGCAAGTCGGGCTCCGGTGCTCTCCGGCCAACCTCTATCTCTGGCGTGCTTGCCCGGGGCTCAGTCTGATGGTCCAGGTCGGGGTCCTCCTCGTCGCTCTGCCGACGCACCATGCCCCTTCTCACGGGTTTATTGAGCAGCGCACCTCCGATGCGTCGAACGCGCATCGTGCTCTGAGGTCCGTTGTCATCCCCCCGGCGAGATCGCATGATTGTCGACGGCAGCGCAGCACCTTCATCTTCGAGATGAGCTCGCGTTTCTTGGTTACGTGGGCTAGTAGATCGATTCGACGTTGGGGGCGCATCTTCAACCTGTTCGGGACGGGGTTCCTGAGGTGCTTGGGCGGAAGGGGGAGACCTGGACAAACGCCGCGAATCGCTGATGCGGATGCGCCGTACGTTCGAGCCTGGTGTCTGAGAGTCGTGTGCCTCTGAATGTGCGCGGGTCGACGACCGGTCGTGGATTTTGTACATGAAGCTGCCATCCCGCCCCAACACAACGGGTGGCCCAGGACGCGAACCGGACGTAACTCGAACAACGCGCGGCGCAGGGCTACCATCCAGGTGTTGAGGAGTGCTGGAGGCTTTCAGAGCATCGAGGGGAGTCCCTCTGCTCCTTGTTCTTGAGCTGCTGGTCGATTTTGCGAATTGTGGCTGTGGTTCCCAATTCTCTTTCCCTGGGCCCGTTTGCGCATTATCCTCCCCAAGTATTGCCTGCGCCTCGGCACTCAATTTGATGGGTGCCAGATCTTCATCATCGGAGCTGTCTCCCGTCGCGTTTCCAAGAAAGGGCGATTTGTGACCTGAAGCCATTGTTGCGGGTATTGGCTGAGTACGGTTCGTTGTCAGTCGCGCTGCGGTGCGTTGGTGCGGTCGACGAGAGTTGCTGAGGCTGGAAGCGAACGCGGCGGGCGTGGGAGACGCGTAAGTCGCCATTGTTGAAGCTATCGATTCGTATTGATATTCATGTACAAGCTCATTGCTCAGCGCCGATCGTGGTTGACGCGACTGATTCTCTCGAAACAAAGTCCGGAGTAGCGAGACTGGATAGGAAACTTGCAGCTGGTTGGTGCCGGGATGGAGGGCACTCGGCTAAACCGCGGCAAAATCAAAACAGCGGTTGTCCGGGCAACGAGGAGCAGAACAGTGACCATTACTTTATTCTTGATTAACTATAAGTACTCCGTATTATCTGCTGGTGACACTGATCGAGTCCCCTGCTATGCTCGTACTCACTGCACGCCCAAATCGCGCATTGGAACATGACTACCCCGGACACCGCGCTGTCAGGCCTGTCCAACTATGGCCGTGCCAGCGCCCTTGCCAAAAATGCTGTCAACAATAAACTTTTCAGTGTCAAATAAAACGCACATCCCAACAAGACAGATCGGATCTCAGGTGTCAAAACAAATAACAGATGGGAAGAGTGGTGCTGCAGGAGACACCTAGAGCATGAAAGCGAAGCCGACAAAGATGCCGCCTGCAAGCATGGCAAGTCCGTACACCTGACCAATATTGACCGCGACTCTTCCTGCGGCAGAGTGCCCCGACGAACCGCCCGAGGCAGCGGCAGCGGTGGTGGTAGCGGCAGCACCGCCCCCGAAGCCAGTGTAGACCACCCCATCAGAGGCCGTGGAAGCGGCGTTGCCAGCGGTGGTCGAGGTGGCAGGCATGGTGGTGATCGTGCTCGTGTTCACTCTCGTCGGATTCCGGGCACCGCATGGGTGATCTTGGACACATGCTGCTGCACAGGTATTGTCGTTACCACAGGACTGCTGGCAGTTGGAGTTGAACTGGGTGCAGATGTAGTACGGTAGGGTTTGAGAATATTCAGAGGCGTTGGGAGAAAGACCGTTCGAGCAGATGCAGCTGTAGGCCAGGGCCTGGGGGTCACAGGTGTTGGCGTATGTTGCCGCAGAATTTCCCTCCTCTTGCAGGCAGATCAGGGGACATTGGGCGATCTGGGAGTCGCACCAGACCTCTGCACCGAGTGTTAGCTAAACAGAATGGTTGAAAGCGAGGAGATCGACTTACGCCTCGTCGACAGCGGTACTGAATTAGGATCGATGGTCTGGGTAATAGCCAGCCGGGCAAGAACAGCCACGGTGACGGAGACAAAGAAGAACTGCATGCTGAAGGCTGGAATCAACTGCTGGAGAATAAGGATAAGGCCCTGGTGAGCTGTTGAAAGAAGGAGGACGTCGAAAAGGAGTCGGGAGAAGGAGAAACGAATGCAACAAGCAGAGCACGAACTGCTTGAGAAGAAGAGGAAATGAAACGGCAGCTGCTGGACCCGGACAAGTCGAGGAGGAGTCGGAGTGATTAAAAAGGGTTGGAACTGGAAGAGGCAGGGTTGAGGAGGTGTACTGTAGTAATGGTAGCGTGCATGGGGGCAGGTTGACTCGTCTGGGATACCGCCGCCGCCGCCGCCATCGCCATCGCTATCAGCATCCTGGGTCCCTCAACGCCTACCAGTGTCCGCGGCGGCGCCTGGGGCTGGCCATTACTGGAGCGATTCTTCCCCGCCACTCCCAAAGCCCTCAGATCTAGGTTAGCGGTCCGTTCATTCTCGCATGTGTCTGTACACGGTACGTGACTGTGGTACGCATGACGCGCGTGAGGGAGGCCGACATGTCTCAGGCGTGCATTTTTTTGACATGTTGGGTCTGGAGAAGAGGTGCAAATATGTGTGCAAAAGGGACATTTGCCCAATCGCTAAGAGACCTAAGCTCCACGTCGGGGAGCCTAGGCACCAAGGCATCCCTACCTGCAGATCAGATGCGGCTAAAAGAAGGACGATTCCACCAACGGACACGCTCCAAGCTCCAGGCTCCCGGGCTCGGCTCCCTCGAAGGCGCACCCAGCAGAGGCCGAGGGAACCACAGCAGCAGCCTACCTTAGGGAGCCTGTAGCCTGCAGGCTCGTGATCCATCACGCTGGCCGAGTGCCTGGGGAAGTTTTGCACCCACTTTAGCATTTTACCTTTACGGACCTCACCTCACCTTTTCCTCCCAAACATCAGCTTCTCGGTCCAAAACAATACGAGCTGCGACAAGTGCTGTTGATAAGATGCTCCTGAGAAGAAAGACCCCTACTCCATCTCAATCCTCCTGCTGATGGCCTGCCGTTGCAGTCTGGTGAGTCGCCGGCATGGTCGTTCGTTATTCTTGGTGGGTGGCATGCGGCGCACAGGCGACATGAGGCGAGGCCGGTTGACAGTGAGTTCATTCATGCAGCGCACGCAGCTGTCCCCGTCGAGCTAAACCCAACGCACCGTCGGATCGCTTGTCCGAAGTCTTCTTCTGAAACATTCTCACCCCGTCACACCTTCATTCAGCCTTTCCACCTTTCCACCTGCCTGCCACCTCCCACTTCCCGCCTCCCAACTCCCTTCACCTCCACGCTCACTCTCCCTCTCGGATGCGGGCGCGCTCCTCGTGTCGCACCGATTGACGGCCACTTGCCATCTGTCTGAACACTCATGTAGTGAGCACATGCATGGAGAACCCCGGTCCCAGCTCCGAATCCGCCGCCGACTCCAGTGCCGCAGGGCCATTGGCAGTGGCACCTCCCACCATACAATCGGCTAACCACACTGCTACTACTCCTCACGCCACCACCCCTCCGCCATACTGGCAGCACAATGCAGAGACGTCTTCCGACGAGCTGTCTTCAGATCGTCCTCCCCCCATCACCCTCGAAGACCACACTCTCTCGCGAGCGGCCAGCCGAGCTGCTCTCTGGGCCAAATCCATCACCATCGACGACTATGTCATCGTCCGGGGCAGCCCGACGGGCATTGGCGCCTACGTGGTGTGGAATTGCAAGGTCCAGACACTGGATGGCGGGCCGATGACTATTCGCAAACGATATTCCGAGTTCGATGAGCTCCGGAGCAAGCTGATCAAAGCCTTTCCGCTGTCCACCAGCTCGTCTCTTCCCCCGCTGCCTCCCAAGAGCGCCATCTACAAATTCCGACCCAAATTCCTTGAGAAGCGGCGTGAAGGGCTGGCCTACTTTCTCAATTGTGTCATGCTGAATCCCGAATATGCCGGCTCCGCCATCGTCAAGGATTTTGTCTTCCCACCCGAGTCTTGATTCTTCAACAGCGGGAGAGTGAGACTATGAATTTTGGGCGTCGCGATCCCAATTCTTCAGGCCTTTGTACAACTTGCTGTTGGTGTCTTGTCTCGCCTTCTCACCTTGGCCAGATGGCGTTTATGGTACGCCGCGACTCGCCTCATATGGGTCAGATTCCCCGAGTTGGACTTGGACGGGTCCTTGTTCGGATTCTTCCTCAGGATCTCGACGATCTATCTCCCACTGTCACGGATTGGTCAGTGTGGAGCAGACCAACCGACGGCTGAAAATTACAGAGGGATTTGGCGCCCCAGACACTTCATCGTGGACGCGATGCCGCTCACCGTTCATGAACAGCATTTTCTCCCGAACCGTCTTCCTTGGACCAACCCGACGTTTGCTAATCGACCCATATCTCCGCTCGTCAGCTGTCATATTGACCGCGCGGTCAAGTCTCTGGAAATCCGACCAGGCATGCAGGGCCAGCACGAGCGCGCGACACTGTTTGCTCATTCGATAAAATCCTGGTCGCTTTTCACCATCTTGCGCCAACGTTTCGTCGCGGAGTTTCTCCAGGGTCCGAAGTACCGACAAGAATTGAACAACATAAGACTCGATGTGGACATGTAGCACCCATCACAATGAGGTGCTGTTGAAGGATATAATATTGATCAAGCTGTCTGTGCTCTGGCTGGAATACCTCCGCTACGTCATACCTTCATCCAACGCCTCGTCACATATGCACGACATGCTCCGAACAGCACGCGGACGAAGATGCGGCTTGAGTGGCAATCTGCAAGGCTTCGAATCTGAAGATCAGGGTTGCAGCGGTGTGGGGAAGGGCCTGGATGCAGGAGGCTGCAGCCAACCATGGAACAATGTTTTGAGCATTCCTGTCACGTTGCGGTTGAAGCAAGGAGAAGCGCATTTTAAAGGGCGGATGCATGAACCCATCATGATGAGAGATGGGCATTCCGGAGTATAAGTACTAGTAGTTTGTAATTGGCCCTCTGATGCGAATGCATGACCGACCTACAAGATCTGCCTGCCGCTTTCGATCGAGACTGGCCGGCGGCGGCGGCAGCGTGCCTCGTGCCTCGTGAATCTCAGACCAATCTGCAGCAAAGTGACACCAGTCAATCTTAAAGTTAATTCACAGCGCGCGCGAAACCGTCCCACCGGCCCCTGTGGCTGGCTCTGTCCAGTGTTCAGTGTCAATGGACTCACTGTTCACCGAGTGCTACTTGTACGAGTATGAGTAAGTGGCTGCCGGCCCGGTCCTCGGACGGGCACCATTGACTCGAACCCACGAAAGAGCAGGGAGGGCTGAACGGAGTACGTCCTCTACAGTCTCTGAGAGCAAGTACGCACTCAGCACGGAGAATGTCTTCAAGCTCTCAAGTCTAGATGCAGCTACGGAAATCACGAATCTTTTTTTGACAAAAGACACTCCTTGGCTACAAGTCTTGGTTTGGGCTGCGCACCAGGATAAGAGTCCTGAAGCCGGGAGCCTGACAGCAAATGCAGCGAAAGAGGGAGCCCGGTGCCCACCACTGCCCAATTGGCCTCGCCAGTCACCAACCCGAAACCAGGTGGGTGGCAGTCACCAGTGGCTGAAGAAGTGTCTCATTGGCGTCGGAGACTCGGACTGCGCCCGCTTTGGAGCGAGCGTGATGACGAGGATGCTCAGGACGGAAGGTGAGGGGGCCAGGGACGGCAGGAACAGTCAACCTCAGGCTCGCCGCTCAAGGCTTCAAGCACCAGGCTCAGGGTCTGATCAGGCTCAATCAAGCTCAACTTCAAAAAGCTGCAGCTCGAGGATACCGCCTACAGTGCAGTTAATAGGTCCTGCCCGTGAGTCCCTGATCATTTGGACGTGAAGTTTGATACGGCTAACCCCCGCCACTACTCCCTACGGGGACTAGAAGTCGCGCCTTGTCGCCTCTAAACCGCTTTCAACTCACGGCGCGACACGTCGCGTTCCCTGCTTGATGGATGGATGGCAAGACACTACTGCAAGTACAGCGACTCCCCGTGCCGGGTGCAAAGTCGCCAGCAGCCAGCGCCTCTCAATCCCGGCAGTGAGGCACCTCAGGCTTGCATCAACTCCCTCCTTGTCTCCTCGTGGCCATCACATCTTTGCATCCTCCATTCTCTTTTCGTTCTGCTCGACAACAAAAAATAATAATACCTAAGATACCCGACTCGTCTCAGCAACGACCGCCCGCGCGCCTCCGTTGGCCTCACTCGCGCCTCACCCTCCACTCCTATTCTCCTCGCAATTCGCCCTTTCTCCTCCAACTCGGGCAGCCTGCGCTGCTGTACAACAAAGCACAACGCATCCTCTCCTTTCCGCCGCTCTACATACATTCGCTCGCCCTATCTGATTCCGCAAGTTGTCAAATCACCGTCGCCAAGAGCCCTCCTTTCGCTCTCGAGCCCGGCTCCCATTCGACCCGACCGAAATCCCCCTGAAGCCGACTGCGTCTTGCCTTTCTCTGTCCTCAGTCCTCAGACTCCTGCATATGCACCGTGCCTGACGGCAGGACATCTTCTTGCCTGCTGTGTTCTTCTGTGCGTCTCTGCAAATCCATCTCAGCGCCCTCACACCTCTTGGAGCCAGTGTTGCCCTCCGAACATATTCTCTCGCCCGGTCAATACAAGTCATTTGCCGAACAGATGAAAAGGAGCCTCGGACGCACCCTCTTCTGCCGTTGACACCATCCCCAGATCATGCCTTTCTTCTCAAAGGTCTTCAAGAGCAAGGATGCCGCTGTCAAGCAGCCCTCTGGGCCCGCGGCGAATGGCGATGGTCACAAGAAACCCCAATGGTCAGATGCCTGGTTGCGAACGAGGGTCGACCCGGAAGAGGTCTCGGAATTGTTGCATATGTGTACCTCGGAATTGAAATCCAGAGGTCAGTCTACATGGTCCATATCCTGCTGCCTGCTCTCACCATATCATAGCGCTCGATGTTCCGTTTCTGCTGCTGCCGTTCCGCCCTTCGTCTGATCCTTCCGCTGCGAGGACTTTCGTACGCAACTTCTTCCTACCGCCACATGATCGAGAGCCGCTACGGGGGCCGCTTTTGGAGAATGAACTTCGCATGACCGAAGTGATGGTAGGATGGCCAGCATGTCGAATCTCGCAGGTTGCGCTGACCATATGTGCAGGTCCTGATCAGTGTGATGAAATGGTGCTGGGCCCGCTTACCCGGTGGTGTCGTTACCTGGGAGGTCTACGAGGGCTTCAGAGTTGGAGAGAAAGGTATGGCTTTGCAAAACCCCGAGGCTGTCACGCTGACACGGTCAGATTCGGAATTTGCGCGCGATGCATTCAGTACCTTCGTTCCGATCGGGGTCGACTCGTCGGCTCGCGTTCAAATCATTCAAGACTTCTTTGACTTACTTGCCGCCGTCGCCGCTCACGGCAAAGTCAATGGCCTCGGAGGCCATAAGTTATCTCGCTACGCTGGGTGGTGGGCTTTTGAACATTACGACACCGGGAAAGGGTTTGACTCGGGATATCAATCATGGACAACGTATTGAACTCCTGCCACGTGTGTCAATCGCCTTTACTGACTTTTCCAGGGCTGCTGACGCAACCTCTCACTTGTTCTTTGCCTATCTGCGCTCCCTGTCTCCCGGTGCAGGCAAACCCAGCGGCATCTTGAGCCTTCCCAGATCACTCCAACAACTTCTCGATTCAACGACATACCCTCCAAAGAGCGGATTGCTGTCAAATGACACCACCAAAGTGGTAATGATTGTCGACGTGGTTTCACCCACCCCCTATTCATTATTGCGACGAGCCAAGCACTTCGAATATCGGGACGACGACCAAGGCCTGCAGCAGTTTGCGAGCTACGATGACCCGGTAGAAGCGCTTACCGATGAATGCCGCCGTGTGCTCAAAGCCATCTCATCAGCCAATCAGTCGCAGGTGTCGAATGCGAACACCTCGACAAGCTTGACCGACCCGTCATGGTCGCGCTTTGAGGACATTGGCTTTAGCAGCTCTCTTGACGAAGAGGAGGGGGAAGAAGAGGGACTCTTTGGGCGCAAGATCGTCACGAGCAGGCCTCCTCGTGCTTCTGCCCGTGGAGGAGGATTTCAAGATCTGGCCAGACCCACCACCCCTTCATGGGCAGACTTTTTGTCTTCTGGGTTTGCCGACGAACACGGGAATAATGCCTCGTCCCCAATTTTCCTCCCGCCAGACAAAATTCTTCCTCAAATCGGTTCGACTGGGCCTCGAGGGCAAAGCTCACAATCACACAGGAGGAATCTGGAAGCCCAAGCTAATCTTGAGCCTGGCGAGCTGGCCAGCATTACAACTGTCAATGTGGACGACTCTTTCTGGTGGGTCTGGATCAGCAGTCTTGCATCAGAAGAACCGACCTCACGAAAAGCTGTCTTTGGTCGGTGTGCCTTGATCGAGACCATTCTACCAGATGGCCAGTGGATGGTCATGGAAGAGCAGGTCAAAGGAGCCGGACCAGAGCCCGCCGCCGGTGCTTACATTGCGGAGAAGAAGTCGTTCCTCGGGTTCACGACCAAGCGAGGTCGATTGACTCGGAGGCGCTCAGGATCGAAGAAGAGCCCGCTCTCTCCCGATCCGCAGCTCTCTGCCAACAACCGAGCAACTCTGGCCCCAGATCAACACGCCAAAATTCAACAAGCCGCGGCCGAGCTCACTAGGAGGAAGGAGGCCGAGGAGAAGCAGGAGCAAGCTGCGCTCGCAACCCGACGCGGACGCATGCAAGACAATACCCTCACGTCCAAAACGAACAGTATCTTCACACTTGGGCCCTTGATCAAAGACGAGGCTTCTCCAGCCCTACAGTGGGCCAGTCAATACGACAAAAAGGCGATCCGGGCTAAGTACCTGGGTGACGCCCTGGCAGGGAAAGGCTCACGGGAGCTGCTGGCTTTACCCTCCAACGGGCTGGGCATCAGTCGTTCCACATCGACACTTTCGGTAGTTAGCAAGAATAAGGATCTGCCAGCGCCGCCGCCGGAGAATGGATCACGTCCAGCTCGCGTTGGAAGAACCAGATCGGCCGAGCAGGCAACGACACTGGGTGCATCAGAAGTGCCGGTGATTGTTGAACCGGCTCCACTTCCGGTTGAACCTACTGTGCCCGTCGAAGTCGCTGTGCCGACTGAGGCTGAAGACTTTCCTTTACCCCCTTCAACGCCAGACATATTCGAGACCCGCACTACAAAGCAACAGCAACAGCAACCTGCCCGACTTCGCAAATCTCTCGATGCTCAGCGCCGATCGCCTCCAGAGCAGAAAAAACCAAAGGGCAAGGCGAGTGCGGGACCGCCACCCGTGCAGCAAAAGTCGGGGATCCGCAGGCTTTTCGGCACCAGACGATCCAAGTCGCGAGAACAAAGATTGTCGGAAGCTCCTGCCCCTGCGGCTGCTGAAGAGGATCCTGCCGTGGCTGCCGCGAGGCGCGCACTAGAAGGACAACCTGCTCTTCCTGGCGAGGGCACCGCTTCACCACCGCTGAGTCCGGGGCATTTCCAACGGCTTGCGGCCGTCAAGGCTTCCCAATCTACGGAGGCGGGTAGTGGCGAAGCACCTGACAGTCCGGCGACTGGGAAAGATTCGGCAGCCGAACCCCAGATGGACCCCGAGCAGGTTGAGGCAGAGCCAGCTGGACCGCCCCGAACACGACGAGACGACGAGTACGACCAGCTCTCTCGGGTGGACACCAACGAGCGTGAACATGCCGACCGGGAGTTTTCGACCTTTGACCAGGGACCGTTGACCGATCAGCCCGCCTTTGTGCCAGCGGACACGCCTACGCGAAGCGAGTTCTTGACACCTGCTGAGGAGAACCCACACAGTGGGCTGAGCGTTCACTCTGGCCGATCCGTCCAGAATGAGGACGATGAACCAGCGTTGACGAAGCAAGTCAGCCCAAACGATCGCTGGGCTCAAATTCGAAAAAACGCGGCCGAAAGAGCAGCGCGACAGTCGGAGGAGCAGCCATCACGCAGTCGCACCGAGACGCGAACAGATGATGGCGAGACCAGCGGAGAAGAGAGTAAGTGATGGGTGCAAATCGGCTTCTTCCAGTCTGGAACTGACAGTGATAACAGCAATCGAATCACGAGTGGCACGAATCAAGGCACGTGTGGCCGAACTCACGGGCAACATGGACGCAGCAAGAAGATAAGACCGACACATGAATAGACCCCATACCGGGGGACCGAACATACCATTCGCGATTAATGCTCCTCGAGCACGCACCTGACACTACGCCAACGACCAATGTTTCCTTTCTCTTTCGATTTGGGCCGGCGATTTCGCCAGAGCAGCGGGGCGTTCTTGGGATCCGAGTTGTTTTCCTCATGTGTCCGAGATACCACGTCAGCGTTTGAGCCGATGATATACCTTTCTTTTCGCATTTCGCTTGTCAGTGTGAGCGTTCTGCAAGATGATCCGTCCGGTTGCGGGACAGCACTCTAATACAGCCTTGTTATTGTTCTCTTCTCCTTGTTCACAGAGTTGGTTGTAGATGCCCGGAGCGGGAGTTAATACTTTGTGATTTGCGATGAAGAATCATTGATCCACGGAGGCGGAGACGCGATTTTCTGCGGCGAGCAAACGCGGTCGCGAGGTGATGGACGGATCGAGCGGACTGGGATCGCGGAATATAGACGGCGCAGGACAGGACAGGATTGGGCTTGGTCGTGTGCATGTCTGCGAAAAACCATTCTGTCTCACAGGCTAATTGTCAGATAGTAGTCATCGTCGGTGGCAGTGTGCTGTACGACCGAGGCATTCATCACCTTGCAACATTGGTCCAGAAGTTCTTGTTTTTTTGCATCGAGGCTGTGTTCTCGACCCAACAAGGCCGCGGCACGGAATTCTTAGGAGAAGCATTGAGGATTGTCCCTTGAACAGGAAAGATCCAGCCGAGCGTACCATCTTCTCTAGGTGAATTCGTACAGAGGAAAGAAAACATTTTCAACAGCAGTGTACTCGAAAAGGCGTAGATGCTACAGTAGATGCAGATTAGATCAGATCAGATCAGATGGCAGTAGAGACAACAGGAGAGTCTGGGCTCTTCACGGAGCACCTAGGATGAACTCGCCAAGTCAGGTACTTACGTGTAACATTAGATGTGAGGTGCATTTGCAGATGCCAGATGCAGACAGATGAGTGTGAAGTTTGAAGTTGCAGATGCAGAATGCAGGGTGGGGCAACGTGCAGCCGCAGCCGCGTGGGTTTTCTAAAAATAACCAGGTGGCATGACGGCTCCAGGCCAATGGGAGGAGAGATGTGGCCTGGTACTTCCCTAGCCGCCGAACGGCCACTTTGCCGAAAGGAGCATTGAAGCCTGTGAGCTGTGAGCCTCACTATGTACGAGGCTACAACTGGTCAGTCAGTCTCCGATCGCGGTCAGCACGCTGAGCAGTGACTGAGCAGTGAGCCGTGAGCACTCGGCCTCAAGAGCCTGGTACAATATGTACAAGTAAAAGTGTGTGCAAAAGCAGATTGTAGCAGTTAGGGATACGTGCTCTACTTGGTAGTAATATCGCAGTACTCGTAATTCATCCGGGTTCTTCTGAAACGTTAGCTCGACCTCGGAATTCTCCCACCGCAATTGCACTGGCACTGGCATTGACACTGACATTGGCATCGCATGAACCCCCGGGGCCCGGAGCTTCCCCTCTAGAGTCTACAGGCCACGTACAGGCTTTGGACATACGAGCCTCCAGCCTCCAGGCCTCGTATCCTGCGTCGGTGACGCTGACTCCATCTCTCATCTCAATCTCATCATGCTGCCGCCTTCTGCGCATTTCTTCATTCCTTTCTTCAGCCCATTCGCTCGCGCCCTTGACGAACCGCGACGCCCCCCCCGGTCTGGATCACATACGCACCAGCCAGTACGAGGTGCTCTCAGCTCAGACAAGATGAAGATGCCCGGAAACCTGCCCGAGCACTTGGCACACCAACACCGCCGTAACGGTCGGATGCACTATCCGGCACCAAGAGGTGCTGGGCCCCCGGGGGCTTGGGGGCTTGGGCTCAGGAGATACACACCGATTTTTTCCTCCCGTCGAAACGAAGCTGGCGAGGAAAGTGTACCTTACCTAGTAACTGTCTGTTTACTGCAACAGCGACTAACAAGCAACGAGGCTTGGAGGGGATGCAACGCCTCGATGAAGATAAAGAGCGCATCAACGGCATTATCTTTTGCATGTAGTACTCCGTAACGAGGATTTTGGAGGAGGTGCTCCGTTTATCCGTAGATCTCCTGACTCCAGCCTTTAAAGTGCGTCTGGCAGTGGCCACTGGGCGGTGGGCGGGAGTACCCTCACTTCAACATCTCGTAGGGTTTGGTCTGGACTCACCGCCGCACAGCCTACGGCCGCGTCCTCCGGTAAGGTCCATGGTACATGGTATACGAAGTACGAGCACCCTCCTATGGAGCCCATTGTCCCCTTGGGGAGATACCCAGACCCGTGCTGCCACTTGGCACTCGCTCGTCGCAACATGGGGGGGCGCCACACGCCGCCTCTGAGCTTCTAGGCCTGCGTGAACCCCCCGGAAGTCGCCCAGCTCAGGCTCTGCTGCCCACCGCGCACCGCTGAAGTTGCCTGTAACTTTCCAGGCTCAGGCCTAGGGGCCCCTGCGTGATAGTATTATCGGTCGGTGACTGCGTGCGCCGTGGTGAGCCCGTCCGTGCCTGTCTGTCGTGTCGCAGGATGTCCACTGCCAGTCCCGCTGCGCAACCGCCGCGCCGCCGCCCGCTCCTTTGGGCCTTGCTCCTTGCTCCTTGCTCCTTGGGCCTTGGACCATGCGTCGTTTCCCTTTCCCTCTCCCTCGAAAATTCTCCTGCTACTTCTTCCACTCCTCCGTCTCTTCCCTCTTTTCTATCTTTAGCAATCCCATATCCACCTCCACCTCCACGCTTCACCACACTCGCCTGCGGCCTTTCGATCGACTGCCTATACGCCATTGAGCCAATCCCTGATCGTGAGCCTCATAGCAGCCACAGCTTGCCACAAAGCTACAACTACTGTCCGGCTGCTTGTCCAAACCGCGCCGCGATCGGCCTTTGTTCTCCCTCGCAGCCAACATCCCGATCTCCATCTCCAATCCAGAGCGTCCCTCTCCCGCGACAAAGGGCCAACACCTCCACGTCCGCGTTTGGTGACCTGTCTTCGCTCTTTGTATCGCCTCCCTCCCGTCCTCAATCCCATCTTTGTCGTGTTCGCGTCGGGCCTCGTCCTCGATCCCGGTCTCCTCGACTCGACTCTCCACTAGAGAGACCACTCCCCTGTCCCTGCTTGGCCGGTTTGCGTCATATGAGAATCAATATATAGAACAACACAATCATGGGTCGGAGGAAGATTGAAATCAGAGCCATCAAGGATGATCGCAATCGTTCAGTGTGAGTTTCTGGCGCGTAAATGGTCATGGACCATCGCTGACCTGCGTCCCAGAACATTCCTCAAGCGAAAAGGCGGCCTGTTCAAGAAGGCCTATGAACTCTCCGTCCTATGCTCGGTCGATGTCGCCGTCATTATTTTCGGCCACAACAAGAAGTTGTATGAGTTCTCGTCGGGCGACATCAATGAGACATTGCGCCGGTATCAATATGTACGTTGCCCTCGGGGTTTCGCCGAAGGAATCCCTTTGCTGACATCCTCTTGTAGTATGGACAACCCCATGAACACAAGGGTCCGATCGACTTCAAGAACAAGAATGGCGGCGGCGGCGATGATGACGACGAGGAGGATGAGGAGGAAGACCATGCTTCGCATCCCCGCGAAGAGTCGCTACCGCCTCAACATGCGATGCCGCACATGCCACACCACGGCTCGTATGGACATCTTCAGCAACCGATGGCT
This sequence comes from Exophiala alcalophila, assembly GCA_001599775.1. Classification (NCBI taxonomy): domain Eukaryota; kingdom Fungi; phylum Ascomycota; class Eurotiomycetes; order Chaetothyriales; family Herpotrichiellaceae; genus Exophiala; species Exophiala alcalophila. The sequence continues at coordinate 1,581,096 of BCHY01000003.1, forward strand.
TCGGTCTCGCCTCCCATGCCCAACGGCATGTTCCCTCGACACCCGACTCCGCAACCTCCTCATATGATCTCGAGACCACCGTCGCAGAATATGATCCGTCGCACGAGTTCCAATCTCGTCCCCATGCCGCATCCTCATCCGACTCCTCCCCCGCCGCAAAATGGATTTGCCTACGCGCCTAATCCACCGATATACAATCCTCAGGCACCTCCTCCTCAGCCTTCGCCGCAACCGCAGTACCAGCAATTCCCTCCCCAACCGCAACAACAGCAGCCCCCTCCGCCTCCTCCGCAGTCACACCAGCAGATGCAACAGGCGCATCAACAATATCTGCAGGAACAGAGACAACATTCCCAACCGCCGCCAGTGTCGCAACCAAGCCTTCAACCGCCCCCTCAACCTCAAGCCCGAACTTCCCCTCAACCCGAAAATCAGGGTCTTCGCCCGCCGGAACAAGCTACTCCCCCTCAGCCTAAGCATCTGTCATCCAAATCAAGAAGTATATTTACCCCGATCGACGAAGGCGGCTCGGTATTGGCACAGCATTTCTTTGGCACCCCTGATCCTCCCAGGTCGGATGTAAAGAAGGAAGAGGACGGTCAGGAAATCAAACCACCTCCACGAAGCATAACAGCGCCGACCACATCACGACCTGGCTCACAACCCTCCCGACCGCAGACGACGATTCCTGAATTCAACCCGCCGCAAAGAACAAACACATCGGGGTCACGGTCCGGCGCCCGGCCGAAACTGAATCTTCAAATCCCCTCCGAGGCTGAAGACGATGACTCTGCGACAGGAGGGTCGCCCTTGCAGTCGGCCGAGCCTTCAGCGAATCCGGCCAGAGCGGGCGATCACATTGTTCTGCCACCTCCATCACCTAGTGCTTCTGCAGTCATGTCTGCAGGAGCAAGTGGACCGCCCAACCCGTTTGCTCGACCTCCTCCACCCACGTCGAATCAGAACCGCGACGCTTACAATGACAATCGAAACAATATCGAAACCCCCATATCGGCGCTCCCCAGTCGATATATGAATAACGATCTGTTGCCCAGCCCCAGCAACTTCTTCAGCGAGTGGTACGATTCGGGGAGGAATGGCTTGAACTCGGCCGTGTTACCCAGTCCGCTTGCATTTCCCACCCCGGCAGATGCGCGTGGTGGACTAGGGTTTGGCAGTAGAGACGCTGCTCGAGAGGCTGGGACCGAATCGAATGGAGAGAAAAGGAAGGGCAGTGTCGACCTACCCGACAAGGAAGGGGAGGTGAAGAAGGTCAAGACAGGCTCGATTTGAGTCTCGTTGAATTGAACGCGGAGATGGACACGGCTTTGGTCTCGATCGGATGTGTGTTTCACCATCCTTTCTATTCACATCGTCTGTTGCTGTTAACGACCCGTCACGGCCTGGAAGCATCTTGGTTTTGATTGATTCGATCAACTTCGTGAAGATACCTTTTCGTTTCTGGTGTTTTATGTACCTGGCGAATCGGTCTCTTTTTCTGTTTTATTTCTCCCCAGACTATCTCTCCTGCTGCGTCGAAAAGACACCAGGCTGAGCATCTCAAAGCACCTCGAACTACATCGATATGCATAGCGCAGGTTAGGAATTGGCGCCAAAACGGGTTATCTCTTTCCTCTCGGTCTTATATTGTTGGATTCTTCTCTCTCTCCCTCTTTCTTCCCTACGTTTCGCGTCCTTGGTTTTTCATTCATTCTATTGCAAACACCCATCCAAGTCGGCGGGAACGAGTGAGGGAGTGAGCTCCTTGCTTTTTCTCTCGTTGGGTTCGGCAGGTCGGCCGGCCGGTCGATCTCGTTGTCTGTTGTCGTTGTCGGTGGTTGTCGGCTTGGACCTTGAGATTTCGAGGGATTGGAAAAGGGGAAAGGGGAGGAAGAGGAGGAAGAAAAACGGGGAATGAGCTCAAAGAAAGATAGACAACACCTTTCCAATTCGTCTTGTTTCTTTCCAATTCTCCCTTCTGCTCTGCTTGGGCTGATTTCACCTTCACCCTGTCCTGCTCCTTCCCTCTCCTGTGTGCCAGAACCTTTAGGTACCTAAGGTAAGATTAGGTCGGGTAGGTAACCTTACACGCGTACTACCATGTGCTAGCTAGGTGTTGTACGGAAGGAAGGTCTGATGGCTAATCAATCCTAATTGTACAGTCTATGTGTGTGTTGGGGGGGGGGGGGGGGGGAATATAGATAAATACCTTATGTACCTATGTCCTATGATCTCCGTGAATGAATAGCCTGAGCCCCGAAGCCTGGATGAACCTGATTCCTGAAACCTGAAACCGAATGAAAAGCGAGGGGGTATCAGTCTAGACTCTATGAGAATGATGAATACCCTTTACGCCTCGCTGAGCCCAGCCCAGCCTTGACATGATATGATATGATTACTGTACAGTGAGTGATTGCATGCGTCCGAACTTCCCCGGGAAGGTAGGGATAAACGCCTCTCAGCGCCCTGGGACACAGGTCCCCTTGCCCTTGGATGTGCCCCCGATTAGCCTGTCCTGCCATGACCTGACCTGCCATAGCCTGTCCTGGCGTGGCGTGAAATGCTTTGAATTGAATTGAGCCCGTAATGAATGTAGTGTAGTGAACCACCGGCCGACCAGAGAAAGAAGGAGAAAACCCGCCCAATGTCGATGGATCATGGATGTTGAGGGTGATGTCGAGTGTGGATGTAGTCTTCTAGAACTCGAGTCCTTAGTCTGCAAATCTGACCCGTGGACTCCGCTGGACCATCCACGCGTCGTAGCCCGCGTCCCACATGGCGTTCTCTTCTTTTGTGCCAGTCGTTTCGGCGGCAGCGGTGGAGGCGGCGGCAGTGTTTCCTGGCTGCCGATGAAGAATGAGAGGAGATGCGGAGACGTTGTTGTGATTGTCTCTGAGATGGTTTGGGTCTTGGGTAGCATCGAGGGCATCATCTAGAGCCTTGTCTAGCGCGAGATAGTGGTCGGCGTGGCATTGCACCGCCGGGTCGGCGAGTTCGTGTACTGGACTTCCTTGCAGTGGTTGGTTTATGGGTCTGCGCACCTCGATCCGTGGCGTGCTTGTGCCTCTAGATGAGGTTGAAGATGACCTCGAAGCCGACGCCGACGTCGGTGAGGACGAGTCCCGCCCGTGGATCACATCGATGTAGACCTTCGACCCTTTAGGCTGTTGTTGGCCTTCATCCTTTTCCGCCTTCGCCTTCTTCTTCGTCTTCGCCGAAGCGGCGTCCTCCTTCGACTGACCCTGTTTCTTGGTCGACAAAGCCTTGCCGCTGTGCTTCTTGCGCACGAACGCTTTCTGCCCGTTAGCTAGCCTCGTGATGTAGGTGTAGCCTGGTTCAATCTTCGTGAAGGGTTTGGACGAAAACTCGATTCTTCCAAAGAACATGACTGTTTTCTTAAGCAGAAAGATTCAAGGTATGGAGGCGACTCAGGTATTGAAGGAGAGGAGCTGGAAGTCGATGGTGCAGATGGTGTGGTTGTGATGGTAGTTATGCAACTGCTGATGCTGCTGGTGATGATGATGGAGGTTATAGAGGAGATGGGTGGTAACGGTTTAAATAGACTGCGGTCCTGCGTTTGTCGGACTGTCACTGTTCGTTTGTTGGACCTTCACTGTTCGTCTGATGGATTGTCACTGTTCAAGGACCTTTGTCGTGGTGTGGAGGCGTGATATGGAGAGGGCTATGCTTGGGATCTTGCGAGGTCTCGATTGTTGGTGCAACAACACTCTGAATGACTATTGACCAGGGAAGAAGGAAGTCCAGGAGATAAATCTATAACTTGCGGCAGGTGCAGCAGATTCGATGTTCGATTTATTGTCGATTGCTTCAATTCGCTGGGTTGGGCTGTGATATGCTGTATCCATCTGGTCGGAGTTCGTCGCATTCAAGCCGGCGCACCTGCCAAAGTTCTTGAGCAAGCAGCTGAGCATAGCAAATTCCCTTCTGGACTGGTGGCAACTCCACAGGAAAGACGTCTGGGGAACAATCAACAGTAGCAAACCTACTACATGTCTTACCGGCTAGGAGGCTGAAGGCGTGAATGACTTGCTTTGAGGTCCATGCCGGCCCCTGCAGTCATGCATCGTCCCAAGTGTGATGGGAAAACGGAGAATGATCCCTCTCCGATGGTCTCTGGCGAGAGGTCTCAAGACACCTTGCCCATCCCGCTCACAGGACATCTCTGGGGTAGTCGGCCAGGTCAGGTGGACCATGTAACCAGCCGGCCCAGGCAGACGGGCAAGCGTTCCTGCGTGCCGGCGTGCTGCATCCGTAGGGTTGAATAGGAGATGCTCAAGTGAATCTCAATGGTGCGGGAGGCGAGACAAAGCGTGACGGATCGCTGCAGAAGGTTGGACGCAGAAATGCAGTCATGGACAGTGAAGTTGTTGGTGTTTGTCGTCAAACGGCGTCCGCAGCGGGCCAATCATTGGTCTCAGAAGCTGAACCAATCATCGTAGCCATAAGAACAAGGCTGCAAGGTTTGTTGACTTATGTAATCAAGGCTGTCTCCAATGCTCCAATGATCCAGTGACAGCGTCCAGTGACCGTGTGTCACCTTGCAGGCATCACCTGCAGGAACAAACGCGTACACCGTGGAGTCCACCGGGGAGGCGGCAATGCAAGGTGCAAGGCAGATCAAGCGACCGTTCAGCTGGAGCTTGGACGAATGGCATCGAGAAAGGCGCTCAAGACAGGTAAGGTCATTTGCAAACAAATAAATTGAATATCGGCGCCTGCGAAGGTGATTCTCGTCTCGGTCATGACCCATGGACTCTCCTCATAGTCTGGCTTTCTGCTGTTCATGAGCAAAGAATGGTCATGAATCCTGGGGGTGCGCCTGACTAACCGGTACCGTTCCCGCTTTACTGTGACCCTCCTTGTCCTTATGGGCTAATATCCACGCCGCCACATCTTTGGCATACTGCTCTCCCACCCCATCCGGCTCAGCATGCAATTTATGGTAGGCGTCTTGGTACGACTGGAAGGCTTTGTCCCGGTTGGGCGCCTGCAGAACGTTATAGAGCCGCTGTGCCGCGCTTCCGTTTAGCACTCGGTCACCGGAGCCGAAGGAAAACCAGACTGGGCAAGGAATGCTGGTGGTCAAGCCATCAACTTTGAGGCCGCGAGAGAGGAGTGACAAATCCGCCGATCGCTGCAGGAGATCCTTGAGGCCCTCCAGAGTGCCTGTGTCATGGCAAAGTGGGTCATCCACCCAATCTTGACGGACTTTCGCCGAGCGGGACATGTGGGTTGCGCTCAGCTTCTGCTTCAGCTGCATATGTGGGAGGAACATTGCAGCCAGTTTGCCGGCGGACACTTTCATGAAGCCAGGCTGTTCTGAAGGGTCTAGCTCGATGTAGGGTGCTTCCAGGAGCAGCCCAGAGATCCGAGGTCGATTGGAAAGCTCGGAGGACGTGGAAAGCATGTAGCAAAGCGCCTCACCCCCTCCCATGCTATGGCCCATCAGAAATAGCGGCTTGCCCTCGGTTTCGGGAAGAGATGAGACATATCCCACAAAATCATCGATATCGGAGAGCACGATCTTGGTCGAACCGGTGTGCCCTTTATCCGTCGGTTTCCGCACAGAGCGGCCCCAGCCTCGTTGATCGTATGCATACACGGCAATGTTGGACGGTGAAGAGCTCAGCGTGGGAAAGAAATCGTAGTAGGCTGCATTCTAGTCAGCAAGGAAGCAGGTCGGAGAGGGGCCACGCGTTCAGGGATACCATTGATATGATCGGAGAAGCCATGCAAGAAGATCAGGGCGGCCGAGATCGCGGCAGGTTCGCATTCGGGCTGGAATCTAGTCAACCATAGAATGATAAAGGCGGTAAAGGTGGAAAAGGGAGTAGGATGGAGAGCGCGAGGACAGCATAACGAGGCCGTGGGGTTCCGTTCCGTACCTTCCAGGCCTTTGTGTACAGCTTCGTTCCGTCCTTGGTCGTGAACTCGCCTTCCATGATGGCGCGTCGGATGGAGGAGAGTATTACTGCTTTTCTGGCTAGACGCGGGATTCAATGAGTCAGAGAAATTCCATGCGTAGAGAAAAGTCCCCTATTTAAAAGAAGTAGTCTCCACGCGTCTCCGTGGATGGTGGAGGCCTGAAGCTGAAGTCTGAAGTCTGAATGAAGCCGGAACTCCTGGAGGAGCCGAGGCGGTGGGAGAAATGCCAAGGACGCTAAAAGAGCTAAGATGGAAATGACATAGCCGCGGAAACAGCCGCCCACTAGTATTCATTGGGATAGCGCGGTATCACCCGGGGCATCTGGCATCTCAGCATCTCTTTATCCCTGTCTCTGACTTCCAACGCCTCTCGACCCTCTTCCCATCTCGACGTGCATTCATCGACCTCTAATGACGATTCTTTCGTGCACTTGAGGGGATTACACGTCCATCCGTCCATATCAGTGCTCTCCGCGGCATCTACATCAGGCTGTCGTGTTGAAGAACGATGCTGCATAGCCCTGACTGCCCACGGTCCCAAGTGATGGTCCCAGACCACCTGTACCTCGTGCCTTTGGAATTTACGATGGCTTCACTTCCAGAACAAGTTTCCCTGCAGCATTGAAAACGAAAACAAGTCAGCAATTGGAGAACAAGGTGGGGAAAAAGCATGGTCTGCTTTTCGACGGGATGGGATTGGGGCCATACCCATGTTACCACCGGAGAACAGCTGCTCCCAAGCCTCGTCGATCTTATCAAGTCCACCTGTGATGATCGAGGTGCTGACTTTCACCTTTCCCTGGCTGATCCACTCGGAGATCTGTTGCCTGGCAGCACCGAATTCCTCTGCGTAATCAGACCAGACCATACCCTGGATCCTGTATGAACCACGCACATTAGCCTCAAGCGGCGGACTGCGACTCGGAGACAGATCTTACCGCACTCTGTTGGCGACCACCATAAAGAAGTTCTTTGGGGAGGAGGATTCCAAACTGGTGTTATAGCCGCTGATTGAACCGCAGATGACAAAATGAGCGTTCTGAGCCGCTCGAGACAGAGCCAGTTCCAAAATCTCACCACCCACTGGGAACGATCTCTGTCAGCGCTGAATTCCACAACGGGCGATTGACTTGCCGTTATCCCAATACACATTGATCAAATCAGGAGTGGCCGCTGTCAATGCTTCTCGGAAACCAGGCGACTTGTAATTGATCGCCTCGTCGAATCCATACTCTTTCACCAGCCGCTCGCACTTTTCGTCGGAGCCAGCAATGCCGATGACTCTCTTTGCGCCTTTGATCCTTGCGAATTGTCCAACCATTATTCCCGTGCCGCCCGCTGCACCAGAGACCACAACGGTGTCACCAGCTTTGATGTCGGCGATTTTCTCGACTCCAAAATACGCGGTGAGAGCGGCGATGCCATATGCGCTCAAGACTTCCGCCAGATTGGCTCCCTGGGACGGCTTGAATGCTCGCTGCACCTCCGAGTCACTGACGACGGCCATCTCACAAAACCCCGTGTTTGCAGTCACCAGGGCTCCCAGCTCGAAAAGGCTGCTTCGCGAGCCAACGATACGGCCAAGGACGAATGAGGGCATGACTATGCCGGTTGGAATAGAAGGGTTTTCATCGTCCGTGGCGCCGATGAGGAGCTTCATCCCCGGATCGAGACTGATGTACAGCGTCTCAAACATCACTTGGCCAGGTTGCAGGTCTTCGACTTTGGGAGTGGCGGCGGACCGCCGCACGAAGGTGCGTCCTGGAATAATCTTCCCCTGTACCCGCTCGTTCAAGACGTACGACGTGGAGATGCCGGTTGCCATGATGAAGTATAGCCCTTGCAAGACACGATCGGACAAATTCCCGGGAAACTGTGCAAGTCGTGAGTAGTCGTATAGGCTATCGAAGCGAATGTTCGGACTCGAGGCAGGACTTCCTATGGTGTGACTTGGCGGGCAATGCTGGCGGTGCCCTAATGATACTATATAGCATCTTCATCTGGACCGGCCGGCATTCGACGAGTTTGAATCCCGGTGAAACGGCCTTCATCATTACAAATCAGAACGCGAAAACGCACAGCAAATCGTTCCCGACTTGGCATTTCCATATCTATATACTCGAGTACTTCATGATATCAGTACCTTCTTGTCCGCTGCGACACGGAAGTTGACAGAAGTCACTGTACCTGCTGGCTGACCTCAGCCAATTCTTGACTTCCCGACGGACGAGTCTTCGGTCGACGACTGAGACAGGAAGGTTACCGGGAGCACCTAAACCCTTCAATGTCTCTTGTGCAACGAGATGGGCGTCAGCTAACAGTGGAATGACTCGACACTGGCTAATCAAACATGGGAGTCATTATGATGTTGTGGTATACATACCTCTTCGGACTCCACACGGGATCCGGGGAATGCCGGCTGCTTGGCTGCGCGGCGCTCAGTCCGCATTTCTGCGAACCTCTGTTTGTCCTTGCAGGAACGAGTTCCGCGACAATCAGCGTCTCTTGCCAGGCCCTTGGCGGCGATCAATGCCTTGGGCGACTCGCGAGCATCGAACAGGATTCGCTATCGCAGAAGAACTCCTGTAGATTCGATTCCCCCGAGGATTTTCTCACTGACGACTCCACCATTGTCTGCTGGGCCGAGGGATAAAGAACTCGCGATATCGAAACCAATGCCTTTCATCCTGATGTGAATCTAAGTAAGTCTCTGCATACGATGTGCGTGCAAAATCAACAGGTGAGAAAATACATCAAGATGAAGAAGGGTGTAACCCCAAATCACGACATGGCGGGGAAATTGACCCGTCGGCATTTTGAAGCCTGGAGATCAACATCAGCAACGGAGAGGAGCGGCGTTTGCCCCGGCCCGCCTGTCCGCTGCGAGACGCCTGAAATACATGAAGATTGATAAATGCAATGAATGTCTATCAGCCGAGGATGCACGGAAACATTGTTAACTACCAGGGTTGAAACATGGCTGGACCTCGCGAGATTCGCTGGGAAACTCCTTCGTTGCTGGTCGTCTTAACTGTCGAAGAAGACCAGGTCGTCCGCCTGAAAACTGTGCAGCCAGTCGGTGGCAAGGAGCGAGCCGACACCATCAGGGCGAATTTATTCGACGACTCGTCTCTTCCATTGACAGAGATCCGTCTCGAAGGCGAGGGCACGGCCGACCACAAGAGCTCGAAGACGCTGGTGTGCGGGTCGGCGTCGCTACGGCTCAAGTACAAACATCATCGAGAATGCAGAGGTAATCAAGGACAGCGAACTCTCGACGTCACGTCGTACGACGAGGTCATGAAACTGAGCGTGACGGCAACACTAATCGCATATGAGGGAACTCCGACATTACGGTCCTTCACGACCGTGCGCAACGATGGAGATGAAGATGTTGTCCTCAGCCAGGCCACGTCGCTGGTTGCGGGCGGGTTGACAGGGGGAACGCGCGAATGGTGGCATGAGTTCATAGCCTCGGACGCCACGAACACCTGGTTTCGAGAAGCACAATGGCATGATCATGACCTGCCCACCCTTGGGCTGGACAACATCGGCGTCATCGAGCTCAATCAAGGCCACGCCGCCAGCCATGCGGCGTATTCTCTCTCAAACCATGGCAGTTTCTCCACAGGAGGACATCTGCCCATGGGGATGTTGAGACGACGAGACGGCGATGAAGTCTGGCTTTGGCAGGTCGAGAACAACGGATCGTGGAGGTTTGAGCTGGGAGATTTCAAAGACGATATCTACGTCGCCATCAGCGGCCCTACAGACTACAACCATCAGTGGAGAGAACGGCTCGCTCCGGGAGAGTTGTTCCAGACGGTCCTCTGTGCGCTCGTTCACGTGTACGACGGGCTCGATGCTGCATTCGGGGCCATAACGACGTATAGACGCCAGATACGCCGCAAGCACAAGGACAACGAAACGCTCCCGATCATCTTCAACGACTACATGAACTGTCTGATGGGCGATCCGGACGAGGAGAAAGTCCGATCACTCATCAAACCGGCCGACTTCGCCGGGGCAGAATACTTCGTCATCGACGCCGGTTGGTACGCCGACGAGACGGACTGGTGGGACAGCGTGGGCGAATGGACGCCGTCGTCCAAGCGGTTCCCAAACGGATTCAAGTCCCTCATCGCCGAGATCCGTGCCGCGGGCATAGTTCCAGGCATCTGGCTTGAGCCGGAGGTGGTGGGCGTGCGCAGCAGGATCGCGGACGAACTCCCACCCGAGGCTTTCTTCCAGATCAATGGGAAGAGGGTCGTGGAGAAGAGCCGGTACCAGCTCGACTACCGCCACGGGGCGGTCCGAAAGCGGATGGACGAGATTGTCGACACTTTTGTGCGGGAGTATGGGGTTGGATACTTCAAATTTGACTATAACGTCGACGTGGTCGCCGGCACGGACATCGCCATCGACGCTGCCTCGAGCCTCAGCCCCGGCGCCGGCGCCCTAGCCCACAACCGCGCATACCTAGCCTGGATCCACGACATCTTCAACCGCTTCCCCGATCTCGTAATCGAGACCTGCTCCAGCGGCGGCCAACGTCTCGACTACGCCATGCTCGCCGCCCACCCCCTCCAATCGACCAGCGACCAACAAGACCCCATCCGATACGCGGCCGTCTCTGCCGCGATCGCCACTGCCGTGACCCCCGAGCAGAGCGCCAGCTGGTGCTACCCGCAGCCCGGATGGAGCGACGAGATCAACGCCCTGACCGTCGTCAACAGCCTGATGGGCCGCGTGCATTTGAGCGGCAACGTGCAGGGGTTGAGTGACGCGCAGGCTAGGCTTGTTAGGGATGGGATGGATGTGTATAAGTCGATGATGCGGCGTGGGATTGCGACGAGTATGCCCTTTTGGCCGCTGGGGCTGCCTGGTTGGCATGATGAGTGGTTGGCTTTTGGGCTGAAATTGGCAGAGGAGGATGATGCTTATCTCGCTGTCTGGCGCAGGGGAGGGCAGAAGAGGTCTTGTTCTCTACCCATTACTTGCGTGGAAGACAGTGGTGCGTCTTGTAAAGTGGAGGTATTGTATCCCGTCGGACCGGGGTTTGACGAGGAGGTCCAAATGGCGTGGGATGCGAAGAAGAAGTGTTTGGATCTTACGCTTCCGGATACGATTTGTGCTAGGTTGTTTAAGATTGTGTGGTAGAAGGTGGAAAGAGTGTTGGAAAGAATATTTGAGCTCAGCTTGATTTGATTCTCTAAGAGAACATTGAGGTAGATGGATGGATTCTAGACATGACGTTGAGTACTCCCTCAAAGGCCCTTCATTCACTTCTTTCTATTGTATAGCCTACAATCTCAATTCGGCAGAGCATCCTTAAACACACTCACCCCCCAGTGAACAGGGTCGTTATACCGATACCCTTTCTCCATGGCATTCAATTTCTCAAACGCTGACGCTGGGAGTTCCGTGACTAAAAACAAGAATTCAAATATGTCAGGACTGACTCAGAAGACCTTCTCGGACGAAATCTCCTAGGATATAGAGAGGGAGATATGAGTTGCTCACCCTTCAAATTGGAAATGATCCTCTCTGGCGTGACGCTCTTGGGCAACACGATTGTATTCCTCTGGATGGCCCATGCGATGAGCGTCTGCGCAGGCGTGATACCTAGCTCGTTCGCTATGTCTTGGACTTGAGCGTCGTCGAGGACTCTGTGAACCACAGCAGTTTGGTTAGTACTCTATAACTTTTCTGTCTTCCGTCTATGCTGATGCAGAACGGAGATACATCCTTTTAATGAGAACACGGGTATGTACGTACCGTGGTTTCCCCCACTCGTTGTTCCCGAGCGGACTATATGCCTGGACGAGAATCGCCTTTTCATCCAGATAGCGCACGAGTTCTCGTTGCTGAAGGTAAGGGTGGGCTTCGATCTGGTTGACTGCCGGAGGAATGCGCGCTCTGTTTCATTTGTATCCAGCATTCGGTCAGCTCAGCCATGAATGACGGATGACAGGCATGGGGGTGAGATGAGACGAAGATATAACAGAACTCGAACTTACGTCTCCAGGAGATACTCGACGAGATCCTTTCGGAAATTACTCACTCCGATACTCTTGACTTTCCCCTTTTCCACCATCCGCTCCATCTCGCGCCACGTCTCTCTCAAATCCACCCCGTCATCCAACAAATACTTTCCCTTCGATCCCTCTTCTTGCGGGAAGAAGTTCTCATCCCCATGACCCAAAAACCGAAAACTCACAGGCCAATGCACAAGATACAGATCCAAGTACGTGGTCTGCAAGTCCTTAAGCGTCCTGTCCAGCGCGGGCTCCACGTTCTCCGGCCTATGGACGTGGTTCCACAATTTGGAGGTGAGGAAGATTTCTTCGCGTGGGACGTTGGAGTTTTGGATCGCGTTGCCCACTTCGACTTCGTTGAAGTAGACGGCTGCGGCGTCGATGTGGCGGTAGCCGGCTTGGAGGGCGACTTCGACTGCGTTTTGGACTTCGTGCGGTTTGGATTGCTACATGTTCTCAGCGAGGTGGTGTCGACAGTTGTAGTGGAGGTAGACACCCATGTATTGAATGAATCTTGGTCTTTCTTCACTTACCCATGTACCCAAGCCGATTGCTGGGATTTCGTGGCCGGAGTTGAGCTTGAACTTCTTTTGTGCGAATGCCATCTTTTCCTTTCCTTCGCGTGTCTGTGTCTTGTGTGGTGTCGGATTCAAAATGTCAAATGTCCAAGGATGATCTGTCCAAGTTTAAGATGGAGATGTCACATGTGGTATATGGTTTGTGAATAGAGAAACAACCCAAGGATGGTGATTGTGATGTATTTTCGAAGTCGAACTTGCTTCACGAGGACAGAAATTGAATCCTACCACGGCGGACTGGTCCTCCCTCGCTTCCATTTATCAGCCGAGTCACCTGGTTCATGTGGCATTGCGACCTTCTCGAGTGGAGAATGGAGAATGGAGGTTCGAGAATTGACCGGGTGAGCACGTCTCGCAGGTTGCACCTTGTACAGCCTATTATCTCGATAGGTGGGTATTGGAGGAAGAAAGTCATAGCCTGTATGTAGCCTTTCACAAAGGATCCTGATCCTGTAGAGTTGAATTGGAAGACGGCAATTTGGTGATTGGTTCGAGAGCCGACCTAGTATAGATACTTAATTAACCGTAGGGAATATTGGGTTGGAAAATCGGGTAATTAAGAATGATACAACAGTTCGGGGGTTGCAACGGGCGGAGTGTGCCCGGATATCGCCCTTCGTTAAGTTTGACGCCAGCAAGCAAGCTGTGGATTATGAGTGGAGAAAGAGTTGATAGATGGACTGTTCTAATACAACTTTGCCAGCTGCCGGAACAGAGCTTGAAGGTCGACCCACCGGGAAGAGGACGAAGACTTCACTTTCATTATAGTCCAAATTATGAGGTAAAGGCTGTGAGACGGGATGGATATAGAAAAATAGCAGGCTATATTGGAGAACTTGTCAAAGACAGCTTCAGGTGCAGCTAAACTCGTCCTGATACTCGCCCGCCCTGCCTCGTCAACGTCTGTACTATCTCCTCCCGTATGTATTCCTGAAAACAAGATCATCGTCCTCGTACCAGCAACAGCAACAGCAAGGTCACTGCTCATAGCATTGAGGAACTAATCCAGATGCTGCGACACAGCCTTGCCTGCCTCCTCGGCTTTGGCATCGAAGATGGCGCCATGGGCGAACTCTGTGTAAGGATGTCAGTCACAAGCAGCCCCTAGGGTATAGAGAAGAATGGCAGGGCAAACTTACGATCGACTTTGGTAGACTTGAACTTCCTTGCCGGCACGCGGTTCTCAAAGAGCAAATCGAGCTCACCGAACGTGCGGTCCTTCGTCTCTGGGAGACGGAAGAAGCACCAGATGTTGCAGAGGAGGTTTGTCCCGGCGTAGAACAAGCCTGCTTTTGCGCCCCAGTTCCAAGCTATCAGGCAAAAATTGTAATCAGTTTCTGAGACTGCAGATTGGGAGGAAAGTGTGGGAGATCAAAACGTACCCGTAGAAGACAACATGCGCGGCGTGATGGTATTCTGTATGAGGCTGACGATGTTGTACGCGAACCTCCCAATCGCGATGGTCTTGTATCTCAGTCGTCCAGAGGGTGTTTCCGCCACGATGGGATAGCACGTCGGTCCCATGCAGATGGTATTGACCAGTGTGCAAATGACCAGCAAGATCCCCGTGGCGAGTTTCACGCTGTGGCCATCCGCGAAACCGAGGCCGCCGATCTTTATGTGTTGGTAGACAAGTTAGTCTTGTTCTTTCTTGTGGTAGAGAATTCGTCTGCAGTCAAAAGCAGGGGGGAAGTATTGGAGACTTACGACGACCAAGATGACAAACATAGACGAAAGACCGGTCATGTAGATGGTTTTTCTCCCGAAGAAGGGGAAGATAAGGTAGCAGATGAGCACTCCGATCACAAAGCAAGCAGAGATTGAGATGTTGATATCGAAGGTCTGGACTTCATTGAATCCTGCCGCCTCGAGGAACACCACGGCATAGCTGGTCAAAGGGTTGCCGTCGAGAACCTGTGACATCCAGGTCATGCAATTCTACAGAACGAACTTGTCAGCTTGAGTCAAACCACCCTGTCCAGGAGGATAATACATACGATTTCTGTTCGGCGCAGGTTAGTCCCCTTAAAACACTCCAGAAAGCTTGCGTTCTCGGTGTCTGCCTTTTCGATCTCAGTGGTATGACGAATATACGCCAATGTCGCCTCCACCTCTTGCTCCTTGGTGGGACCATCATCGCCTCCTCGGAGACGCATCAGCGATTTCTTCGCCAGTTCGAATTTGTTTCGTCGCACCGCGTTCCACGGAGATTCGGGAGCGAAGAAGGCGCCGATGAAAAGGGGGACAGGCCAGCACCATTGGAGGGCGAAGGGAAGACGCCAGCCAAGGTCGCTGTTGATACTGGTCACGGCGCGGAGGACGCCCGAGGAGAGAAGGATGCCGCAGCCCCAGCAGAGGCAGACGTAGGCTGTGACGAAGGGGCGAAGGACAGTTGGGACGATCTCGCAGGCGTATGTCGTCGTGAGGACCTGGACCAGCATTAGCAAGAGTTGTTTTTTTCGAGCTTCCTACCAACTTACCTGAAAGACACCCCACGAGATACCACTCATGGCCTCCCCAAAAGCCAATACACTAATCGACGGCGCAAAAACCGCAATGAAGATGACGATGGCCATCCAAGCCATGAAGAACATGTACGTAGGTCGACATCCGAAACGATCCTGCGCGAAAGAATTGATGACGAGACCCGCAAGCTCGCCGACGAGGGCAGAGTTCGCGAGGCCCGATTGCCATGCTGCGGTGATTTCTTTCTGGCCGGTCTTCGGGTTCACCGTGCCAAAGCGTTCCTTGAATTGGGTTTGGCCGAAGAAGCCGTTGATCTTTTGAAGAAGAGAAAATTGAGTCAGCTCGATGATAGAAGGGGAGAGGGGATAGATGGAAGGATAACTCACAATCACGACATCATACCCTTCCATGATCAAAGCCGTTGAGAGGAGACAACTCCAGAGGACAGCCTTGCGGTACTTCTTCAGAGCCTCTGGGATGGTGAGTTTGCGATCGGCGGCATCACTCTCCTGTGCCTGTTGGATGAGGGTGATGGTATCTGGATTTCCCAGCTCGAAATGCTTCAGCTCTTGCTCTGTGGGAACCACCTTCTCGGTCGTCATCGTTGTTGGCTGGCCTCGGTGTGTGTTAATATGTGTTGCGTGGGTAAGATGACTGACTGATGTGCCAGATACAAACAGTTGATGATCAGCAGTGTCTGTCTAGAGTGATTCGGATGAAGGAAAGCAGGATCCTTTTTAAGACGTGCTCCGCATTGCATCCAGAAGAGACGCTGGTATTGTTCGGACACGGAGACATCGATAGACTGAACCCCGTGGGAGAATGGACCAGGCTGACGGCTCATAATCTGGAGACTGGAGTTCCTGGACCCGGGGACACCCCGCAAATTCAACTCAGCAAGCGATACAGCCGACGGTTTATTTATGAAGATCCCCTGCTACTGCGGAGATTCCAGAAATCCTGGGGACGGCAGAAGAGAAGTCGGGGCTGGCGAAACGGGGATTGATTGTCCTTTTTAGCCAGGAACGAAACACCCGAGAGGGAGACGACCGGTAAAGACACCGGACCGGCATTCTGATGATCACGGAATTGGGCACAACAAAGTGAAGACATTGTCTGTTTCAAGGCAGCGGAAACCGTGTTTGATAGAGGCTTTCTATCCTCAGCTTACAAGTCCATCTACTTCGTGGCCTCGCGTTCCCTACAGAGCCAAACCTCTCGCTCCTTTGGTCCAACGATACAAAGACAGTGCCCGCCGTCGAGCTTTGCTTTCCTCTGCATTCGTGGCGCCAGCACTTCGGACACTGTATAGTGTTGATCTAAGGACCTTGCGAAAGCGTTTCTGGTGGCAACACGATTAGAATTGGATCCTTCCTAGCAAGACAACAACAGCAGATACTTACCTGGAACTCAGTGCTGAGCGTAACAACACAAACTTCATGGGCTCGAATGATGGTCTCACAGGCCCGTTCGACCGACTCGTTGGGACCCAGCTGCGGCATTCGATCTGCAAACAACAGGAGTATGAAGCTGCCATGTAACAGATAGATGCCGAACAGATACGGCATAAAGGTCAGTTCCGGGTCACACCGCAAGATCTGTGAAACAGCCTCGGAGGCCGAAATGGCGTGAGAGGCACACTTCACAAACGACGCCGACGTGATCCAGCCGTCGTTGTTCTCCAGCATCGAGACGGCGTCCCACTTGCCGTGGAGGAGCACGTGGAGGACGTGCATGATGAACGTGCCGTATGCAGTCACCAGCTGTGCTTGAGCGCGGCCTCTCGAAGGTCGGCTGTGTGAGACGGCCGCGTCGAAGGGTTGTTGTTGTTGACTCATAGGTGTTTCGTGGTATCCGGAGCTTGGGGAGAGGAATGCACTTGCTGGGACTGCGCCGTTGAGTTCCTCAGTCTCATAGCGGCTCTCGATTTCGTTGATGCTCTTTGCGTAACTTGCCAGTGATGCCTCGACCAGGTTCACCGCGTCGGTGTCGTCTAGCGTCCCAAACCGCGGATGTTGTCGTTGATGATGGACCTGGATCACGTCGCCGAGGATGGTCATTAGGGGCAAGAACCACTCGAAGAGGCCGGTGCCAGTGACGAGAGTCGGGGGACCATAGCTGCGATGCAACACAGCCTCTGACGGGGCGCTCTCTAGTGAGTTCCAGATATCTTCGGGGAGAGGCGTGTAGACTTCGCAGGCCTCGTCCCCAATGCAGATGATCGAGTTGTGGGACAGCGCGAGGTGACGATCGAGACAGAAGAGGAGCCAAAAGACACGTCGACATTCCTCTTGCTCCTCGAGGATTTCAAGAGATTGGTCGGCGTCTGCGTTGGTCTTCCGGCATACGCACATTGCTGTCATGGTCATGCAAGTCGTGCCAGAGCCGTCGCATTTCATGTCTTTGCGGTTCAATCCCATCCGATACATCAACCTCACAGCCTTGTTCCACCATCCTTGACAGTCGGTCTTGAAATCACCCCCCGAAGTGACGATACAGATCAGAACAAACGTCAGGATGTCATCTATGATCTGAACTGGCTGGTCGCCCTCGAGCGACGACGTCGAGTCCTTGGTGCTCTCCGTTGTCCTTTGTTGATGGTTACAGGCATTGCCCTCCACCAGCCGGCCGTCTGGAAGTCGTTCCCAGTAGTCGCGGTCTCGCTGCTGGATGAGTTGCATGCAGAGCAGTCTCAGCGCTTCGCAAACCCGCGTTCGCTCGCCAGGAAGCAGGAGGAGAGGGATGTCTGCCGTCTGAGCGCTGACCCATAACATCGCGCATAGAAGGGCCCGGGTGGTCTGTCGCGGGCGAGTGGGATGGAGCAAGGAGCGTTTTCGTAGAACATGGGACAGGACATATGGTGAAGCAGATCGGAATAGAGAGCTGCCTGGCTGAGCAAAGTAGAATTCCAGCAACTCACAAGATTCGTCAACGTCGACAATGTCTTCCAGTAAAGGTAGGATCGGCTCCAGACACTTGTAAGGACGGGGTGTCTGCGCTTTGGCTGTCGATGGCTGGAAATGGTGTGCTCCCTCTCCAGATCCATTGGTCAGTGGTGTTTCGCTGAACGCATCACCCAGTTGCCCCGAGTCAATTGTAGGACCCACGATATGGAGGATGGGACTTCCATCGTCGAGGGCTGCAAAGTTGATGTCATGAGGAGTTGTAGGCGAGAGAACTGAGTGATATTCCGGAATGGGAGCAGCAGTGTGAGCACGATGTCCTTCCAGAGGGTCGTAATGTTGACGAGCCGCCGACTGCTCGTCTCGATCCAAGGCATCATCGTCGTGGTCAGCGGCTTCAATGTCATCCTGGGGAAGCCCTGGTGCCGATGGACTTTCCAGAGAAAAAGACCTGCGTGACTGTCCATGGTCCCGCCTGTCGCCCTCACTGCCAACAGAGAAAGAGGGCTTACGAGTGCCGGGCTTTCGACCTCGCTTCCGCAGATCTCGCTTGTACTGACACTGATATCCATACTCTTGACATCGGCGGCTTCAGACTGTCAGGCAAGGCACGCCCTCAGCAGTCCCTTGGAAACTCACCAAGGACAGCCCCCATCGCACCTCGCTCTCGACGTGTTGCATTTGTCACATGCTCTCCGTGTTCTCTTCCGCTGTTGCGCCTCCGATGAAGGAGGCTCTGGAGTTGCCGCTTGCTGTGCGGTGATTTCCATGTTCAATTATTGCCCACGGGGTAATTTTGGTTGAGAGGAGATGGGAATTATGCGAGGAAAGGGAGGTCGAAGGGGGGAAACAACCCTCGGTAAATTCACATAGGAACACACCGGGGGGCCGAAGGGGAATTTCTACTGCTTTACTCCGGAGACCGTGAGACAGTGACAGTGAGACTTAGAGTGCCGAGTGCCTTTTAGGCTGCTTTCCGGTCTTTATCCTTGAATTCCCCGGAGATCTGCAGCATCATCCTCCCCCATCACCATCACCATCACCATCACCATCATCATCTCCGCTCTCCGCAATATTGTAGTGCAATGTGGATCTCTGGGGAATGACCACGACCCCTGCAAGTCCTCGAACGGTAGGTACATGGTAATGATATTGCCTGCTGCGGTTTTTACCACGGATCAGCATCACAATAGTCTATGCGTCCACCAGAAAGTCAGATTTCAAGGCTCAAGGCCGGTGGCAGTACGGGTGTTTCCCGTGGAATGAGACACGGTAAAGGTACAAATGGAGAGCAAGTTGGCTCTCAATCGATAACGACACCGCCTCCAACCCAGTCGCACCGTTGGAAAACAGAGGTACCATGGTGGGTTGTAATCTCCTTCGTTTGTTTGCCTTGAGCGCTGTTGCTCAGCTTGTATCTGCTCTGGATCTTTATGTTTCGGTGAACGGTTCAGATGCAAACGATGCCAGCATTGAGAAGCCCTGCAAATCTCTCCAGCAGGCTCAGGTGCTAGTTCGACAGGTGCTGGACAAGAACAACTGCGAGGATATCACTGTCAACATTGGCGATGGAACGTACTTCCTCCAGGAGCCACTGAACTTCACCAGCGCTGACTCGGGATGTCCTGGCCATACGGTCGTCTGGAAAGCTTCAGGCCCGAATGCTGTCATTTCTGGGGGAACACAAGTCTCAGGATGGGTCGTCAATGAAACCGCTGGCATCTATTCGGCCTCTGTTCCCAAGGGGATCCAATCTCGAAATCTCTACGTCAACGGCTGGGCTTCCAACTATGCGAGACGTGAGATCAATCGCACCGATTTTACCTTTACGAACTTCACAATGGGATGGAACACATCCACCTACGACTGGCTGATGAGTACTCCTGGTATCAGTGGAGCCGAGATCCGTGCCATAAGCTCCTTCACCGACAGATACGCTCCGGTCGAGGCTGTGGGAGATCGTGAACTGATAATGACTCAGAACTGTTGGCAAAACCAGATGATCGGTTACGACACTATTCCTGTTCCAAATGCAGACTTTGGTGTTTGGGTACAGAATGCCTTGAGTCTCCTCCATGAAGGTGGCCAGTTCTATCTCGACTCAGAAGAAGGGACAGTCTATTACATGCCGCTTGCAGGAGAGGACATGTCGACGGCGGAAACGTTCCTGGGCACGTTGGAAGCTCTCGTCATTCTTGGAGGAACCTATGACACTCCAATACATGATGTCTCTTTCGAGGGCCTCAATTTTGTGAGTGAGCACCACACCATATAGAACCAGAGCTAACGGTGACTACAGCAACATACCACATGGTTAAAACCTGGTCAAGGCTACGGCTACGTGGATCAACAGACAGGAGGATATAACGGCAACAACAGCACCGCCCCTGACAATTTTGAGGCAACTCGCCCTCATTGGGAGCAGATGCCCAGCGCCATACAGATCTATGCAGCCCAGAACATCTCATTCTCAGGAGGCTCCTACACTCAACTTGGATCTGGAGGCTTCGGTATCGGCAACGATCCCAACGCCTATACTTCTGGCATTGGACTGGGAACAAAATCAATCTCCCTTGCAGATGGATACTTTACCCAAGTCATGGGGAACTCCATCATGGTGGGTGGAATCCAGGCAGACGGGCATCATCCAAGTGATCCCAGGATGATCAACTCGCACATCCAGGTGACTGGCAACATCTTCTACAACGTATCGTCTCTGTTCAGCTCGACGGTCCCGATCTTTGTCACGTACATCCAGTATTCTGAGATCAGCCACAACGACATCTCCACGATTCCGTATTCTGGCATCTGTCATGGCTATGGCTGGGGGTCTAATGATGCCGGTGGGAGCAAGACGTATATCGACAGAGGTCTATACAACTTCCAACCGTTGTATCAGACACCCACCACTTCTCTCAGCAATCTCATCAAGGGGAACTTGATCCATTCCTATGGATTGTCACATACGGACCTTGGAGCCACATACACTCTCTCCAAGAGCCCCTCGACGCTTCTGACAGAGAACTACGCCTACGACTCGAAATGGTTCGGCTTGTACACCGACGAGGGGTCAAACTCATACATTGCCACCAATAATGACTATCTATCAAATGGCAATTGGTACGCTCCCAACCAAGGCTGTCCAACCTGTGGTGTCAACACCGCGAACAACACTCTGATCGACAACTACGGCCACATCGGCAACGACCAGATCGACCATCCCAACGGCACGGGAAATTTCAACGACACATTCATCCGGAATTACAATGTGAGTGGCCTGGCAGAGACCAACGAAGCAGGCCATCGAGTCGCCTACAGAGCTGGTATCCTCCCCGGGAAACGTGGTTCCAGAGGGCAGCAGAACAGCAATGACCCGTCCACGCCGGATACATATCTGAGTCTGAGCTTTCCTTCGGTGCTTGCGAATGACAGCCAGCAGGTCACGGTGAAGGCGTCGAACTTTGACGACTCGGGGTTTAGGGGTGTGTCCTTTTCTGCTCGTGTTAGCGGTGCTGGGTACACGCTCAATCCGACGAATACGACACTGCCTGATATCATACCGGCAGATGGCTTTGTGTTCGTTTCGTGGACACTGAGTGGAAGTGGTGGAAGCAGCAACGGTACGCCGCCCACGATCACGGTGAGCATGACTTACACCAATGGACGCACGGGGGTAACCAAGACGGTCTCCATCGAGGGAACTGCGCCGGGGGGTTGAATGACAATCTGATGCCGTCAACTTCTGGACTGTAAAAAGCTCGACAGCTGCTGGGAAGGTGTAAATATGAGTCATACTTCGAGATTGCTATACTGGATAAGAGATCATTCTTTTAATGCAAACCTTTTACACTCTCGGAAAATGCATGTTTGTTATATTGCAGGTTCTCGGTAGGAGTCTATCTCGTCTAGGACATCACGATTCCAGCCTCACAAAGACAGGCATTCTCTCAATAGGACAATCGACCTCAACATCCCTCCCACCTTCCCACTCCTGCTTATCCCCATCCTGTCCTTCTTCACCCAACAAAGCCCACCTCCCCCCAGCAGGCAAATAAACCTTCCTCTTCCTCATCCCAGGCTCCAACACCGGCGCACACAGATACTTCCCACCATACATATACTGGCCCTCCACCAGTCCATCCTCCCAACACCGCTCATCATCCGGGAACTCGTAAAACAACGGTCTCATGACGGGCGTGCCGCGGTCGTGGGCTTCATGCATCAGGGAGCGGGTGTAGTCGCGGAGTTGTTCGCGGAGGTGTAGGTATTTGACGCAGATGGAGTAGATTTCTGGACCGTAGGACCAGACTTCGTTGGCGGCGCCGGAGAGGCATGTTGCGCCGCCTGTTGTGCCGTGCTGTATAGCATAGCAGAAAGGGTCAGCACATATCAGTGAGAAAGGGGAGGGATGGAAAGGGATTCTTTGCTCACCTGAGGTTGTTTCGGCTCGCGATCCCCATGCAATCTCATGACAGGACAGAAGGTAGCCCACTGGAACCAGCGCACAAACAACTCTCGAAACTTCTCGTCGTTGGGATCTCCGCCATGGAAACCACCGATATCCGTCGTCCACCAAGGGATACCCGCCATGCCCATGTTCAGACCCGCGACCAGTTGACATCGAAAGACGCCCCACGACGAGGCGATGTCGCCGCTCCAGACGAGGGCGCCATACCGTTGAGATCCGGCCCATGCGCAGCGGAGGAGATTCATGACATTCGAATCGCCGCCTTGGGTCATACCATCATAGAAAGTCCGCGCATAGCACAACGGATAGAGATTCCCAATCTGCAAATTCGAACCCAGATGATAGCGATAATTGTCAAAGTCATAGACATTATACTCCGGCTCGGCCTCATCGAGCCAGAAAGTCTTGATCCCCTTGTCGGAATAATTCTGTTTGGCTTTCTGCCACAGGTACTCGCGCGCCTCTGGGTTCGTGGCGTCGTAGTGGACGGTTTCGCCTTCGAAGTTCATGCTCGTGCGGATTCCTCGGTCGGTGCGGATCAGGAGGCCCTTTGTCACCATCTCGTTGTAGTTTTCGCTGCGTTTATCGACGGTGGGCCAGATAGAGACCATGAGTTCGACGTTGAGGGCTTGGAGTTCGCGGATCATGGCGTCTGTTTACCACGTTAGTACCTTGGGTATATTCCAGAGAGAGAGAGAGAGAGAGAGAGGAACATACCCGGATCAGGCCAATATACAGGATCAAACTTCCACTCCCCCTGCAACGGCCAATGGAAGAAATCACAGACAATGACATCCATGGGCAACCCTCGACGTACTTTATGCTCACGCACAACCTCAAGCAACTCCTCCTGCGTCTGGTACCGCAACTTACACTGCCAGAACCCCAGTCCATACTCCGGCATCATCGGCACAGTCCCCGTGACAGCGGCATACCCCTCCACCAACTCCTTTGGGTTCCTCTTCTTCCCGCCTGCATCACTGCTGGCCACAACCCAGTAATCGAGCGTGGTGGTCGAATACGCCTCATAGGTGGTGATGTACTTCCCAAACGTCACCCTCCCGACAGCAGGGTTATTCCACAACAGTCCATACCCCAAAGACGAGACGGCAAAGGGCACACTAGCCTGAGAATTGCGATGCGCCAGCTCCAGATCCATCCCCTTCAGATTCAGATACGGCTGCTGGTACTGACCCATGCCGAAGATCTTCTCGTTTGGGTCGACGGATTCAAACCTAGCTGAGAGTTTGTAGTTGGCTGTCCCCGGGATGGCGGAGAATTCACGAGCTTCGATCTGTAACGAAGAACACTTTGGGTCGAGGAGGTCGTCGCGGTTGCGGGCGTATTCTTCCAACAGGAGTTTTCCCGTTGATGTGTTGTGGATCATGAGCTTGCCTGCTGCGCTTATCGTGGCTTTGATTTCTCCGTTGGTGATGCTGGCTCCTTTTCCAGTAGTTTTCTCATCGATCACAATGGTGCTGGTCCTGTTCTTCTCGGGGACGTCCATGCTCAGCGCCCAGTTCTCGTCGGGCATCTGGGCGAGTTTGGTCGACCGGACGCGGAGGGCGTTCACACCCCATGGCTCGATCCAGAGCTTTTCCGCGTCGTGCCGGTAGATTAGGCGGTGGCCTTCTTTGGTGAACATGGTGATGGATCTTCGAGGCCTTTACCAAACCTCTTAATTGTTCTGGTGGCCTTGAGGGTCTTGGGTCCTCGTCACTGGTGAGAAAAGGAACAAGCCAAAGTCACTCGCGATCCCGGAGTACCTCGTAGATATAGCAATCATGCGTAAAGGTACTCACCAAGCTCGATACTCATAACTCACCCTGATCCTCATATTCAGACCGCGGTGCCCTGGACACCGGGCCGATCCCGAAATGTAGTAAGCAACCGCCCCGCCGGAGTTCATCTCTTTTGGGACACATAGGAGTCAGTTCAGTGGGGTTCGACCAGCACGCGGCAGACCGGCAATCTGCCTCTCGGCTGTATTGAATCCGAGACCTGTAGAACTCTGTGTGATCATCACCTCGGCCATACTGAGTCATGATGGAGATACAGATTCATAGAGGACCCTTCAATTATCCGTACTGTCGTGATGTGGATTAAGGGGAAGAGCCCGCCCCGCCCCGGCCGGTGACCCACCAATCATGATATTGCCGAAGGGTATATACGTTGTATGGGGGCCCCTTAACCGCTGGGCGTGGAGACTTTGAAAGAGTGACCGTTGAAGACCGTCTAGAAGGCCGAAGCTTATCTGATGCCGGTGTCGAGTTCCTTAGAAAGTACGCATGGAGTAAAGAAGCCCGAGCGTTCCTTGCATGAGGTGTCGGCATTATGGGCACCCTGGTCATCACTGTATCACAGTGTCGTCTGTACACAGTACAAACCTGCCCGTTCAAGTTCGCATCTCTCAGCCCAACCTCTCGAAAGTTGATAGTTCTACACCTTCGGCCACTCATCCATCACATACTGCGACCCAGTCAACGTAAAGCTCCACGTCGACTGCGTAGGCACATCCACCAACAGAGTATACTCCCCGGGGAACAAGATCTGATTTCCATCCTCGTCGTACCTCGACAGAGCACCGAG
Source organism: Exophiala alcalophila (assembly GCA_001599775.1). NCBI lineage: Eukaryota > Fungi > Ascomycota > Eurotiomycetes > Chaetothyriales > Herpotrichiellaceae > Exophiala > Exophiala alcalophila. The sequence goes on from BCHY01000003.1 coordinate 1,606,084, forward strand.
CGTGATATTCAGTCCCGCAGTCTGTGACTGGCCAGGTTCAACGCCAAAGAGTCTCTGGTACGCGACCAGGGACTTTCGCGGGAAGGGGGCCGGGCCGTAGTTGCCGGATATGAAGGCTAAGGTTACAAAGTCGGAGGCTCGGGTGCCGTTGTTGGTGACTTGGACGGAGACAGAGGAAGAAGTGTTGTTGGTTGGTCGGAAGGGACATTGGTCGATATGAGTGTAGCTGGAGAAGTCACATGCTGAGATAAGCGACTGGATATCGAAGGTTGAACTTGGAGAGCCGGTGATGGCGGTGGAGAAGTTGGTGTAGTGTAGGCCGTACCCAAAATCGACGGTCGCGTTGTCGTACCACTTGTAGGTCCTCCCCGGGTTGCCCGTCGTCGAATTTGGACGCATGCTCATATCTGTCATGGGTACGAGATTCACATATTCAGTCGGATACTGTGTAAGGGGCAATCTGGCCGCTGGTGCCACCTTTCCAGTGATGACATTGACAAGGGCTTGCCCTCCCAACATGCCAGGATAGCCGGCCCAAAGAACGGCGCTGACGTTCGGGTTGCTGAGGAAGGCCGAGTCGTCGACTTGTTCTCCCATGTGCGCCACCACGAGGGGCAAACCGGTAGTCGCCAGCATCTCCACAGCGTCGATCTGGAGATTGTCCCATTGAATCGTGTTGCGGTCTTCTCCTTCTGCAGCGGCTTCGTTGGTGCCATCAATCCACAAGATGAGGTCGGGCTGAGTCTCGATGGCGCGCAGCAAGGGGGATTCATACCACTGGACGACAATGGTCTCGATGTTGGAGAAATTCTGTAGAGCCATCCACGGAGAGACTAGTGTCCTTGCTGGTCCTGCGTAGGTTCCTTGTAATTGCGTGGTGGCGTTGATCCACCCTCCAACAAGAAGCACCGTCAAGTTTTTGTCGTTGGCAGGAGTCACAGGAAGTGTCCCGTCGTTCTTGAGGAGAACGATCCCTTCCTCGGCCACTTTCAGAGCGAGGCTTTCGGATTGTGAGGACGAGACATCCTTCCACGTCAAGTTCTTCCACGGTGATGTGGGAGGGTCGAAATAGCCCGTCTTCACCAACCCTGAGTACAAACGCAGCAGTGACTGATCCAGCGTCGTCTCCTCGATGATGCCCATTGAAAGCGCAGACGATAAGTATGTAGGATTGTAGAACCCACAGTCCACATCGACACCTGAGTTCAGAGCCGCCCCGACCGTCTGCTGCCTAGTATCAAACGCATGGTGATCTGTGAACATGTTTTGAATGGCAGTGCAGTCGGAGGTAATGTAGTTCTCGTCCGCGGTCCAGTTCCAGTGGCCCCGGAGGATGGATTCAATCGTGTAGGAGTTCGCACATGACGGCACCCCGTTGACGCTGTTGTAGGAACACATGATCGAGCCGACTTTGGTGTCTCTTGCGCACTGCTGGAAGGGCTGCATATAGTACTCGACAAGATCTTGAGTGTCGACAATGGCATCATACCCGTAGCGATTGTGGCCCTGCCAACCTTCCATGTCGTATGCAGTGTAGTGCTTGCAAGTGGCGATGATCTTGTACGTCTCTGGACTGCGACCTCCCTGTAGGCCCGTCACCAGGTTGTCGATGTATTGCTTGACCACATGAGGGTCTTCTCCTGGTGTCTCCTGGCCACGACCCCAACGTGGATCACGGAACGGGTTGATGTTTGGCGTCCAGTAGTCAAGGCCAGACCGGTTGGCGTTGTTGTACGCTCTTGCCTCCGTGGCGATCGCGTCTCCTATGGCATAGAGCAGGCCATCGTCGAATGCCGATGCCATCGTGATGGGCTGAGGAAACGAAGTCGCGTAGGACCACTCTCCAGAGTCACTGAAATTCACGCCGGGCGCAGCTCCCACTCCATGAAGGGCTTCACCCCACCAATTGTAAGATGGTAAACCCAGCCTTGGGACTCCTGGGGAGTTGTTGTGGGTCAGATTGAGCTTTTCTGACACGGTCATGGCGTTGACCAGCGCCTGAGCTCGCTCTCTTGCTGGGAGTTTGGCGTTGCACACCGAGTTGTTGGCCAGAGGGCCATGTTGACAATCAGGATATTGTTGGGCCCATGCCAACGGGCTTAGCAATACCAGTAAAGCGAGCATGACCATGGCGGAGAGATCCAGTAAAGCCGTTCGACCCGTATGAGGAGAGTGAGTACTCAGAGTGCCGGCCGATGGCTTCTTTTCTAGGCTCACAACAACATCCTCCTCGCTCTAGGCAAGGGAGAATTGAGCCGCAGTGTTCTTCTCACGGAGAAGACCATAACACAAGATTCTCCATCTCTTGATCCCGGGTCAATATCATCTCTGCTCGCAAGGATACCGGCAAGGAACCTTTGGGTTGGCTTCGGTCCCACGACGCGATGGATCTGGAGTTCTGCAGCATGAGCAAGTGCAATGGATCATTGCTCCCGGGCATTCATGGCGGTCAATAATGACAAAGGTCATTGGTGTTGATACGTTGTCGTGATCCCATATCCGCTATCAATCCCTGCCACTTCCCCGCAAGCTGCGTGTGGGATACTGAGGACGTGCATTCTTAGTCGTCAACGCTGGGTTCGGTATAATCTGACCTCGCTGGCCCATCTCTTGAGTCTTCGGGCATCATTCAGGCTGAATATAATAGAGTTGTGGTCCGGCAGATGCCCTCAATAGCGCTGTAGATCGAGGCAGCTCATTTAGGACTTTGTGGTACTGCGCAGTGAGACACACCGGAAGACTCCCTGTTCGGGTGTGTGGAGGGTGTGAGGACTCGGTAGTCAGTGTGTCTTCATGATCCGACCGAATCCCCCGGTCAATTGACAAAAGGCGGAGTTTGTCACTTACTGCGGGGTTCGACAGTTGGTGGATTCTATGACGACCAAAGTTGATGCAATTACCCAGACGCATGGTTGGTAGGTGAGTTTTGAAGAATCGAGGGGGAATAAATGGGTGATGAATGCACAATGGTCACGAAGTGCCGACTTGCCAAGCGCCGGTGACTTATACTTGTAGCCGTTTACGGTACCGGGCCGGAGTATATACTCACATATTAGAGGAGGGTAGTCTGGGCAGAGATATCGTCGCTGTCTTAGGTGGACGTCATCGTACAGACCAACTCGTGGGTGGTATAATAGTCTATGAACATGGAAAAATTGTCATCAACTCATACTCCCGACTCCTTCTCTACCCGCCAGAAGAAGACCTTCTTATCAAACCCACCGCTGACCAGGATCTCGTCATTCCCACCCGCCTCGTATGCCGCGTACAAGGTCCGCACTTTGCTTCCCACCTCGTGGGCCTTGAGCGTCGCCACGACCTTGCCACTCTGCGTGTCCACGCCCCTGATGACCCCGTCGTCAGCGTTGACGAACACTCCGTTCCCGCCTGGTCTCCAGACAACTTGGGGAGTCGAGTATGGTGTCTGAGGCGCCATGGTCGTCACGTGGATTTTGATGGCTGCGTCTTCGCGGTCTGAGAGCGCGAGTGCGGCGCGAGCCTGTGATGCTTGCGTCTCTGGCTGGCCTGCGTTGGAGCTGGAGCCCGCGGTGGAAGACGTGGTGGCCATGGGGAACAGGAGGCGAACGACCAGAATCTTCATGTGCGGAAGGTGTGAGGTCGCGACGGCCACGAGAGTCGGGTCCGCGGGACACAGGGCCAGACACGAGGGGGTGAAGGCGATCCAGGCATTGGAGTGAGGAGCCAGGTTTTGCTTTCCGGTCTCTTGCACAGCATAGGTGATCTCGCTGCTTCGCGACGAGGAAGACTCCTCGGCTGTGGGTGTGATGCAGTAGTAGTACAGGAATGTCGAGTCCCGTCGCGACGCGATCAGGTATAAGTCCAGTGTGTCTGGATGTAGCGTCAAGACCATCGACTCGGGATTCGACGGCATGTTGATCGTGTGGATTGGATCTCCGAGAAGCCCTTCGATATGCGGCCCGCCTGTGTGCGAATCCACCGGCTCAAAGTTCTGTGCAAGTTCATACTCCGGAGCGTAGATGTGGACTTTCTGATCCCAGCCGGCCGTGGCCACAATCCATCGGCCTTGACGGGTGTATCCTGTGACAACATGGACCGCATACTTGAGATGGTCGCGTACTTTGTCTATGAGACGACCCCGTGCATCGTGCAGCATGAGCTGCCCGGACATGGACGTGGAGAAGACGTAGCCGCCCTTGAGCGAGCTGATGGACAAGATCGGACTGCCGTGGGCGTTGTCGATAATCCCCAGGAGCTCAAACGGAGCGGCCGATGAGACCCGGGACCAGGATCGATCGGCAGCTGTGACGAGGATGGTCTCGCCATCGTCCTCTCCAGCTCGGGTGCCGCTCACGCAAAGGACATTGGAGGTGACCTTTAAGTCGGGATCGACCGCCTTTGAAGGCGCTGGTAACGGCCACCCCACGATTTCATCGTCGCCCGTCTTCTCGAAAGCAAGGCTGGAATCGAATTGCCTCTTCTCTTCGAGGATTGTCTCTATCGTCCAATCGCCGGGGTTCGTAGTGCCCGCGTCTGCAGGGAGGCCCGCCTCGACCAGGAACGCTTCCAAAGTCTGATGTCTCTGGTTAAGTTCACTTCCAGAACAAGGTCGCGCACAGCGGAACCACACACCTCATTATAATGGTTTGCTTTCAGAAACCGGGCTACAATCGTAGCCGCTGAGTCCGTGGCGGGCATTTCCGTTCCTGAAAGTCAAAGGAGGAGCTGTCGAAGGAGTGTCAGACAGCTTTGATAGAAACATTTTGATGAGGTCGACATCACGATCACGTGACTGCTTTTGACATCGATACGCGGCACGAAGGGAACGACGACGATCTACTCAAGGAACGCGTTTTTCTAGGCTTGAGATTGGTCATGTTGCCCGAGCACCTCGCTGGAACACGGCAATCATCCTCATAATGCATTCGTCATGGCTTCGAGTCCTGGGGAGAACCCATCCCATATCGCGTCTTGTACTCTCGGGGGCTCTCGAAGTCTTGCTTGCGCCCTGCCCACATCCCCTTCCTCTTGGTCTTTGCCCACCATTCTGCTCTTCGGTATTTCTCTTCCAGGCCTTCGCCAAACTCCGCTCCCGACTTCGCTTCGTAGACCGTAGCAAACCCGGCCCTCAGCATCTGCAAGCCCACGTCACGACGCACCAGTCCCTTCCAGACGTACGCCGTCCCGACGACCCGGCTGTATTGATCTGTCTTGTAAACATATGTGCGCACTCGTCTTCCCATGATGTATGCTGTGAGCCAGTTGAGCGCATCCTGTGCGTATGGTTGCGAAGGGCGTCCAAAGTGGGCAAGTTCCGGCGCGTCGACCCCCGCGAGACGGACGTGAATCTGGATGTCCGTCAACACTATCTATCCTTTACCAATGACATTGAGCGTGAGTTACCGTTTGGTCTTTCAGCAGTTTCTTATCCACGGGAACGCGCCTCCCCGGAAGCCAACCCCATCCTGCAAGCCGACCACCCGGGGTATGGTACACTCGAAAGTTGTCTCCATCTCCCACGCTTGTGACTTTCCCTATGACGCTTCTCCGTCGGAAGAAACTAGGCTTGATGTCGACTGCTTGAGGGATTCTTTGCAGGTACGACCTGTAGAATCGAAAGATACCCAGGGAGGCTGTTGTTAGCACAACTGTGGCTATGATCGTCTGCGGCTCAGCGAAGGCCGTCAATTGTGATGGAAGAGCATTGGCTGTTCGCCGCTGCAGCGACTCGGCTGCCTCAGTGCCAGTCTGGATTGCGGAGTCCAAAGTCTCGGAGGCCTTTGAAGCAACCGGGTCTGGGGTGCGGGATTCATCCTTTGTCGAGGAGGACCACAGCTTCGGCCATGGCATTGCGAGCTTGGGTGACCCGGCGTCGAATCCAGGGGAGGAGAAGCTGTTGATCTGTTGACGCCGATGATGCTGGATTGAAAGGAGCGGAGCGCAGGCAAGAAATGATCCGCAGTAGCAACGCGGAAGATCTTTACGGTCAAACATTTCTACAGAGACGCAATATAATTTCGCAACGTCAGTCAACAACTCTTCGAGATTCGAGACGCGTTCACTATGCTCTTGTTATCCTCTTGCCATCCAGTTCAGACAATGCTCACTGCTGTCCTCGATAACCTCAAATGGCAGTCTGGAATACTGTTGGATCACATGACTTTGTGCGCATTGCACCCACAAGAGCGAGACTGTTCACGCTCGCAGTCCTTCTCTGCCTCAGCACAATGTGAAGTCTCAAATTAGCAGAGCGACCTTCGCATTGCCATTGCTTGCTTCGTTGTATGCTCACTGATAGTGATATCTCAATCGATTTCAGAAGGAAATCGAATGTGCCTCTGACCTCACTCTTCTGAACTTGGCTTGGGTGTGGTGGACGCCCCAAATCTACTGACCACAAGGGTATGGCAGAAGGTTTCCTATTGTCCTGCAACGGTTTGCCGACTCCTATTGTTGATTGTGCTTGATTCATTGCCCTCAATGCCATTCTGCCCCACAGTTTCTATTCATTGGCGCGACCACCATGTCCGTCCCGATTAGGCCTTTCAATACATCGACAACCCCAATTCGGCATCTTTGCAGTCTTCATCCTCATTCAGACAGCATCAATAGACAATAGGGTGAGTCGGTCCTCTTCCAGACATGTCTTCCATCCCCCATCTCCCATCCCACCTTCTCTCCTCTCCCCGCAAACCAAATCTCTTACACCATCACACATCACACATCACCACCACCACTCCACCACTTTCCTCCTTTCTTTCTTGCATCATCAAAATGTCTTTCTTCAACGCAAACTCCTCCTTCTTTTTGGAAGCGGTGGCATCCATCTGCCAACCATTTGTCCAGATCGTCCCACTCGACGACGCCGAGGTGTTCCAATACCTCGATGCCCACCAAGACGCTCTCCTCAGCTATCTGAGGGAGCGTGCTGGTCTTGTGGAGTCCCTCAGCAGGACTCTCAATCGAGAGGATACCCTCGGCGCGGCCGCCCCTGAAAAAGCGGGCACTTCTGCCGCAGGTGATGAGGTGACCGAAGAGGACTCCGATGAGGATGTCCTGGAGGTCGCCTCGGAGCCTGTTGCAGACGCTGAACAGGCCGACGAAGAGTGGGCGACTGGAGAGGAAGACGACCAGGCCTCTGACGAGGTGCCTTCTCAGGCTGGCCCTGAGGAGTGCCCGAGCCATGCCAGCACCACCGCCATCGACTCCGACGATGGTGCCGACGCCGCCGCCGCCGCTGCCGCTGCTCCTGCCGCTGCTCCCGTTGTTGCTCCCGCCGCTGCTGCTGCCACCGCCTTCCCCGCCGCCTCCAACGCCATGGCAGTGGCCACGGCGCCCGGATTCGACCCCGCGGCCGTCGAGGCCTCAAAGAAGGAGCGCCGAGGCCGGAAATGGCGCCTGTTTGAAGAAGAGGCGGCCATCCGCCATATGCTCGACATCAAGAGAGAGGGCGTCCTCAAAGGCGAGGCGAGGTTCGTCGAGGCACTTCGACGCATGCAGACCCAAGATGGGGTCACAAGATCAGGCGACACCGTCGTCAAGAACTTCTGGAACCGGTATGGCCGCGCCACGTCGGTGTTCGACGAGCGCCGAAACAAGAAGGCGCCGCTCGCAACATCACTGCAGGGCGCGGCCAAGGCCAAGGGTTCCTTTTCCCTCGCTGATGAGGACACCGCCGATGAGACCGAAGAGGGCACCGACAACAAGGAAGAGTCCGACGACGATGACTGCTATGTCCCAGCAGTCAAGCGACCATCAGCTGCCGCCCCCGCCCCCGCCAAACAGCCATCTCAAAAGAGATCCAGAGACGACGACGACGAACTTGACCTTGCGACCATCAACGCAGTGGCAAAGGGACTCAGAGCACCAAAGAAGGCTCGTGTCAGCTACACAGCTTGAGACATAATCAACACACATCACACATTCTTCAATCCGCATCACCACACCATCAGAAAGAAATTCGGAGCCTCAAAAGTATGCTCGTCCCACCTACACGGTTTGACACATTTTCAACACACTTCACGTCACCCTCGACACATTTTCACATCTCAAATAACACGACATCATAACTGAAGGCATCCATGCATATTCCCCAAGATCAAAGAATTATCTTATGGAAACGGAGATATGGATTGAGCTTGGAGATTGAGCTTTTTCATCAGAGAAGAGAAGAAAGCATATGTCATGTCATCAGAGAACGGCTGGTCCGATTCAAACTGAAACATGCAAGTGGAATTGTTGTGCAAAAGGCGCAAAGGAAGCTGGAATGGAACAGTCTGATGTGAGCTTGGAGATGGATCAGAACAGAACGAACATGACATGACATTGACACGAGCGATCTTGTAATCTTGTGTCACCTTGTTACAACAGAACAGTTCTCAGAATCAAGAGCATTGTTCCATACCATATCCCAATCTGACTGCCTCTCGTCGTCGCCTTTCTTCTTCATCCTTAGACATATTCGTGACCATCTATCCTATCTATCTATTGTGGCTTATCACCAGCCAACGTAACCCTCAACATCCTCCTCCTATACCCATGATAGTCATTGATCGGATTGTGCTGCACGCACCGATTGTCCCAGAAGGCAATACTGCCCACCTCCCAGCGGAAGCGGCAGGTGAACTCCGGGCGGATCTGGTGCTCGAACAGCAACTTGAGCAGCGGCGCGGACTCGTCTTCGGTCCAGCCTGCGAAGTGCGAGGTGTGTGCTACATTGACGTATAGTGATTGACGGCCTGTTTCGGGGTGGGTGCGGACGACGGGGTGTGTGGCCTCGAGGGATGTTGGTTTGGTGGCCTCGTTGCCGCTGTCGCGGATGCGGTCTTCGCGCGTCTTGCTTACGTCTGCTTTTGCAGACGTGTTGACTGCCTTCAAAGACGACAGGGTCGTTTTCAGCCCCTCGGACAGAGACTCGAAGGCGGCGTATTGGTTGGCGAACAACGTGTCCCCTCCAAATGGAGGGACTTCCTTGGCCAGCAGCACCGAGCCCATCGGGGGTTCCTCGAAGTAAGAGGTGTCGCTGTGCCAGATGCCACCGAAGTTGACCACTTCGTGCTCTTGCTTCAGAACTTGGATGATCTCCGGGAAGCCATCGATGCCGCGGACGAATGGGTATTCCACCGGCTTGCCAAAGTGGGACGTGAATCTGAGGTAGGACTCCGGGCTCAGGTTTTGGTTCCGGAAGAAGATCACCTGGTGCTGGAGAAAGGTTTCTTGGATCTCCTTGACGAGCCCCGGATTCTCGTGGAGCAGGCTGAGGTCAACATCATGGATTTCGGCCCCCAATGAGCCGGCGATGCGATGCACTGAGAGATATCTTCTGCTGCGAATGTGGTGTAGGAGAGGACTCGGTCTCGATAGCCGCCGACTGGGGCGAGTCAAGAAAGGTGCACGTAGGCTCCTCGCAGTATTCATGTGTTCGGGAAAGGAGACAATTGAAGGATTCAGGGCTGTCCGACTCACGGCTTCAATGGGTTATGCTCATACCTTCAGCCTCGAGGTCAGCCTTACCCCGGGCTAAAGTACTCACTCGTCCATCCCCCGCGCGTCATCCCGGCTGTATCAGCGCCTCGGTGTCTCTGTTGACGTTGCTGGAGCGTGTGGAGAGAGCGGAGATGCGCCGCACAGTTGGGGAATGAAGTTGAGCGGAACCGGAATATAGATGTTCCGTTCCGGTGACGGAGACCCGCTCAAAGCGGCGACTGCGGATTCCCCAATTAGGCAGCGAGAATATCGATAACAACGGGACTCGAACTTCTCGAAGCTCGCCGCATGAGGCTCTACAATTGCGTCTTCCTCCCACCAGACAAATCTGAGAAACAACCCAGTTCTCCCTTTTATTTGTTATATCATCTGTTTTTGCCTGCATCTTCCTTTGAATCCTCACTTCTTCTTCAGCATCTACTCAATTCCACCTCCACACCTCACGCCTTCGTCACTAGACTCCGATCATCGCCCTCGCACTTGTTCCGCTTCTCCATCCTCGGCCCTTTCAACAAATCTTTCCACCGCAACCGACGCGTGATTGCTCTCAGCCATGTCCCCTCAACTTTAGTATTTACCGGAGACACTTTATCCAGCCTGACGTATCCCTTAATTTGCCGTCCTTTCACTTTCAGAACACGATGGCCGTCGCAATGCAGTCCGCGGCGCAGGACGCTGATCTCATGGACATTGACATCGACATGGACGTGGACGACCATGGACCAGCCATCGATGAAGAGTACCAGCTTGAAGTACGATACATACATTTCACATATCTCTGACATATTCTAATACCCAACGCAGGAAGGCGAAGAACCGTCCTTCGTACCATCAGGTGCAGCGGTTGAGAATTCCTCGGCCTTGATCCCGGCCATCTACACCGAAGACCCGGCTCTGGAACCCCAGTGGAACAAAATTCATGTCCGTGGCGTGGATGAGATGAGCACCAATGAGATCCTAGGCTTTGTACATGATCACTTCACAGAGGCTGTGGACGACATACACGTTCAATGGATCGATGACACGTCTGCAAACATCTGCTTCAGAGAACGCGACACTGCGAAACGGGCTCACCTGGCCTTGCTATCTACCCCGATTACTTTGGAACAGTTGGCCACCGATCCGTTCGAACTGCGAACCGCAAAGCCATTGGCTAGCAGACCAGCAAGCATGCTTGTCGTGCGCGTGGCTCAGCAGGGCGACAGGAAGAAGAAAGGTGCCAGGGATGCAAGCCGGTACTACCTGTTACACCCCGACGAGGATCCCACCGAACGGATGCGGCGCGAGTTTGCGAATAGCCGGACATCGAGGAATGACAATGGCGACTACAGGCGCAGACGGTTTGATGACAGGGAACTCCACCGGAGAAGAAGAGATCAAGATCACAATGCCGATGCGACAGACTTTTCGGCCAATATGTATGACGATGCCCCGGCAACGGCAACGGATACGGAGACGACGGCAAGAGGTCGAGATCTTTTCCCACGATCCCGCCGACGAAGTGCTAGCCCCGGCGCAAGGACACGCAACAGCGACGAAATCGAGATTTCAGATTCCGACACGGATAATCGCACCCGGAGGCGAGGAGGCCAGAGCTATCGAGACCGCAACGACCGTGGCACTCGCTCGAATGCCGGCAAGGAGCTCTTCGGATCGGCGAGCGACCGAAAAGGCAGCGGCTTACGTTCAGACAAGATCGAGCTGTTCCCTTCAAAGTCCTATGAGCTCGACACGTCCATGACTTCAGATCCGCAGGGCTCGAACAACTCGCGACCCGCTGCCGACCCTGCCAACGGTCGCGCAAATGCAGCTGCAGCAAAGAGATTGAAGGCGGATCTCCTGAGTGCGGCGCAGACGAGTCCTCGCTCGAACCATCGCCGCTCCCACGCAATGGATGCGAAGAACGAAGAAGACCTCGCGCAGCGATTCGCGCGGAAGTCCATCTCGATCGACAGTACCAAGTCGTTCAAGAACGGCCTGGCCAACAGCGGCGTGGAGCTCTTCCCGTCAGGCTCGGGCAGTGGAGGAGGGGGGCTGAGCATCAAAGGCTCCGCACTGGAGAAGGACGGCGATGGATTCAGCATCAAGGGTTCCGGCGGTCTGAGTATCAAGGGCCGGGCGGAAGCCAAGGAGTTGTTCCCCTCCCAGTACGACCGCCAGGGCCGGAACGAAGGCAAAGAGCTTTTCGACCAGCCAGTCCGGGAAAGGAGGGTCCGGCGCCGCGCAGGCGATCTGTTCGACTGATGGGCATCTTGTTCGAAATTTCTGCCGTTGCGTGCATTCACATTGGAATTCGGTACAGACGGGTGCCGGGGATGATACCGTGACCGCCGCAGAGCCGCATCCAAGTCGCGCACGAAATGAACAAACCGTTTCGACAAGCAAGATGATGAATGTCCCAGTATGCTGTGGCCTGCGCGAACACATTCCGAGCTCCCAGTGAGCCCTTCGCTTCAAACATTCTCTTGGAGCACGATCGCGATGCTCAGGTCAGTGGTGAACAGACCTGTTCGCTAATCACGAATCCAACCGTCACGAGATCAAATGAGGTGCGATGAACTGGAACAAGAACTGGCAGTGGCAAGGAAATGGGGAGACGAAATGATAACAGAAAAAAGCCTTTGAATATGAATGAAGTTATTTTAAGCCTCTGCACTCTGAAGACTCAAGACTCATAGGTCCCGTCCCCGATCGGGACTCCGTGCGATCCCGGATGTTACTCCGTCTTGCACTCGTGAAGTCTTTTGAGTTTTCAACTCGGTCTCATTCACATGAGGTCTATTCGTGATATTGGGATACATACATGTGCTAGTCCTGCCTGGGGCAATGTTTGGCTCCGGGCAGAATACGTATGTTCTTGGCCGCGCCCGTAACGAGACTCTCGATATCTGACCAGTGGAAGAAGACGTGCGAGTGTTCGGTCGATTGACCCCCTCCCATCCTCGCGCGTACGCGTAAGAAGTTGGCCGATTCAAACCAAGTAGCCCTGTCAAGAATGGGAGGTCATAATCATACGCCGGATGCCCCGTTCATCAGATGCCTCGAAGGTATCGGTTGACTGGATGATGTGCTGGCTAAGGGAGCCGATACGTGTAAAGTCAATTAAATTTCGTCACTCCTTTTTCGGTGAGAGCTTGTCTTCAAGGCGCGCCCAAAGAAGCCAAAGCACCTCTCAATTCCCTGATTGCCGTGGGGACATCCTCGAAATTCAGTGCTGAAATTGCCCAACGTGCGTGTTTCTGTGCTTTCATTATTGCCTCTTCGTCGACCGCCGCATCTGCCGATGGTGGTGACTGAGGAGGAGCGTGAGCAGGATGAATGGGCGAAGGGGATATGATTTGCTGTGGCTGAGGGACTGGAGGAACGGGGCCACGTGCTTGTCGGAGTTGCGGGGGTTTTTGAGGGACCTGTGCCTGGGGAACTTGCGGTTGGAAATTGGGAGGAATCTGTGATGGCTGACCCGGAGCAGCTTGGGGGAGGAATTGACCGTGTCGGTGCGGTGGAGGTGGAGGTGAATGGCGAGCTGGCTGATTCAGGCTTCCGAGTGCGCTTCGGCCTGAGGCGAGCGAGAGGGTTGAGGGAGAGACAGGAAGATCCGGAGGTGCCCCTCCAATTCCCGTGGGGGCCGATGGTAAATCAGGAGCTTCACCGACCGTTGAAGGAGGCGAAGGAAGTTCTGGCGCTGGCGGTGAAGGCACTCTCGGAAAGTAGTTGCCTCCTATCGAGGGTTTCCGGTCAGAGGGAGGGTCTAACGGCGAAACATCGGTTGGCTCGGGCTGACTGGTATAGAAGGCTGCCGGGTCTTGGGCGGGCAAGGGAGAAACATTTTCCGTTGGAGTGCGAGCGAAGGAGGCTGTCCGCGAAGGGTGAAGAGACTCATCGAGCGACGACTGGCGAGCCAGGTTACTCTGGATTCGATCGGCCTCATCGGGGACTTCGACAACGGAGGGCTGTCGTTCCCGTTTCGCAGGCGGTGGTGGGACAGAGGTATCCCTCGATGGGTGTAGCGATTCATCCAATACCGATTTCTGCGCCAGGGCCCTTTGAATCCTGTCGGCTTCATCTGGAACTTCGACAACAGAAGGTTGCCGAGGTCTTGTGGGACCGCCTTCCAGAGCTTGCACCTCTGCGTCGTCTGGATCCAAAGCCGGGAGCAGTTCTTCTTCCGGAGCCTTTGGTTGGGGATTCGATAAATTCGGGTCTTCCCCAGCCTTCAACGCTTTGGCTATCCTCAGAGCATGATATTTGGCGTACTTGACTTTGGCAGCAATTTCGGGCTCAAGAGGGCCCCAAATCTGAAGAAGGTCAAGGAAGGTGGCTGAAGCTTGGTATGTGTCTGCGGTCTGCCTCGATGCCTTGTTTGCTCGCACCGCGTTGTCTGCTCTTTCAAATGTTTCCAGGCCGAATTGTTCCACGTACGCTTTCCCGGCGACATCGTCGGTAACGGCAGTTTCTTCCGCATGCTCGGATTTGAACTGTATACAATGGTTAGCATGAGATTCCTGGTGGGCAACCGGCCTGACACACCTGTTCTAACTTGTCCATGAGCGTGGTGGTGTATACCAGGCTCTCCTGGTCGGCATTGTGGAGGCCTTTGCCGAGGATCTGGTTGACAATCCAGTATTCGCCTAGAATCGGTCAATGGGCGCTCATCTCTGAAGACATTGAGTTGGCGTACACCAATATGCTATTATTGGCTTGGGCTTCTCCAACTGCGATGCGCGATGGGCGAACCGAGTGATGTCGGCGGCCTTCAGAGCAGCGGGGAGTTGCGCGGCCATGGCGGAAGATGATTTCGTCGCTATCCACGCATTCAAGGCGCTGACTCGGAACGCAGCAAGAGAAGGTGGAAGCTGCACGGTGGAGGAAGATTGATATGACGTCTGTAGACCCGGGGCAGGTGTTGTGACTTGTGAGTACCTTCACTTGCAACGATGCGATGCGGCGAGCGATATGGACGTGAGGGTTCTAGCGGCTTGGCATACTGCCGCGGACTCGTGCTCCAGCAGGATGGGTACACGGTACGAATAAGGTAAGGTCAGGAAGTCTGCTCTAGGGCGGCATCACAATTGAACGGTTCACGTCCACCAAAATGCGGGGGGTATCTCTTGGCGCCACTTACTGTCGTCTGCCGCCTGCGGTCAAGGATGCATGTCGCATGCCCTGGTTCTGTTTCTCCCCATGAACTTCACTTTCGCTTCCTCCACAGTGGCACACACTACTGGCTTCATACTGGCTTCACAGCGCCAACCAGCGGCGCGTCGCGCAAGGTTGTTCTCAACTGACGGTGCAGGACATCTGTCAGTCAAACTCTCACTGTACCCTTGCCCGTCATGACCCGAAGCAACGAGCTGTACATCGACATCGACGATGGCGATTTCATCTGCCGCTCGTGTGATCGAGCATTCAGCACCTACAATGGGGCCCTATCCCACTGCCGCAACGCCCAAAAACACGAAGGGGAATGGTGCGAGAGATGCGAATGGCTCTTCGTCTCTCCCCATGCACTACAGAGCCACTTGCGCAATTCTTCCCGCCACAACGAGTGCGACGACTGTTCTCGAGATTTCCACACCGCCCATGAACTTGAACAGCACGATGTTGAGGTGCATCACATGTGTGTCGACTGCGGCGATTTCTTCGGTAACGCAAACAATCTCCAGCAGGTAGGCTGATCGTAGCATTCCCCTCATAACCTGTTTCCGACTGAACTGACAACGCTCTCGCCCCAATCCAGCACCGACGAGTCCATCTCCCCAAAGACGTCCGATGCCCAGGCTGCGACCGTTTCTTCTCTGAGTTCTCTGCCATGATCCTCCACCTCGAGGCTGGGACTTGCCATAGTGGAGTCGACTTGGACGACATCAACAACTGGGTCTACGATGACTACTGGTGCTCGGACTATACCAACGAGTGGGATGACGAGTACCTGTTCCACTGTCCAACTTGTGAGACCGACTTTCGATTCGCCAGCGGGCTGTTGCAACACGCGGCAAGCAATGCATGTGATCAAGACCCCGACCAAATCATTGACCACTTCGAAGCCTGCATCAACGGCCAAATCTAGGGCGACTGGGAGCACGAGGCGTTTGTACGGCATATGGTATTCGAAGACCTTACACTGTCTGGGGCGCATTTGCGGAGGATTCGGTTTTCGAAATGAGGTTTCCCCAGTATGCACTGAGTCTTGTGCCCAAAATACAAGGGGAGACTTACTGTACCACTACTAGCAGATCACTGTGGCCTTTCCGCGGGCGGGGAGACAAGTCTGCCAATCTGTTCCCAAGAAGGACGTCCTTGTCTAATTCAATGACATGCATGCCGCATATGACTCCAGAATCTTGACATGGCGTTGTGGAAAGGGTCAACCGGGAGGGCTGCGAGGCTGCAGCTGCAAGGCTGAGAGACGAGATTACGCTAATGATATCAATGATCCACCGTATCGGATTTACCGCATTCAAGCCTCAAACGCAGTTTTGTTTTTTTGATAGAAACGCGCTGTCCAAAACTCGACTAGACACTCTTCTCACTTCCTTTCTTTGGCACTTGTTCCCGCCTGGCCTTCGTTCAAACTTCGCGTGGGATGTCCTGAGTTGCTTCTCTCGGCTCACCTTAGTTCTCATGTATCACCGTTCGGTTTCCCCAACCCTGGGCGAGCTCGCCCACGTATAGTACCTCGTCTACGATATCAAAGGACCATGACCACCACTGGTTGCGCGCGAGCACCAGCGCTTCTCTCCCGCTCACTGGCCTTCACTCCTTCTCAAATCAATCACCGTGCGGGCAAATCCTCTCGTCACGATCCAGCCGTTGCTTACCGTGTCTTCCTAGACCTCCATCGAAATATCCGACGAAGCCTTGATCCGTACAGGCCGCACGCAAGAATGCGTCCATCCCCTCGTTCAGCCGCCGCAAGTAGCGCCGCATTTTCTACTTCTGCAATTCCTCACATCTCCCTGCATATTGCTGCCTCCTCAAGCGGAAAAGGACGCAAATACCGCCCGGAACTGAACACCGTCGAGTACACCCCCACCGGAAGAGGGGTGTTGGGCATGCAACAAGGCGAGACAATGGATGAAAAGAGATCTAGCCGCCCAGATAGTGGACAGGACGCGTTCTTTGTCGCCCGCGTAGGGCCTGACTCGAAGACGACTGCTTTTGCCATCGCCGACGGCGTAGGTGGGTGGAGTGACCATGGCATCGACCCGGCCGACTTCTCCCACGGCCTTT
The DNA here is from genome assembly GCA_001599775.1 of Exophiala alcalophila. NCBI lineage: Eukaryota > Fungi > Ascomycota > Eurotiomycetes > Chaetothyriales > Herpotrichiellaceae > Exophiala > Exophiala alcalophila. The sequence continues at coordinate 1,622,779 of BCHY01000003.1, forward strand.
GCAGCTACATGGCGGAAACGGCACTTTCATGGGACCTGGAGGAGCGCCTCAGTCCTCGACAACTCCTCGAGATTGGATATGAGAAAACCATTCGAGATCCCTCCATCAAGGCAGGAGGATCAACAGCGTGTGTTGGGGTGACAGAACCCGACGGGCGCATACGGATCGCCAACTTAGGCGATTCGGGCTTCTTACAGCTTCGGTTGGGAACGGTGCACCAGTACTCCAACCCTCAAACACATGCTTTCAACACCCCGTATCAGATGAGTTTGACCCCGCCGGAGATTCTCGCTCAGGCCATGGTCTTCGGCGGCTTGCCTTTGAACGACAAACCCGACCGTGCGGATCTGGCAGACAACATGCTCCGCCATGGCGATGTTCTAGTGCTGGCCAGCGACGGTGTCTGGGACAATCTGCACTCCCAAGACATCCTCTCAATTGTGTCCCAAAATATGCGTGCGACCGGCGCGTGGCTGAGATCTGATGATCAGGGATACACCGTCTCGCCCATCCTTTCGGAACTGGTAGACCACACTATGGGACCCCAGAAGCACAAGCTGCATCTCTCGAATCTGGCAGGAGACCGATCTCCTAGCGAATCTTCCAAGCAGCCGCCGCTAGGGACGTTGCAGAGCATATTGGCGGCCGCCCTCGTTGGGGAGGCCAAGAGCGCAAGTCTCAACGCGAAGCGAGACGGGCCATTCGCCAAGGAGATGCAGAAGCAGTTCCCATACGACGCCTGGCACGGCGGGAAGGTCGACGACATCGCAGTTTTGGTGATCGTTGCAGTTGATCAAGCCAAAGGGCCTGAGGAAGACGGGAAACTCAAGGCCAAATTGTGAAACTGCACACTTCTACTGAAAAGAGGGGCTTTGGCAGATTTTCGAGGGAAACGACGGCTATCCTCGATCGGAATCTTGACGCTGGGCTCAGCCGCTAGAGGAGGAGGAAATTATGAGAACAGACGTCTCGAAGGTTTCCTCCGTCCGCTGGATATACAGGACAGCGAGACAGCATGCATGCCATGCATACATACATACATTGTACACATACAAGAAAGAGCTGACGAATGATGAGCGCTGTATAGTTGGGAGTAGCAGTGGACGGACCTGTACAAACAGAAGAGGAGTGGCAGAAGGGCCTCTGAGAGACGAGACGAGACATGTTCCTGTGTCTGTGCCTGTGCCCATCCTTGACCTCGTTACAGCGTGTATGGTTTAAGCGGAGCTGTACATATAGATTTCTAGAATATGCGTCGGATTCAACCCACACGCTACCTACCTACGCCGCACCACGACAGCCTAGTGAGACCAAAGTGAGAGAGGACGAATGTATCAAGATGGTCAGGTGTTAAGACATATTCATTTTCCGTCCCATATCCAGAACGGACATGATATCACATGACATGACATGACGCTCTCAAGGGACGATACAATTTCATTCTAGATAAAAGTAGATGGATATTCAATCATGAAATCCCCGTGCAATGCCAAAGCCAAAGCCAAGGGTGGGACTTTTTCGAAGGGTTCAACATCACCCATCAACCATGAGCATCATCAAGGCAAGGAGGATCGCATCAGTGGAACAATACACGAAGCCCCCTCCCCTCAAGTCGCTCTCAGACGAATACCGACATTATAACCAAGCGGCTTGCGCAGGAACCCTTCCCTCGTCTCCATCTCGCCGTCGTGCTCATCGTGGAATTCAAAGTTTCGGAAGACGGTGGCGACGATGCACTTCAATTCCATCTCGGCGACGTTGCGGCCGACGCAGGAGCGCGGGCCCGTCGAGAAAGGGATGAAGGCGTCCTTCTGGCGCGCCGTCAGTCGCTTCTCGTCCCAGCGCTCGGGGACGAAGGCGTCGGCGTCGGGACCCCAGATCTCTTTCGAGTGGTGGATCGTGTAGCTGGGAACGCTGACCGCCGTGCCGGGTGGGATGCTGTAGCCGAGGATCTCGAGGGGTTTGGGGTTGGGGTTTTCTGGTGTGGCTCCTGGGATGAGACGCGGGAGGCCGAGCGAGCTGGTGCTGTGGATGCGCATCGTCTCGTTGATCACGGCCTGGACGTAGGGGAGATCCCTGACTTGCTCGTAGTTGGGCACGCCGGATCCGATCGCCGCATCGAGCTCCTTTTGTAGCTTTTCTAGGACTCCCGGCGTGCGGACAACCCAGTACAAGAGCGCGCAGGACGTGTTCGACGTCGTGTCTGAACCAGCGATGAGTTGCGTAAGTGCCTCTGCGGTCAGTTCCTCTCGTCCGAGCTTCGCGCCGTTCGCATCTTTGCCCTCCATCAGACGAGCAAGGAGGTCGACTCGGTCAGGGTTGGGGTTGTCCAGACGCTGCTTGACACATGCGATGGCGATGCCGGCAAGGTTCTCCACGGCCTCGACTCCCTGGCTGAAGAAAGCGTCGGGTAGGTACTTGGCATAGGGCTTCAACTGGGGCAGGCAACCCAGGGTTCCGGAGACTTCACCACGGCGGTTCAGAACTTCGATCGCTGCGGCGGTGGTTGGGGGCGCGTCGGGAGATTTGCGGATCTCGGCGATATCCCTTTCGCGCTCGAGCATGCCAAAGGGCTGGCCGAAGGCGAGATCTCCAATGATATCAAAGGCCAAATAGTTGAACCAGTTGAGAGCGTCAATGGAGGCGTAACCCGTTGCGGGGTTCTTTTGGGTTTTGGACAACTTGGTCCATTTCTGGGCAAAGAGCTCGAGGTTTGCGTGGATGTATTGCTCGAATTGCCCGATGGATTTGGCCGAGAAGGTGTGCGAGACGACCTTTCGCTTGCGGGTGTGCTCTGCTCGGTCACGGGTGTTGAAGAGGCCTCGTCGGATGGAGACGAATGCATCGTAATATTCGCTGGTTAATGGTCAATGATCCTGCTTGACCTCGCGAACTAGACTGTCCACTGAGACCGACTCACCTTTTGAGGAAGCCATTGCCGTGTCCGTAAATGACGTTGATAGCGTCTGCATCAGCGATGGAGACATGATTGGGCTGAATTCGCACAACCTTGCCGTACTTTTTGTGCAAGGCGTCCACGGCCAGGTACCTCCGTCCCCGTCGACATTGGTACAACAGCCATAGATTGCTCAGGGCAGCCGGCAGAGGGCCGGGGACCTTCAACAGGCTCCAATTCCGGAGATATGGGAGTAGAAAGTAGAGGACGGGTAGGAGCAGGAGCGCCCAGGGCGAAATGGCCGCCGACAGAATCATTTTGGCGCTGGACAACAGGCGGGAGGTCGGTCGGTCGGTCTTGTCACGCGGTGTTGATTTGATTCAAGACAGGACAGAGATGAGTGGCATGACTCTTGCGATTCCACGAGCAGCACACAAAGACCTTTTTAAGAAGCGCGTCGAAGTCAGCGAAAGAGCGGCACGAGAGCCTGAGATGGGACAATGGACGAGCAAGAGCTGGTATTGGTGCCCACACGTGTGGAGTGTGGCGACGATGGCAGCGGTTCGCAGGGCGGTGATGGTGGACGGCCAGGCTGATGGCAGCCGGATGCTGGGATCGGGAAGTGAAGACGGCGAGGAAATGAAAGGAGGGCAACGTGCTGTGAGCGCGGAGCCGGCAGCGGGGAAAATAAGACGAGATGCGAGAGCGCTGATTGGATGCTCCAGAGGCCAAGGCTCCAAGACTGGGGCGCTGCCGGAACTTCGGCCAAGCAATTATTTCCCTCCGGGCAATAATGAAGTCTGGATTATGCCATCAGGGCGCCGTGCAGGATGCCCTTCTCCAGTATCTCCTAAGAATCATGCCCCTACCGCTGATGACATCCGCCACTGAGAATCTGGAGTCTGGAGTGACGAGTCTCGACACGCGGGCCTTGCTCGGGGGTGTCTGGGTGTCTGGGTGTCCTACCCCGCCGGTTGCGACTACTAACGCCCTCTCACATGCCCCCTAACCTCCGCAATGCCCATATCCGACAAAGACATTGATTGGCCCAACCCTTCTCAATCCAGCTCCATGTCCCGGATAAGAGGCTTCTCTGGCTCAAGAGGCGGCGCCGAGGACAAGAAATGGATTTCCGCAGCTGTCTCCGGCCTCCACTTCGACATACCGATACTGTTATCCTTCAAAAGCCGAGTCTCGTCCGTCTGGCGAGTTGAGTTTGAGTGCGAACGGTCAAGCATGTGCTCGCCATACTTGCTTCAGAGCCTTGTCGTTAACGTTGGCTAGCCGCCACGCATCACATGGACTGAGAAATGCTTCCGTGGTGAGTACGTTCAGCTTCACCACTTTGATTTCTCGCCACATGGGCGCAAAGGGTTGGGTAGTGGGAGTGTAAGATCGGTGATGGTGTAATCGTGCTTCAATGAACCATTTGCTCTGCCAACAAGTCCTGCAACAGATCAGTCAGCTTAGGTAATTGGATATTATGCAACAACGTGCATGCTTACAGGGAAGCTCTCGCTCACGCCCGCCGCACATCGTTCCACGTCCTCGACGAGACCTTGCACGCCGTGGTCCCATTCTCGAAGGTCGCGAGTCGGACCTTTGAGCTCAACTCCAGGCACGGTTTCAAACACGATGACCGAGTCAATTTGGTCAATCTCTCCTCTGAGACGGCCCTGCTCGACCATCCGCGCAGCGTAATCTTCGGCCTTTTCCGCCGCGGTTTCATCTTTGCCGTCCTTGAGACCGAGAATCTTCGCGAGCGCCGCGGTTGTGATATTTTCGTAGAGCCGACTGGCCGCAAGCAGGTTATGTTCAATGACAGCCTTGCTCAAGACCGTGCTGCCGTCTGCGTTCGTGGCGACTTGATGCGGTGCCAATGTTGAAGCGAATGTTTCCACTTCGACCGGGGACAGCAGGCGATCCAAAAACATATTCTCCAGGATCCCGTACTCCTCTGTGTCCGGCGATCTCTCGTCCTTATACAACTTGGCCAGAAGTCGACTCCGCTGTGGACCCGCGGGTGCGAGGATCGCGGTTTTAATGGCGGCAGACAGCGCCCGACGTCGTTCCTCGTCATCGATCATCGAGTTGAACGACACATTCTGATATTCGGCAGACGCGTTGAGGAAGTCCCGGCGAGAATCCAGGATACGGGCTTGGGACAGTTGGTAGTGTAATCGCAAGTCCGGGGAATCCTTCAGCACGTTTGCCGCGGGGGCAGAATTCTTGATCTTGTTCAATGCCCCTTCGGCAGCCACTGTATCGTCGTCTTCCAAGAAATATCTCACAATGCGGATCCAAATTTCAACCTTTGACCGATCCGAGACCTGACGCTGCGTTGTGTCCAAGTGAATTCCTTGCAAGGCTTGCGCGGCCGCCGTGTATTCCTCCTCTGCTTCGTATCCGTCCGCGAGTATCTCTCTGACTGTCGCATCCTGCTCTTCATATGACGCCAATTGAGACTGCAACGCTGCGGCAATGTGTGATCCAACTTTCACCTTTACTTCTGACGGAGATGACGCGAGACTCTTGATGAGGGTCGAGAGAAGAGGACGGACAGCGATGATTCCGAGGGAGGAGGAGAGCAATGAGTCGACAAAGGCAATCAGGTTTACTGCCTGTTGTTCGGGGGACGAAGCGGGCGAGTTGGTAAGTTTAGGCAGGAGATCGGTGTATGACTGAGACTTGGAGGTCGGAGAGCTTTGCGCAATGGACTGCAGAGCGGCCATCAGTTCTGGGGAGGCCATCTTGATCGTGATCGCTCCCCGATGCACGGTCAAGGATGCTCACTTGTCGATATCTCCAGAAAGACGGAGGAGGCTAGTCAGATGGTGGAACCCAACGAGGGGAACGTCGAAGTCCATCAACATCCCAGGTCAGGCTGCGGACGGCACGTGATCCTTATCGATAGCTTCGGCGGAGCACAGCGGGTGAAGCGCAAGGCTGTGACCCCCGAAGCCTGAAGGTATACCTCGTACAAGCAATCTCGAACACAATCGCCCGGATTGAGCGAGACTTGTTAACCCTTTTAAATAGCAGTTGTCGTGAGTCAAATACCCCATACGGCTTTTTGCCTTTCGTCAAAACCTGGGGAAGAAAGTACGAGTCGATGAGGGCGTGAGCTTATCTTTCCGACATCTCTCGCCTAACGCCGTCTGGATTATCAAACCAGTGGGTCCAAGATGACCCCCATGCAGCCTCTCATCGAATGGAGAGATATTACCGTGTACGGAGGCTCCTGCACAAGAGAACCGAGCCTGCTTGTCATTAGGCCCATCATCCGATATTTGGGTTGGCCCTCTTATCATTTTGTCGGATTACGATAAACTGCTCCATGAAAGAATTTCAGCATGGACAAGGACGTCAACGTGAATTCAAACCCAACCTCCAAAAACTCCCTCTACCAGAAAGTCGCTGTCCCTCGAAATTGAAACATCCTTCTCTCGGAAACATATCGGACAATAATGGGCTCCATCCGCCCTTATACGGATTTCCGGAGTGTGAAGGTGGATGGCCTACCATTCTTCACTCCCATGCAGCGGATCCCCGTTGGCACCGCGATCCTGCAGCCTGAAGCTGGTATAACCGAAGACACCATCAGTCCTTGTTTCAAACCCATCACCATCAGAGGTTTGACTTTCCAAAACCGTGTCTGGGTGGCGCCCATGTGCATGTACAGCTGCGAGGATGGAATGTTCAGTGACTTCCACGTGGCACATTATGGACAGTGGGCGATTCGGGGCAGCGCACTCATCACGATTGAAGCAACTTGTGTTGCCGAGAGGGTAAGCCAGGTTGCTGTGTCATGTTTGAAGGCTTTTTCAGAGGAGGTCTAAATTGCTCACTCACCTGAGTCGTTGGCAGGGAAGAAACTGTCCTCAAGACGCAGGATTATGGAAAGACGAACAGATGGGTCCTCTGAAGAGGATTGTGGACATGATTCATTCTCAGTCGCAGAAGGTCGGGATCCAACTGCAGCATGCCGGTCGCAAAGGTAGCATTGTCCCACCCTGGTTGGGTCTCGAGCAGGTGCCGGAGGAGTTTGGGGGTTATGGGGGTCTTGTTCAAGGTCCTACTGCCGAGGCCTGGAACGAGAATTATGCTATTCCAAGTGCCATGACCGAAGAAGAGATTTGGGAGACTATCGAGGCTTACGGTGCTGCCGCGAGGAGAGCAATCAAGGCCGGGATCGATGTTCTTGCCATCCACGGTGCTCACGGCTACCTCATTCATTCCTTTGCCTCGCAAGCGGTAAGGCATTGTTTATCTTCTTATGTTCAATCTTTGCAGTCTGAGAAATAAGCTAACAATGTCAAACCTCAATGCTACAGTCAAACAAGCGAACCGATAAATGGGGAGGCAGTTTCGAGAACCGCACGCGTTTCGGCCTTGAGGTCCTTCGAGCCGTCCGACGAAACATCCCCGCCTCGACTCCCTTGATCTGGAAGATTTCTGCAGTCGACTGGCTCCCGGCAGGAGAGGGCTGGGAACTAGAAGACACTCTTCGATATGCGCCCATCCTGGCGAATGAGGGCGTTGATGTCCTCGATGTCTCAAGCGGAGGCACAGACCGAAGACAGAGAGTCCAGCTCGGTCAACAGTACCAGGTTCCATTCGCAAAGGCGGTTAAGGATCTCAAGATTCCAAACCTCTACGTGGCGGCTGTGGGATGGATCCGCGACGGAGCTACCGCCCACGATGTGAGTACCTTACATGCCACAAAGCGATCCCGAATCGTGGCTTGAACTGATATCTTCTTTCCTCCTACAGATTCTCAGCAAAGACAAAGCCGATGTGGTTCACGTTGCCCGCGAATTCCTTCGAGATCCGAACTTTGTCCAAAAGGTCGCGTTGGCCACGGGGACCGAAGTCACTTGGATAGATCAATACCATCGTGCTCCCAGTATGTGTTCTCTGTTGCGTTTACTCTTGCTTTCCAACCTTCAGGCTTCGAGTACATATGTATATGCTGGCTAACGCACCTTAGTCAATGGAAAATACGTCGAGTCAACCACCAGCATTACGACAGATAGCAAGGCTGACAGCAACGTTACCAAAACCCACGACAACCAGATATTCAATAAAGTTCTCCACTGAGGACATGATGGGCAGATTACCTGCTGGACAGACTTTTGGAAGGCCCTCCAAGTTGTTGTACGGACACATGATAGCATACGATGTCTCTCTGGGCTGATGGACAACAAAGGTCCATAGCCTTTGCAAAGTCAGATCATCTCGTTATGTATTATTGAACAACAGCTTTCATCAGGTACTAGTAGTTCGGTTTCTCCGCCGAATACTTTACCTTCCAAACCCAACCGTTTCTCCAGTTTTGCAAGCATCCAACTTTTTGAAGTCAGACGGACCAAACACCGACGCAGAAACCCGCCCTCCCTCATCGGAATTCACCACGGACGTCGACCATGAGGAACAATAAACAACGCAAGAAAAAGTGGGATTCTCTCTCTTCGAAATCCGGGAAACTTCCTATCTCGCATTTCTCGGGGAAGTCGGGGGGCCTGGGGGTGACTTCCCATCTATCGTGTCGGAAATAAGAGTAGTTCGACCTAGTGGATCGCTCATTGCCCTAGCAGGAGCTGCATTGTACGAATCCAAACATCTCGGCCGACCTGTGGAGCCTCATTGATACGTACTGTAGACGACAGTCTGGAGTACTTCCATTGTATCATCGGCAAGAAAATTCCCGGTCGATTTGTAGTTGCCCGTCCATCCATCCATCCCTCACCGCGTGTTTGTAACTGTACATACGTACCCTTATCTTACCTGGATCTTCTCTCGCAGTCTCGTCTGTGGGTCCAGCGATGGAGCCCGTTTCTCATGTCATTGCCGATCATCTTCCGGAATGGGGAGCAAGCGTCGAGACGGAGAAGAACGAACGCCAGCAGAAAGCCTACAGTAGGGTGTCAGACGTTTTCTTGCCCTTCCTTCCTCCTTCGAAAGAAGCTTGGATGATGATCCTCAAAGCAAGAGCAAGACTTTCTGGGGTTGATCTTGTTCGCTGGACAAGCTTCTCAAGTCTAGGTCTTGGAGATGTTGTTTGATTCAATATCAATCAAATGAGTTGAGTACATGCATCACAGCAATTTCATTTGTGTAGTGGCCACTGTCCTTTATTTTGTAGCATTGCTCCTGCTGCTGCTGCTGGCACGTCTGCACATGTGAGAAAATTCAACCTGACAACAGGTTGATTTATTCTCTCAAGCCATGGACACTGTCGATTGAATCACCCATCCCTCTTCAAACCGTTCTGTGCAGCCTCCTTGTGCTACTAAGTAGATGTCGTCGCCCCAGGGAAGACCCCCTTCTCATCCCCAACCACCACCTCCTCTCCCTTTCGAGCCATCGATTCCTTCTCCGAGCCCGTCTCGCTCGAGACCGTCACGACCCCTTCGATGCGCTTCACAGGCCTCTTCCCAAACACGAAAAGGACAATCTCCTTCAAGGCATTCCGACCCTGCCAAAGAGGCAAGATGGTGATGGTCAATGCACCGTAAAAGGCCCAGATGAAGCAGACAACGATCCAACCCCTGAAGAAGGGCTTGCTGAAGACATAGCTGCTGGCGTACATGGGGATAGGCCACAGGAGGAGGTAAGCCAGGGTCATGAAGATGCTGGCGTAGATGGCGTAGTTTCGCGCCTTGACGAGTCTGCTGTTTTCTCGGTCGAGGTAGATTTCACTCTCGGTCTCGCCCTCGACGATGACGGCGGCGGCGTGCTCCCCGGACACCTGATGGGCAGAGGAGACGGCGGCGCTGTCGTCTGAGTTCTTCTGAATTTCCTTAAGGCGATTCCAGTCATAGTTTTCAGGCATCAGAAAGCTGAGTAGGGGAGTGACAATCAGTGGACCGAGGAGGCTCATCCTACAGGTTTTTGATTCTGTCAGCATGCCGACCACGGACCCCGAAAAGAAAAAGGACTTGCAAAGACTCACATATTGCCAGCAGCCAATGGCTTCAATTCCGAAGTCGTCGCCAATGTGACTTCGCCATAGTGCGTGTACGCAGTGAGAAGCCACGCAAGAATCCCCGCGCTCGAACAAATCAGAGGCACAAGAGCACACGCAAACCAAGGTTGCTTCTTCCACATGACCGTGCAAGCCATTGGAACAATCGCCGAATCGACCAGGATTCCAATCACAGTCACAAGATAGTTCACAGAGAACCCGGCGTGGTTGAAGCCGATGGCGACCACTGCGACGATGAATGCAAACGCGACAATGGTTATCCTGGAAACCCTCACGAGTTCGGCGCCGCTGGCGTTGGGTTTGATGTAGGCTTGGTAGACGTCGTGGGTGATCCAGGCTGAACAGGCCATCGTTTCGGAACTGAAGGCACTGGTGACGGCCATGAAGATGATGAGGAGGATGGCGAGGGCGCCTCCTTTGCCCCAAACTGCGAGAGCCGTGTAAGGCATGGCCATACCTTGAGATCAATAGTCAGCTTTATTTTCGAGGCGTTGAGCTACACCTTCTGTATCGCTCACGATAAATGGAATAGGCGAGGATTACTTACCAGTAGTGACCTCGTAAGCATTCATTCTGTTCGGATACGTGGGGAATATCGGAAGAGCCTCAATAGCCGCCGCAGCAAGTCCATACGTACTCGCGAGTACGAACGGGATTGTGAACCAACAGGTTCCTCCCAGCAAATACCCCGGGAGTGTCCCTGCCGGATCAGCAGCGATGGCCTTCTGCGACAATTGAGAATCGACAGCAGCACTGAAACCGGCTCCGAAGAATACCAGACCAGTATATCCACCGGCAGTACTTCTCATGGTCAGGTATGAGCCCTGAGCGTTCCCGTCGACGGGGTGCCGTATCGCTGCCTCGACCAGGAGATCCCACATTCTCCCTGGTGAGCCGATGACGTCTGATGTTGCATAGACGATGAAGATTGAGATGAGCATGACCACGAAGATGATCACCGTGTGGACCTTTTCGGCCAGGTAGCATCAGCAACAGGATAGAGAGAGAGAAAAGAGAATACGTGCTCACCCAGTCAGTGATGAATGTCGCCTTGATACCACCAAAGTAAGTGTAGATAATGACACCAATGGGGAAAAGCACACAAATGGCATCTCGATCAGCGCCCGTGAGCACAGCATAGACCGTCGAGCCACCAACAAGCAGATTGACAGCGCCAATGAACTGATAACACAGAGAGTAAAGACCCAACACGACGTGGGCAAAGGCTCCGTATCGATGACGAACCACCTCCAGGAAGGTATGGGCGTTGGGAGCTTTCCTCTTCAACTCGATGGCAAACACGGAGAAGAGAAGGATCTGGACGGACGCTCCAGCGCCGTACCAGAAGGGACCGGAGACGCCGAATGAGTAGCCGTATGTAGTCGAGGTGAGTAGAGTGGCAGCGATCGTCCATGATGATACGACGGCACTGGCTGTCAAGCCTGACTTGACGCTGTGTTTGGCAGTCATGAACATTTCTTTCCCGGTCCGAGTCAGTCAACGAGAAAACCAAAAGCGAAAAGACGACCACTATTCTCGGTCTTCTAAATAGAAAGACTCACCAGAGTTCTGTTTTTCCGCAAAATATTTAGCAAGGAACCATGATATCGCCGTCATGCCGAAGGCGAAGAGAAGTCCGAGTCCGACAACGAGACCATATCCCATGCCCTGTCCGAAGGGCGCGGGAATGGAAAGTTGATCGCTCATCGTGTCAAATACTTGCTTGATAGGTCCGGGGGTTTGATGGGGAGGATTGAAGCAAGGGGAAAGAGAGAGGGAGAGAGGGAGTCACAGAGGATTAGATCCAAAGGAGAGAGCCTGGCTGGAGTTCGACCGACCAACAGAAGACGGGAGACAGGTAGATTATACCTGAATGAACGAAGACAGGATGATTTTTTGGCAAAGCGGACCAAAGCCCTGTCTTATGAATCCATCGACTTGTACTTATACTCCGTGCCCTGATCTTCCAACCCCCCGGTCAATCGCCTGACAGAGATGACTGGGTGACTGGAGACATCGATAGGTACTTACGAGACCTGTTCCGATGGATGGTAATCTTACCTCATGCCTCTGCACGCCCAACGACACAGCTTGCTCGTCCCGTACCGACCCCATATACTCCGGACTCACCGTGGTACCACGCCCATCCCTTCAGTCATCCTTGGCCCAACTGTTGCGAGGCTCCCTGTTGGAGCATAGTTGCGGTGCCCTGAGACCCGCTCACTAAACCATTGGTGTGGTGCGGTTGGAGTGGTCGACTCGTCCTCTGCAGTATTGGCTTCTTCTCTTATCTGTGGCCAAGCTCAACGTCGGGACGTTTAGCATACTGCAGAACGCGGTAATGATTTACCAGAGATCGCTCCGGAACGGTTCCTTGATCTTTCTTATCTGCCCGATGCCTCTGGTCGGGTCGGAGATGAGAGGAGCTGCATGGCTGGCGGATTTGTCCGTACAGTATCATCTTCAGAGAGGGTCATCGTCTTGGAGATCGAGCGTAATGATACTGCACGGTTAGGTAGGCGTCGCAGCCGATCTTGAGTAATTCTCATTCTCATCTCCCTCAAGGGCAGAAGATAAGGCTTGTGGAACAAGAATATTGGCACGAGCTTGGGTACTCCTGCAACAGGATTTGAGATTTGTTCCCAAGAATTTCATTTGAAATGCTAGAATCTCGTCAATGGAGGAATTTCGGATGATCAACAGAGGTAACCTCTCATATATGAGGATGGAAGCGTCGGTGAGCCTTGTCCAGTTCAGTCAGAGTATTCCGAGTCTCGAAAAAGTCGCTAGCAGTCGCTACATCTCGGGCCGATGTTCGTACAGAGAGCATATTGATCGCATTGCAACGACAGCCTCTCCTGTAGCTTCAGAGAGCCACCACTCGCTCCGTCAAAACCACCGGCAGGTCCCCCTTCAAGAGAGACAAGTTAGATTTCGCCGCACCATGAAACGCCTCCTCGTCGAAGGAGGAATCGATGACAATATCGAACCGCTTCACAATCTCGGCGACGAACAAACGCATCTCAAGTAAGGCGAGATTCTTCCCGATACAGCCATATTGGCCGATGCTGAATGGGATGAAAGCCCGAGTTTCGTGGTTGAAATCATTGGGCCGTTCTTTCTCGATCCACCGCTCTGGTATGAATTCGGCCGGTTTGGAGAAGTAGCGGGCGTCTCGGAGTATGCTCCAGCCGTGGGTACTCAGCTGAAAGTAGGATCCCTCGTTGTCAGCAGAGAATAGAGATATATATAACTGTGAAGAGAGTTTGGGAGTGCCATACCTGAGTGCCTTGTGGCAGATAGTCCCCAGTAATAACGCACCCTCCTTTGGGTACTGTCCTCTGCATCCCGTTCGGTCCTGGTGGATTCATCCTGAGGGCTTCATTGATGACTGCATTCAAGTAACTGGCTTGGGCTGCGAAGAGGTGAGCTCGACATGCCATATCTCTGGTGAAAACTGGAATCCCTACCCCACATAGGCCCGTTCTGAGGCTGCTCACTGTTCCAGATGGTATCCACCTCCTCTTGAAGCCGTTTCATGGTTGAGGGATTCTTGCAAAGACGGTAGAAGATGAACCTGGGGGACCAAAAGTCAGTTTCGAAAGTCGACATGATAACAACTGGCGAGGCCTACGTCAGGCACACCGAGGTCGTGTCAGCCCCCCCAACAACGATGACTCCTGCATCAGCGGCAAGCTGGGCGTCGTCCCGTGGTCTGTTCAGCGGTCAGCATTTTCCCTGGACGATGTCTGAGAAACCGAACAAACCTTGATCCCTCATTACCGTCAAGTAGGTAAGAAAAGACATCATCGCGATCAGTCCCCTGCTTCCTACGTGCCAGATACCTCTCTTCGCAGAACTTGAAAAACATTCGACTGTCGTCCTTGGTTTTTTGATCCATGGGTAATAATGGTACTTTCACACACATCTGTCAGCTGCCATCCAACCATCCCACATCCGGGGGGAGGGGGGAGGCATACTCAAAGGTTTAGACCAGGGGATATGGGAGAACATGGCCAACATGCGCAGTGCATTGTGCATGAATACCATGTAGATATGTGGTTTCGCTAGCAAGAGCGCGTCAGCAGGATTAGAATACAAAAGAAAGACAAGATATGACTGACCCTCAATCAACATGCCAAAGTCGGCTCCAAATCCCAGGTCTCCCATGACATCGAAGGCAAAGAAGTCGCACCAGTCACTGAAATTGATAACGCCTGGGTGTTCAAAGTTAATGCACTATTCACGTGGGCTTCATAAAACTCTGAAGCTAGCTGCAACAAAAGTTAATCCAGACTTACTATTCGTTCGTGCACGCAACTGCTTGCTCAACAGATTGACGAATGTCAGAATGCGCCGTTCGTAACCCGACAGAGCCTTCGGACTGAATCCTCTGTCCCAGATGCGGCGGCGATATTTGTGTTCTGCCAGGTCCCTTGTGCTGGCCATGGAGTCGGCAGGTTGATTGGGAATGCCATCATACCATGGGCCTTTGGCCATCTTGGTCGATTGGTTGCCGTGGATTTGAGGTAAAGATTCGATGTTGCGGTAGGAGAGTTCGTTTGGCGCCACGCGGACGATGTCTCCGTACTACACATCCATACCATGTCATTTAGGTTACGAGCCACTATTGGGGCCCCAATTCAATGATCATGATCTCACCTTGTTATGGAGATTCTCCAGCCATAGATGGGTGTAGCCCTTTGCAGCGACGTCCACAGCGACCAGCTTTGTGATTCGAGCCCAGAAGGGGCCGGGATATTTTCGAAGAGGATTCAACCATAGCCGATATATCACGATTGAGGAACTGGTTCCACGATGGTCAGTGGCGTCGCATCAAGGAGCAGAGGAACAAATACCCAAGGGTGACCCAAAACCCGATGTTGTATACCACAGCCAGCACAGCGATTTCACGCGCATATCGCACCGATATAAAGAGGAAACCCACAACGGACATGTTGAAAGATGCAACCAAGACGAGGAAGCCACTGTCGTCGGGAGGTCAGCCATGGACATGACTATGGTGACTAGAAGTCCTCACAACACTGTCGGTTCGTAGAAGTGACAGGGGAAATAGCCAGCAAATCCTGCCACCATGCCAACGATGAGCATTGCAAGCCCTCTGTTGACTTCATCATCGGGGAGATTTGGCCATGCCAGCAGTATTGTCCTCAGACCTGACGCGGCGTCGGTGAAAGCCATGTTGCTGCCACTGGGGGGCTTGGGAATTTTGAACTTCGGGGTCGATTTGAGAAGTCCATGTCGGGCCCTCTAGCAGATATAGCCTGCTGGCTTTATCTACGGATTTGGTGTCTGGCAATTCAATCTCCTTGGTATGGAGGGGGTGTGCGTGTCGTCAGGATAGACTGTAGCTACTGGGTAGGTATGTAGTGTTAGCATAACCAGGGAAGTCACGACTCACAACTGTCTCTTACGAGAGAAACGTTGACAAATAAGGTTTTCCCCGCAAAATGTCGTCTCGTCCAACCATGCAGAGCAGAAAGAAAGCAGAGAGGGCGATTTGAGGCTTAGTACTGGTAGGTGCGTACTCGGACTTTTGTTGAGTGGCCTTAGAAGTTACCTAAGGTACCTTACGTACTCGTAGGTGTCCTGGTTAAGTGGCTCTAGGGGCCTTAGGGGCCTTAGGTCCCTTCCCCACAGTTTGGGGTACCTTAGGAACTCGGGCCTTTTAGGTACTAATAGCCGGGGTGTTGACGATGTCTTGTCTACCTGTGTACAGTATGTGCTCCCCTTCAACACACCATCCCTACCCTCCCGACCTTACCCCTACATACGCCATCTCTTATGGGCGGGGAAGGAAACCCGGTCACCTCGGCTTCGTCGGGTAGCCAAATCAAGACTCCAGAACATCTTCGCTACTCACAGGCCTCCCTCTACCATGCTTGATCTCTGGCTCCTGAACCGAATTCTGCAGCCCGCACACAGCATGGCCCGCCATCGCACGCATGCCCCTTCAACCGGGGAAAGAAATGCTGAATACAGAGCAGCACAAGATGCAAGGTTAGACCTGGTGTCCAGGCGGAGCAGCGACTTGAGCGCAGCCACTGTGCAATTGTCTTGTCTCCATGATAAACGAGAGAATATGCAGAGTTCTTCGAATCAGGCTGACGTTTCGAGCGCAGGAAGGTGCGGAATCGCCTTTCCCAACAGGCTTTCCGTGAAAGACAAGCGATGTATGTGATGGGTCTGGAGAAACAGTTGCATGATGCTCAAAAGACGGAATCTGCTCGCATCAAGGAGTTGGAGAGGGAGAACCGCGTCCTGCGCGATATGTTGCTTGCCCTGCGCAAGAAGATCAGAAGTATCCAGGCGTCGTTGGAAGGGGTTGCTGTGACTATTAGTGACACGGTTCTTCCAAAGGTAAGAGGATGAGAAAGTGAACTCAGTCTGGAGGAGCCATCCTATCTATCAAAGCATCGGTGATCTCAAGAGGGTGCTGACTGCTGACCACGCGTTTCCTCAGGCGTCCTCAGACGACATCGATGAAGATCAGGCTCGAGATACTGCCATGGACTCTCCTCGGAGCGATGATACCTCACCCTGCAGCCGGAACGATCCATCGACTGCTCACCCTGCCACCATCAATGATCCTGTGGCCCCGACAACGGCGTTAGATTTTGACAGTGGCCAGTACGCTGCTCAACAAGAGCTACAGCTGGCAACGGTCGCTCCCACTCAGATCTCCACGAGCCCACGCGCCCTGGCTTATGTGTGCTCTGGGTTACTCGATAATCCAATGTACTCAACAATGACCAATGGTGGGTGTAATCAGCAACCAATTGGTTATTTCGACGGAGCGAGTGATTTTGGCCTTGCCGATCTGCCTGTATTACCTCAGCTCGACGTTCAGAACGCCAAAGGGATCCTCTTTGGCACCGAGTCCTTGTTTTCAGCGCACATTCTGGCCTTTGAGAGTTGCCTCAAGCGCAGATGGGAAGAGGTACGGCCGCTTCTCAGCCACAATTCACAGCGGTTTGTCCCTCCCTGGCACCATATCATTGAGAAAGGGGCTTACCAGGCCGTAGGCTTCGCACGGCCGCTGAAATCACCTTGTCAATCTTTGTCTGCATGGCATGGCCCCACATGATTACCTGGCATACTTACACGCGTGCTCACATCCACGTTGCCCGAGTCATGATGTGGCGTCTGGATCCGAATCCAACAACATACGCGAGTCTGGCGACTTGCTATCGTCCGACCCGAACTCAACTCTCCACGTTGTATCCGGCTATTATCGACTGGATCCCTTTCCCTTCGCTGCGAGACCGCGTCATCGCCGCATATGCCCACAAGCCTGAGCTGGACGACGTCATCTGCGATATTGGGGGTGCCTATGTCGTCGAAGGCGATCTATCGAGGCTGATAGGAGGCCTGGGTTCGACCCC
This sequence comes from Exophiala alcalophila, assembly GCA_001599775.1. Classification (NCBI taxonomy): domain Eukaryota; kingdom Fungi; phylum Ascomycota; class Eurotiomycetes; order Chaetothyriales; family Herpotrichiellaceae; genus Exophiala; species Exophiala alcalophila. The sequence goes on from BCHY01000003.1 coordinate 1,640,069, forward strand.
CGGATATGTGGGAGTCTGGGACCTGATTTCCACCATCGCACCGACCCAAGAGAAGTCTGGATCGGGACACCAGAGTAGTAGTCGTCTTCGGACCCTTCTGGCAAGCATCATGGACGGTGACTGTAGGACATACCCAGGGACTGTGGGGGTTGTTCATACCTTGCCGGCGCCGAGTCCAGAGGCCCTGTTCTCATCCCCAGATTACGCCGCTCTGGCCTTCCAGCTCCTGGGGATGGCCAATGGCACGTCGACGTTCCGCATGGATCCAGCCTTTTTCGAAAAGTACCCTCGTCTCTATGATGCGCAGGCCGAGATAACCGCCAGGGGCACGGCGCTGAGGCCCGCAAGCAAGAAGTCAATGCCCATGCCCCTTGCCATGACCCTGTCCACCTTGCAGAGGTATGATGATTTTGTGACCTGGTTCTTCGACATTGCATTTGAAAACGCACACCAAGCATAAACTCGGCTTCGAGGACATGCGCCCAGAGACCAGGGACCTGGGATCTCTCGTGCAGCGCTTACCCTGCACCCTGTACCAGAAAGGGGTATACATCACCTTCCTCGGTAAGCCAACGGATAAACAACATAAGCCAATACGAAATCGGTAGTCGGCGTCGAGCATGAAAACCAGGGTTCAGCCGTTTTCTAGACCTTGTCAGAGGTCCTCCAGCACGCTGACCGGTATATTTCGATTTCAGCTCCACCTGGGGAACAGGCTGAACGCCGGACTTGTCTTCGGTTCTTCGGTATCTCTTCCAGTGGAATCCAGTCCAGTCCCCGAGGGACAGGGGAGTGCATCTGGTCATTCCGGTCTGCAGCGTTAGTTCGCAATTCAATGAGCGGCGGTAAGTTCTGAACGATGCTCCGCTCGAGAGCCAACATGTCGACGATTGTACATATACATATAGCAGATGGATCTCGATCGATGCAGTCGACTCGCTACACGGGATTGTCTTCCGAGCGCCCCTGAGCGATGCTATGTTCAGGCCGTCCAGGGCCACCAAAGGCCCAGACTCCAGCTGACCAGGGTCCTGGATTCAGGCACGGACTGTGGGTAGTATCCCATGGATGACCGAATACAGTTGTCAATAGGAGTATGAGTAAGGTACTCCGAAGTCTGTACGTTCCTTCTGCACCGCGGAGAACCTGGGACAAGCTCTTCGAACGGGGTGACCTATCTATCCGTCTCCGGTGCCGCCACCATCTGCTTCGGCCGTGACTCTGGAGTCTGGAGTCGGCAACGTGTTCTCTTAGTCTTGATGACAGTGGATCATTCGCCTCGCCTCGCCAAATCATATCCCTTGTCTCTGTCGCCTTCTACAGCAAACCGATCTCACGGGGCAGTAACTGAACGAGCATTTCGATTACAGCTCGGTTACATCTCGAAGGCGTCCTTGGACGTTTCTCGACTGTGGATGAAGTGCCACTACTACGTCCGGAACGAAGCTGCATATTCGCCCTCCTGAATCCTGAAATAGCCCCGGATCACTATTCCATTTATTTCCTTCGCCCTTTCAATTGGAACAATGAAACCTTGGCTGGACGCCCGACCACGGGAGTCCGCGTCTCTCCCTGGCACAGCGATGCCACGGAAACCTAACAACGATACTACTGGGTCTTTTACGAACTGATTTCTTCCCTGCGGCTCGCCGGGGCTCTTGAGTCTTGCTGCTTGCTTGTCAACGTCGTCCTAGCGCTGACAGACGGACACCGTTCCGCGCCTCGATTCCGCCTCGGACGCTTGGACCTTTTGCCTCATACGAGGCTCTGGCATCTGGGGCTGAGGCTACAGAGGGAATGGGAGACGAATATAAAAAGAGCCCTCGCTGGCTCCATATCCTGATGGATACCGGGCTTATTTCCTCGATCTCTTATTCTATCTGACTTGGATTTCGGTCTCTTCATTCTCATATCCCGCCGAGACGCCCAGGAATCCCTATATTGACACCCACCAACATGGTCCTCTCCTCGGACGAGTACAATGGCAAATTGTACATCAACGGTGAATTCGTCGCCTCGAAGGGCTCAGAACGCTTGACCCTGATCAACCCTTGGGATGAGTCTACCGTCGCCACCGACGTCCATGTGGCCAACAGCGCCGATGTCGACGCTGCTGTCGCCGCCTCCGTCGCAGCAGTGAAGAAAGGGCCCTGGAAGACCTTCACGGGAGCCCAGCGAGCGGCGTGTATGCTCAAGTTTGCGGACCTGGTGGAGCAGAACGCCGACAAACTTGCACGCCTCGAGTCGCTGCCGACGGGCCGACCGGTCGCGATGATCAGATATTTTGACATCCCTCATATGGTCTCGGTCTACCGCTACTACGCCGGCTGGGCGGATAAGATCGCGGGCCAGACGTTCCCCGAAGAAGGCGGCGACAAGTACAAGATCGTGCGGTACGAGCCGATCGGTGTCTGCGCGGGCATCGCCTCGTGGAACGCGACGTTCCTTTACGTCGGGTGGAAGATCGCCCCGGCCGTCGCGACGGGCTGCTCGTTCATCTTCAAGGCCTCGGAGAAATCGCCCCTGGGCGTCCTCGGTCTGGCTCCCCTCTTCGCCGAAGCAGGGTTCCCACCGGGCGTGGTGCAATTCGTGACCGGCGCACGAGAGACCGGCGCCGCTCTGGCCTCACACATGGACATCTCCAAGATCTCCTTCACGGGGTCCCTGATGGGCGGCCGAGGGGTACAGAATGCCGCGACAAAGTCCAACATGAAGCGCGTCACGCTCGAACTCGGCGGCAAATCCCCCGCCATCGTCTTCAACGACGCGCCCCTCGAAGCCGCCGCTGGAGGCGTGGGTCAGGGCTTCCTGGTCAACTCCGGCCAGATCTGCGTGGCTGCGTCGCGCGTGCTCGTGCAGGAGGACATCGCGGAGAAGTTTATCGAGACCGTCAAACAGCAATTCGACGCCGTCTCTGCGGGCATGGGCGCCAACCCGCTCGAGATGACGACCACGCATGGACCCGTGGTGGACAAGGCCCAGTTCGACCGTATCATGGGTTACATCGACATCGGCAAGGAGACGGCGCAGCTGCTCACGGGTGGTGGGAGGAAGGGCGACAAGGGCTGCTTGATCGAGCCGACTATCTTCACGAATCCACAGCCGGGCAGTCGGATTTGGAGCGAGGAGATTTTCGGGCCGGTCATGAGTATCAAGACCTTCAAGACTGAGGAGGAGGCTATTGAGCTTGCCAATGAGACTACCTACGGTCTTGCCTGTGAGTATTCCGCCTATCCCCATCCCCCATTTGGTCTCTTTGGCTGACCGACGTGTCTTTGCTTATTCTAGCAAACATCTACACCACGAACCTAAGCCGCGGCCTACGCGTCGCCTCCGCCCTCGAGACCGGCGGCGTCTCCATCAACTCCCCTTTCCTCCCCGAGATCCAGATGCCCTTTGGAGGCTCGAAGCAATCTGGTACGGGTCGTGAGTTAGGTGAGGATGGCCTCAAGGCGTACCTTGAAGCCAAGACCATCATCATCAAGTAAGTTTTGTTCTTTCCCTTCTTTCGTTTGATTTCTTCTCCATGGAAAGTAGCTGACATGGATGTTCTGGGTAGTTTGAAAGCATAGAGCGACTTCAAGTGCTGGCAGGGCCTGGCCGGAAGGATTGAAAATTGGCAGTTGGTTCATTGTTCATACCCATCGAGGAGAACAACTTATTGAACACGTTCGCTCAGTCTCTCTTACTCATGACCAAAAAGAAACGTCTGTATCTGGCACGCTTCCAAGTTTCGCCCCAGTTGATCGATCTCCTTTCTTTCCAAACAGGTTGACGAGAACTTATGGTACTCCAACTGACCGGTCCAATAACGAACGAATGCTCTTCCCTCCTGATTCAATACGTTTCCTTCCCACTCCCCTCTTGCACACCAGATGTATCATTCAGTCTGAACCACTAGGCCAGCATCTATGACACACTCTCTTGTCACAGCCATCGCATTCCCACAGCCACTGGTCAGCCACCCAGTTGCAATCCGCGCAGGTGTTGCTGCCTCCTCCCGCGACTCCGAGCGATGTTCTCGTCCAGTTGTCGTGGCGGCATTCGACTTCGTTCCGCAACTGCTGCGCGATATCCTCGACGGCGACAGCGGCGGCGGCCTCGTCATGGCCAACTCCCCCTTGTCGTTCGGCGATGACTTGAGCTTCTTCGATCAGACGATCTTCGCGCCACTGTAGGCAGGCACAGAGTTTCCAGCGTTCATTGCATTCGTAGCAGAACTCGGTTCCGCAATGGCACCTTTTCTCCCCATGGACTTGTTAGAATTGAGCTTGGAGCAGTGACGAAGAGAGACAGGCAGGAGAATATACGTACTTCATATGGTTACAGCCGTGTGAGATGATGATTCTGCGCGTGCATCGTGGACAGGTGGCAGCTTCGTTCTCTTCGCACCACTGGGAGAAGACCTCATCATGTTGCTTGGTGCTGCATTCGGCGTCGCCGTGGAACTGGGCTTTGCACTTCGTGCATGTCTGTCTATGACAGGACGGACATGTCGCGGTCGAGTTCAGAATTGTGTCGGCAGTAATGAACGTGGAGCAGGTGGCGTCATGGCAATATGTTCGGTCGTCGGTCTCGTACTCCGTGATCTTGATCTTGAGCTCGTCAATCAGTTTGGCGCCCACCAGGAAGACCATTTCGGGTGGGTCCAGCGGCATGTTGGTTAGATCTCTGCAGCATCGGAGGGGCTAATTGTTTTCGTTCTTGATGGCGAGTTCAACGCGGCGCAAGAGGCACTCGCGGCACCAGACGTGCGAGCATGGAGCGTTGTTGATCGTCTGGGAGGGAGGGTACTTTTCCATGCACGAATAGCACTCTCTCGGGGGCTGCGACTGGTCCAGCCGGAGACGGCTCACATAGTCGTCGATGTCAGTAGTCTCTTCGACATCGAGGCGGTTGTCATCATAGTAGCCATCCTGGCCGATTACCCGGACCGCTCCGTTGTCTGCTGGCGCCTGCGCCTCGACTTCTCCTTCTCTTTCCGAGACAGAGTCTGAGGTTTCCGAGTTTTCCTCCAGGACAGCTGCGATGGCGGCGGAGTCGGAGAGCATCGCTTGATACATGCTGCGTTGCGCTTCCTGACCAGCTCGTCTGATGTCCTGGTTGGCCAATTCGGCTAGATGCACAAGAAGCGCAGCCGCTCGATCTCTCACCATCTCTACTCCCTCCACGGCAAAGCCTCCCTGGGAAGTTGCGCAAAGATCCTGCAGCTCCAGCGCGAGCGCAATGCACGCGTTGTAGGTATCGCAAGCATCGTTCTCCATCGTGGTTGTGATACAGTTCGTAATGTATCGAGGACAAGGGTCGGAGGTCACGCCTTTCGGTTGTGTTGGAAGAGAGCTCAAGGAAACAGCAATGACAACATGAAGTTAGTTTGAAGATAAGGGAAACACTCAAGTGAGTTGACGCCTTTCTGCCGCACCGGCGACACAACAAAGGTGGTGAAGTGAGCCATACAGAAAAGGTGCTGCCATTCTGCCACACCTCAGGACGCATTTTCGGAAGGGCTTCGGCAGCGCAAAGTTGCGCATGCCTTGGTTAAGGTGATCACATCATGCCTGTATACCAGCCCAGCGTCCGTCACGGAGGTTCTGGCATGATTGCTGGCTCTCGAGATGGTAAGATAGAAGTGAAGATGAATTCAGGGGCAGGCAACTCGACGAGGCTGTGACATTGTTATCTCTTATCTGCACGTGATCTGCCTCAGTCGGCGACCGATTTGATCCGTGTGGCGTGTACGGAGTCATGTACGTATCCATCCTCCTTTTCTTTGCCCTGCGTTGAGAGTCTCCGCACCCGCGACGCCAAAATTTTGGGGATCGACTAGTAATCGTCGCTCCGAACGCATATTGGGTGAGCCATTCTCAATCAACAAAAGCAGTCACCGTCCCTTTCTCTTCTGCTTCCTCCCTACTGTTACTGATACACTCCTTGCTGGAACGCTGTCCTTTATCCTCCTCCACCGGTCCTCAAATACAACATAATGGCTTCCTCGAACGGCGTCAATGGTGCTTCCCACCAAAAACCCTCCCTCCCTGCTGTCTACATTGTCGCAGCGGCGAGGACTCCAGTCGGGTCGTTCCTCGGGTACCTACAATGCCTCAATCTGCCATGTCACCAGATCACTGACAATTGCTAGCTCGCTCTCATCTCTGACCGCTCCTCAACTCGGTGCCCATGCAATCAAGGGTTGGAATCCCCCTCACCGCTTGCGGCACGGAAGACTGACCTGGTACAGCTGCCCTGGAACGAGTTCCTGAGGTCAAACCGCAGGACGTTGAAGAGGTCTTCTTTGGAAATGTCTTGTCTGCCAAGTGAGTGCTTGCTTCTTAGGATACCTCATCTGCGATTCTAATCATTTTGCAGCGTCGGTCAAAATCCCGCTCGCCAATGCGCCCTCGGCGCTGGCCTCGAGACCTCCACTGTCTGCACAACCGTTAACAAGGTCTGCGCATCAGGCGTCAAGGCCATCATTCTCGGTGCGCAAACGATCATGACCGGAAATGCAGACATCATTGTGGCTGGTGGCGCCGAGTCGATGTCCAATTGCCCACATTACCTGCCCAACATGAGAACCGGTGCCAAGTTCGGAAACCAGAGCTTAGTTGACGGTGTTCTAAGAGATGGACTTACGGATGCATATGGGAAGAAGGAACACATGGGCCTTCAAGCCGAAGAGTGCGCCGAGGATCACGGTTTCAACAGAGAACAACAGGATGATTATGCCATCCAATCATACCAGCGAGCACAGGCTGCGCAGAAAGAGGGGCTCTTCGATTTCGAGATCGCTCCCGTTGAGCTGCCCGGAGCACGTGGGAAGCCCGGTGTCACGGTCGATAAAGACGACGAAATCAAGAACCTCAACGTCGACAAGCTCCGTGCCATGAAGCCTGCCTTCATCCCTGAATCTGGCACAGTCACTGCTCCCAATGCTTCGCCTCTGAACGATGGTGCCGCAGCCGTGGTCCTCGTCTCCGAAGCCAAGTTGAAGGAGCTCAATATCAAGCCACTGGCGAAGATTCTGGGCTGGGGAGACGCCGCTAAGCAGCCGAGCAAATTCACGACTGCGCCGGCCCTTGCCATCCCAAAGGCTCTGAAGCACGCCGGAGTCAGCCAGGACCAAGTCGACGCATTCGAGATCAATGAAGCCTTCAGCGTCGTGGCTCTTGCTAACCTGAAGCTCCTGGGCCTGACGGCCGAGAAAGTCAACATTCACGGCGGTGCTGTGGCGATCGGACATCCGCTGGGTGGATCCGGCGCAAGGATCGTCACTACGCTCATTGGAGTCTTGAAGGCCAAGAAGGGCAAGATCGGATGTGCAGCAATCTGCAATGGCGGTGGAGGTGCAAGTGCACTGGTGATTGAATCGCTAATGTGAGTTGCTGATACTGCGCTCGAAGACGGAACAAGTGGATGTCGGTGTGGTGTTGTTGGCCTCCAAAAGCATATCCTGAATAGTGTCCCAGCTTCAGATGGAATGACCATCTTGGAACAGGCTACCGGATGGTCTTAGATAACATGTCATCCAATGTGTCAATATATTTAATTACCCTCGATACAGTGTAGACCTATACTGGAACAAGGTCATTGGGACAGTTGAGGAGGCTTAGTCAGCTAGATGCAAGGCTGGACAAGGCTGGACGAGGCTGAGATCTATACGTCAGAGCATGCGGCCAGTAGCGCCGCAACTCCACGGAAATTTTGTCCACTCCAATTCCCTAGACAGCAGTGTTCTTGAATTTTGCGCGCCACGACTTCCCAAGCACTGGGAGCCAGATTTGCAAGATGGATGACCTCTATGATGAGTACGGAATATCCTCATTTGACCTACTTTGTGAATTTACTGACAGAAAGCACAGGTTTGGCAATTTTATCGGCGAGGCCGTCTCCGATGAAGAAGCCTCGCAAGACGCGGATGCCGGTCAACACTATGTTTACGACGAGGACTCGGACGCGGAGGAGCCGGCGCAAGAAGACCATGTGATGGATGTGGACGATGAAGGCCCGTCAAATGCTGTCATATTGCACGAAGACAAACAATATTATCCCACGGCGCAACAGCTATACGGAGAAGATGTCGAGACGATGGTTCAAGAAGAAGACGCGCAACCGCTCACACAACCCATCATCGCGCCGGTGACGCAGAAGAAATTCCAAGTGCAAGAGGCAGATCTACCTCCGGTCTACTATTCCAGAGAGTTCATGACGGATCTGCTCAGCTTTCCAGAAGGCATCAGGAACATTGCCGTTGCGGGGCATTTACACCATGGCAAGACCGCGTTTGTGGATATGCTGGTCATGCAGACACACGATATACAAGACCGACTCGATAAGAGGGTTGGGAGGAGAAGAGACGAGCAGCTGAGGTACACTGATACGCATTTCCTAGAACGCGAACGCGGGGTGTCCATCAAATCTGCACCCATCAGTCTGGTCATGCAAGGCACGAGAGGGAAATCCCATATCCTCAACATTATCGACACCCCTGGACACGTCAATTTTGTGGACGAAGTTGCTTCAAGTCTGCGCCTTGTTGATGGAGTGGTGTTAGTTGTTGATGTGGTCGAAGGCGTTCAGGTCAACACCGAGCAAGTCATCAAGCATGCTGTTCTGGAAAATCTACCGATGGTCCTGGTCATCAACAAGATGGACCGTTTGATCCTCGAGCTGAAAATTCCACCCACTGACGCATACTTCAAACTCAAGCATGTGGTCGAAGAGGTCAACACCATCATCGAGAACACCATCCCTGGCCAGGGAGAAAAGCGCAGACTTTCCCCGGAGAAGGGCAACGTTGCCTTTGCTTGTACATCTATGGAATGGATTTTCACGCTCCAATCCTTTGCCAAGATGTACGCCGAAACATACCCCAAGGTTGACGCCTTCGAGTTCGCGAGGAGGCTGTGGGGAGATATTTTCTACAACCCTCGGAGTCGCAAATTTACTCGAAAGGGGATGGAAGACGGGTCAAAACGAGCGTTTGTGAACTTTGTGCTGGAACCCATCTACAAGTTGTACTCGCACACCATCAGCGAGAGCCCCGAGGATCTGGGGCCGACTCTGCAAACCCTGGGCATTTCTCTGAAGCCGTCACAACTGAAGTGTGATGCAAAGGAGTTGCTCAAGCTTGTCTGTGCCCAGTTCTTTGGGCCTGCAAGTGGTTTCGTCGATATGGTGGCACAACATCTCCCTTCACCCGCCGAGGGCGCTCAGAGGATGCTCGAAAATTATTATACTGGTCCCCTCGATGGACAGGTCGGCGAAGCGATGTCGAAATGTGATTCGGACGGACCCTTGGTTGTCCATGTCACAAAGTTGTTCAACTCATCTGATGCCAAGTCCTTCAACGCTTTCGGGCGCATCCTGTCCGGCACAGCGGAACCAGATCAGGTCGTCCGAGTTTTGGGAGAGGCATACAGCCTCGAAGACGAGGAGGACTCGGTCACTGCAACAATCACAGGAGTTCACCTTGGTTGCTCACGGTACAACATCCCGGTGTCCGGAGTACCAGCGGGAAATCTCGTTCTTCTCTCTGGAATCGACAACTCAGTTGTCAAAACAGCTACCGTTGTAGCCGAAAAATTCCCTAACGACGACGACGCCTACATCTTTCGTCCAATACGACACTTCACAGAATCTGTTTTCAAAGTCGCCGTCGAGCCTATCAACCCCTCGGAGCTTCCCAAAATGCTGGAAGGTCTGCGTAAGATCAACAAGTCATATCCTCTCATCACTACGAAGGTGGAGGAATCAGGAGAGCATGTTGTACTGGGAACGGGAGAGTTGTACATGGATTGTGTTTTGCACGATATCCGAACGCTCTATGCAGAGATGGACATCAAAGTCTCTGATCCAGTCACTCGTTTCTGCGAAACCGTAACGGAAACCAGCGCCATCATGTGTTATGCTTTGACGCCGAACAAGAAGAACAAGTTGACCATGATTGCTGAACCTCTGGATGACGGTATTGCTGAAGATATTGAAGCGGGTGTCATCAAGATCCGAGAGCCTATCCGGAAGGTTGCCAAGTTCTTCGAGGAAAAGTATGAATGGGACAAGTTGGCCGCCAGATCGATCTGGGCTTTTGGACCAGAGGAGATGGGGCCGAATATTCTCTGCGACGACACGCTGCCTTCCACTACCGACAAGAAGCTCCTCAAATCGGTGCAGGAAAGTATCAAGCAGGGCTTCTCATGGGGTACGCGAGAAGGCCCCCTTTGCGAGGAGCCCATTCGCAACACGAAGTTCCGGGTCACGAGTGCCGAGTTGGCACCAGAGCCCATTTTCCGGGGTGGTGGTCAGATCATTCCTACTTCTCGACGAGCCGTATACAGTTCCTTCTTGATGGCAGGTCCCCGGCTCATGGAACCTGTTTACAGCGTGCACATGACTGGTCCGGCTGACTCCATCTCGGGACTATACACAGTCTTGATGAAGCGACGTGGACATGTCGTGTCTGATGGGCCTGTTGCAGGGACACCACTCTACGCTGCCAAAGCTCTTTTACCGGTGATCGACAGCTTTGGGTTTGAGACCGACCTTCGGATTCACAGTCAAGGAGCTGCCAGTCTGTCTCTTGTCTTTGACAGATGGGACGTTGTTCCGGGAGATCCATTAGACAAGAGCATCCGTGTGAGGCCCTTGGAGATGGCAGGTCCTCAACAAGCAGCAAGAGACTTTGTGCTCAAGACGAGACGGAGGAAGGGGCTGAGTGAAGACGTGGATGTGAAGAGGTTCCTGGAGCCAGAGCTCCTTGCTGGGCTTCGAGAAAGCGGGGTTTTGGATTAGAGTGAATGTCTGAGACAGTACTAGTTCAATAAAAAAGGACTACAACTTCACCTGATGGTGGCAAGGCTGTGAATATACCTTACTGTAGAAGATGCACGTGACCTTCCGAGACCTCGGACTTAATCGTGAAAAAGTGGAACCGCAGGGAACCGAACGAAGTCTTGGCCTAAATTTTTGGAAAATTGTGTGGCCGCTCTGGTGCAAAAGTTCGAGAAGTTAAAAGTGGGTGCTGCAAGACCTTGAATAACCTCCCATCACCTTTTCTCTGCGATTTTTCTCCTCGCCCAAATCACTTGCAGAACCGACCTAAAGCAGTCTTTCACACCCTGCAATCATGTCGGACGAGGTTTACGATGGTGCCATTGGCATCGATTTGGGTGAGAATTCCTCACTCTGCGTTTGTCGTTGCGCCCTCTAACAATTGTCGATAGGAACCACCTACTCCTGTGTTGCGAACTACGACGGTAACAATGTCGAGATCAGTATGTATACCTCCTTGTGCTCTCTATGGAATGTGTTCTGACATCCCTTTGCAGTCGCCAACGAGCAGGGTAGCTTTACCACCCCCTCCTTCGTCTCTTTCACCGATGAAGAGCGCCTCATCGGCGAGGCCGCGAAAAACCAGGCCGCAATGAACCCCGCCAACACCGTCTTCGACGTCAAGTCCGTTGACCCCTCTAAAAGTCTTAAAAAACACCACTGACAAGGGCGCAGGCGATTGATCGGACGCCGATTCGATGACCCTACCGTCAAGAAGGATGTCGAATCCTGGCCCTTCAAGGTCGTCGACCAGGGTGGCAACCCCATGGTCGAGGTCGAGTACCTGAAAGAGACCAAGACATTCTCCCCTCAAGAAATCTCCTCCATGGTTTTGATGAAGGCAAGTGCGACCGATCGATGGGATCCACACTTATACTGACTTCCTGTCGCAGATGAAGGAAGTTGCTGAGACCAAATTGGGAAAGAAGGTCTCCAAGGCTGTGGTCACCGTCCCGGCCTATTTCAACGACAACCAGCGACAAGCCACCAAGGATGCTGGTGCCATTGCCGGCCTCAACGTTCTCCGTATCATCAACGAGCCTACTGCTGCGGCCATTGCTTACGGTCTCGGATCTGGCCGATCTGAGAAGGAGCGCAATGTCCTCATCTACGATCTCGGTGGTGGTACTTTCGATGTCTCCCTGCTGAACATCCAGGGTGGTGTCTTCACCGTCAAGGCCACCGCAGGTGACACCCACTTGGGTGGACAGGATTTCGACACCAACCTCCTTGACCACTTCAAGAAGGAATTCACCCGCAAGACCAAGAAGGACCTCTCCGGAGACGCTCGCGCCCTGCGACGACTCCGTACCGCCTGCGAGCGTGCCAAGCGCACTCTCTCCAACGGAACCCAGACCACCGTCGAGATTGACTCGCTCTTCGACGGCGAGGACTTCAACGCCCAGATCACCCGTGCCCGTTTCGAGGACCTCAACGCTAAGGCCTTCAACGGCACCCTCGAGCCCGTCCAGCAGGTCCTCAAGGATGCTGCCATTGAGAAGTCCAAGGTCGACGAGATCGTCTTGGTCGGTGGCTCCACCCGTATCCCCCGCATCCAGAAGCTCCTCAGCGATTTCTTCGATGGCAAGAAGCTCGAGAAGGTATGTGATATTTTTTCCCCGACAACCACTTTTTCCTTTGTTTTTTCGCTAACCCTGTTACCACAGAGCATCAACCCTGATGAGGCTGTCGCCTATGGTGCCGCTGTCCAGGCTGGTATCTTGTCCGGCAGAGCCGCTTCCGCCGACACCGCCGATCTCCTGTTGCTCGATGTCGTCCCCCTTTCCCTGGGTGTCGCCATGGAGGGCAATATCTTCGCCCCTGTTGTTCCTCGTGGCAACACAGTGCCCACGATCAAGAAGCGGTAAGCATTCCTTGTACTGGTCGTCCCCCTGCTCTTCATTCTTTTTTTTTCGCAATTTGCGATTTGGTCGGCCTCCATGCAAGACATCATCCAAGGGCATCCTTTCGTTGGGCGTCTTCCCCATCCCTATCGTGTCATGTTCAGCTTGTTCTTGGGTTGTCCTTAGTGCGAGATTTCGTGCAATGGCTTCTTTCTGCTGGTCGTCTTCCAGCTCTCCATTCCTTGTTTTCCAAGTTGGCTTTTGGTCGGCCTTTCGTCCAAAGCTTCATGCATTGGATCCTTGTGTTGGGAGCCTTCCAGCTCTCTATTCTGTCATGTTCACATTGTCCTTGGGTTGTCCTTCATTGCCTGGCTTCGCGTCCGGGATCCTTTTGCTGGGTGTTTTCCAGATCTCCATTCCGGTGGTTTTTTCTTGGTTTTTTCTTTTATGTTTTATTTCTGGACTTGAGAAACATCAACTAACCACTATTATTGCTCAGAACCTTCACTACCGTGGCCGATAACCAAGCCTCAGTGGTCTTCCCCGTTTACCAGGGTGAGCGGACTAACTGTGAGGACAACACTTCGCTTGGAGAATTTACTCTCTCTCCCATTCCCCCGATGAGGGCTGGTGAGGCCGCGCTTGAAGTGGTCTTCGAAGTCGATGTCAACGGTATCCTCAAGGTCACTGCCACTGAGAAATCGTCGGGCCGAAGTGCCAACATCACCATCTCCAACGCTGTCGGCAAGCTGTCCACTGGCGAGATCGAGAAGATGGTTGAAGACGCAGCCAAGTTCAAGACCAGCGACGAAGCATTCACCAAGAAGTTCGAGGCCAAGCAGCAGCTCGAGTCATACATTGGCCGTGTTGAGGAGCTCATCTCCGACCCCGGCTTGTCGCTCAAGATGAAGCGCGGAAACAAGGCCAAGATCGAGGAAGCTCTCAGCGACGCCATGCAGCAGCTGGAGGTTGAGGACTCGACGCCCGATGACTTGAAGAAGAAGGAGCTGGCCCTGAAGAGAGCCATGACCAAGGCCATGGCCACGAGATAAGCGTGCTCTCTCGGGTCCCCGGCTGTCTAGATCACTTCATCCCCCCTCAAAGCCAACCACCTATTCTGTCCTTTCACGGTCCTCGGGAAAGACACCCCTTGATTGCGACGTCCTCTACACGCTCACGACGAAGTATGCATGCATGGCATTTTCACAAACTGTGACGGGCGTCATTTCGGATAGTTCTCAAAGCAAGTCGGAGACCTCCACGATGTGTGTGGGAGAGGGCTGGTGAAGACGCATTGGGGGAAAAGTTTTACTTTTGCTATGCTATGCTATTATTGTAGATAGAGCGGCAGAGGTTCACTTCCGCCTTCGACAGATTGAAAACAATGCGTTTGCTGGTTCAAGATCGAATAATACCGACTGTGAAGTCCGAATAGAGAAGGATAGAGCCCATTGGTTAGAACAGAAGGAAGGAAGGAGCTCTGTTCAGCCTCGCAGCCTCGTCGTCTTTAGTGCATGTGGGTCCTGCGGCTTCCGACGCGGCAAGCACCTCTTAACATCGAACATTTTGTTGCTAAGAACCAAATCCACAAACCACTTCGAGTACTGGGTGATAACAGACAAAATGGCTTCCCGAAGCAAAGAGGCCCCTTTCCGCCTCCTACATCAATTCCTCTCTGCCCGTCGCCCGGCGCAGCGGTCAATATGCACTCAATGCCGCCATGCGCAATATCAAGCCTCCCTCCGACCAGCAGCAGCAGTAGCCACCCACGCTCCCGTACGACCCCTGCGCCAATTCAGCACCACCTCAGCCCTCGACAAGAAATCGTCCGGGTCGTCTAAAAGCTCTCGCAAGAGCCCCGACCTCAGCTCCCTGACGCACGAGGACGCAAAGCATGTCCCGGACAACAAAGCGACGCGCAACCGCGACGCGGAGCTCGACCCGTACGACTTCTCGGAGCTGAACGAGGGGATCGGCAAGGCCGTGGCGCGGTTGAAGGATGGGCTGCTCAAGACGCGCGACGCCGGCAGGGTCACGCCGGAGATGATTGAAGCCCTGCCCGTCGAGGTCAACGTCAAGGGCAAAGAGACGCACGGGGCCAGCGCGCACAAGGAGAAGACCAAGATCGGGGATCTGGCCAGCGTGGTCGCGAAAGGCGGGAGGATGGCGCAGGTGTTTTGTGCTGAGGAATCGGTATGTTTTACTCCCTCCCTCCATCGCTGATCTTCTGCGTCTTGGGATCCCTCTACCGGATGGAGGGCCTCCCACCGAAGGAGGAGACACCCATCTATCTATCTATATATTTTACCAATGCTAACCCCCCACTCCTCTTCAGCACGTCAAACCCATCACATCAGCAATCCAAGCCTCACCACACAGCCTCGTCCCCCAACACGACGCCCACAACCCTCTCCTAATCCTGATCCCCGTACCGCCAATCACAGCAGAGACGCGAGCGCAAGCACGCGCGGAGGCCAAAAAGGTCTACGACCGAGCGAGTCAGGACGTGCGCACGGCGCGCGGGGACGCGCAGAAGAGACATCGCAAGATGGAGCTGGGCAAATTGGTGCTCAAGGACGAGCTCCACAAGGCGCACAAGGCGATGGAGGAGGTGGTGAAGAAAGGTCATGATGAGTGTAAGAAGGTCTTTGATGCTGCTGTCAAGGCTTTGGAGGGGTGAGTTGGATATTCCTGAGAAGGAAATCGTGTGTATGAGTGGATCTGGGACAGGGAAGGAAAAATAAAAGTATAGAATTCTCCTCTACAACACCTCAGGAGGGGGCAAAAGTGTTTCAGAAACTTGCCAATGGTCATGCATGGGGGAAGGAAACGTCAAAAAATGGAACTCGGAAAAACGCTAGTCGGCCTGGCTTTGAACCTGTCATACATATCATATCATTTCTGGCTTCACGATGAAGTCATCTAGGGCGGAGGCGCTTCTCTTCTCTTCTTCTCGCCCCCCTTTCCCATACCAGCCTCGTCGACAAAGGGACGATGGCAGCTGGAGTTATCCTAACCTTCTCAAACAGGCGGTTTTTACACTGGTAAAAGGATCATGGGGATGGGGAGCCTTGTAGAGGAGATTGAGTTGGATGTGAAGTCTTTTGGGGATCCTGATATCATAGTATTTCTCTAATTCATGTCGTTCAAAAAACATTTCGTGAAAACATAATCATCGTTGCCTGTCACGGTGGCCCCAAAGCAGTCTTTGCCAATCACAAACACCTCGCTATGCACTTAAACAACCGAATAAGAGAAAGTCCCTTCTCTTTCATGTCTTCTGCGCCTGGAATTTCCACTGGAGCCGCCTGTTGGATGGCCCCTGAGAACTCCAAGGTGGCATAAGAGCACGGCCTCGTTACTTTTCACTGTTCTTTTCCCCAGGAGCCGATTCCGTAGGGGGTGCCTCTGTTGGCGCCACTGGTGGCTGCTCTGACTGCTTCAACGGTGGTCTGGCTGTACTCTGCCTGGCGCGAGATAACATCATCTTCTCCATAGAGGTATCTTTCTCCGCCCATTTCCTGACATCCGGAATCACATAGGCTCTGACAATGACTGGGAGGCCGATGAGAGAGTTTGTCTCAGGCGAATAGATCGCCGTCACATCGAGATGGAGAGCTCCCCGTTCCCCGACAACCACCACCGAACCGACGAACTGGCACGCATCTCGAGTGTAGCCCTGCATTGTGCGGCCTTGTCCTTGAATCCAGGCCGCCCGAAAGACAGCACATCCTGACTCGATTGCGCCTTGGTAGGTCATGGATTTGACAGTGTTGCGGTAGTCCTGCCGTGAGGACTGTTCTCCAAAATCTCCTCGCAAGAATGGGAGCCACTTCTTCTTGTCTGCTTCGGACAGCCGATTCAGGATGAGACGCTTGTTGGCCTTTTCTTCTTCGGTAAGAGGTTTTGTCTGCGAGGTGGGAGAGGACTCGTTATTGTTCCCGGGGTCCATGCTAGAGTTGAGGCCATCGAGGATTCGCGCCTTCGTGATCAAGTACGAGGCCTGGCTGAATTCCTTGAGGCCTGCGTAAAAGGCTCGTGTAAGCACGATAGGATGGAACACCCGTTCAAGCTTCCCTCCGATGCTTTGCGGCAATCTGCGCCAGCCATAAGTGACCTTCCCGGGCTCGATAAAGACACAAGGGACCTCGTAGGCAGAGGGAGGGAACGCTGGCGGGACAAACTGAAAGCGGTTGTGCAGTCGAAACTCCTTGCCGCCGATGAGCTTCAGCGAAGGCGCATATTTCCCGGTCACGATGGACCTTTTCGTTAGTTCGGTGATCTCCCGTGTCACTTCGAGCAAACGTTTCCTGTCTTCATACAAGGCTTGAATGGATTTCCACGTCGGGTCTTCGGGAGCCCATCTGGATGGCCGGGCGCGGCGAATCCAGAAAGGGACCATGAGGTGAATAACTCCATCTTTCGCGGACACAGGCCCTGAGTTGGCCTGCGAAGATGTGGCCGAGGGTGATGTATTGGATGTTGCTTTATCCCACTGATCCCTCCAACGCCTCATTGGGTCTTCTGAATGCTGAGCATGTCTCGGGTTGTTAAGGTCGGTGTTCGGGGCTTTCCCAGGTTCGATTTCGGGCGAAAATACATAGTGAGCGGTTCGCACGACGCAGTAGCCGATCACAAAGGCTGTAAAGAGGCGGGGAAAGATAGGCCTAGAAGGTATCAGCGGAATTGTTCGAAGGAGGGTATTCCGCAACATACCTGGTGTTCCTCGTCACCGCGACTCTTTGCAGATCAACCGGTCCATTCTCAAGAGGCACACGGATGCTGCGCGGCCTACGGAGTAGAAAGCGAAGCATCGAGATGGGTCAGCTGCTTGCATTGTAGCGAAAGAGGCTGTGTTGTGGATTGGACGCCCTCGGGTTGTCGCTGGCACAGTTGGCGCAGGTTACCAGTAATAAGTTGCGCGTGTAGGAGGGAGGGTGCTCTCGAGAGAAGGATGGTCCGTAAGAGGTGTGAGGAGGAGGGAATATTGAGAGGAGGGTGTTGGCCTGAGGGTCTGAAACAAAGGATATTGAGGTGTTGGAGTGTCGGAGTGTTTGACTGACGTTCGTGTATCTCAGTCTGGTGGCACGTGAAGCTCCAACTGCGGCGTCAAGTTGCTTGCTTGCTTTACTTTCCTTCTCCAAATCAATCGAAGCTGCGCTGGTCGAACAATTATCCGACTTCACCTTCAACATCCACCTCGATCTCTCCCTCTTCCTCCATCAACCCCTCTATCAGCTGCCAGCAACCTTCATCAGCTCCTTCTAGAGCTGGGATCCGGCAGAATGAAACCTCTCCTTACCTTGCTGCCGTGTGCAGCCCTCCTGCAACATGTCGCTGCCCAAGGCGCATATCTGTTCACCATTGATCGTTCCACGACCTCCTCCTCGACGGGAATGATTGATTCCGACCTAGCCAGTGCAATCATTGCAAGGAGAAGGGCTCTCACAGCTGATCGGTACCTGGGAACCACAAATGAATTGCTGCTTGAAGATGTCAACACCTATGGGGGATACCAGGCACCACTCTTCGGCGAGAGCCAAAAGACAGATGCGCCAGGCAAGCTGTTCATCAGAATATCAGGAGTCGATATGAAGATAGACGCCTTCGACACCGCCATGCCGAACCTGTGGATTCAAGATCCGACCCAAGACCTGCTCACCGATTTCAAGGTGGTGTCGGACCGCAAGGAGAAGGACGGGCTCTGCGAGTACACCGTCCCTCCGAGTCGGAACGCCCCCGACAGCAAGGGAGTGGAGGTCATCTTCTCATATCCTCTAGGCAATGTATGGGTCTCCAGGCGCAAATGGCTTGAACAATGAACTGACATCCCCTCTACAGGAAGGAGCCTGCCTCCAAGCTTCAGAAATCCCCAACATCCCGGTGATTCTATCGCTATACAGCTTCCTGCCAACGGAACCAACGACCGTCAAGGCCCAGCTGAAGGCTCTGATCCGTATCCTCAAGCACTTTGCCTCCGCCGACAATGTGGAGTCGACGGTACTCCTCCTCCCGTCGAAACTGCAGAAGCCCAACAAACACCACCATGCCGCCCGCGCGGCGCAACAGGCTGAGGAAGAGCCCCTTGACCTCCCGTCGGCATCGCCATCAACCTTCAACACCATCACCGCCTCCAATGCCTCGACCAACTTCACCTTGCCGGCCGTGATCCCGGCCTGCTTCGCTTCGCAATCAGCGTGCGACAACACGACGAACTTCTGCTCGGGCCACGGCAACTGCTACAAGGCCCACGCGGGCTGCTTCAAGTGCAAATGCGGCACGACGCTCGCGCGCGTCAACCCCGACGGGACCAAATTGACGGTCCAATGGGGCGGCGGCGCGTGTCAGAAGAAGGACATCAGCATCCCGTTCATCTTGTTCGCGACTTTCGGCGTCGCCATGGCCGCGCTTATTGCCGGCGCCATTGGCATGCTCTACAATATGGGCAGTCAGGAGTTGCCCAGCGTCATTGGCGCGGGTGTCGCGGGTCCGAAAGCCGGCAAGTAAACGGACGTGTTGATTGATTTATTGATTGATTCCACAGAAATCTGTTTTGTTGGAGTTCCGGGAGGAAGATGGAAACGATGTGATATTACGCCCGCTCCTAACTCTCGACGATGGTCTCAACCACCGTTGCCTTGTATAGTGGTGGATGGACGTCAAGGATGAAGCTACACCTCACCTCCCCAGGAGAAAGAGCAAGAGCAAGAGTGCGAGAGCAAAAGGACCTCGAGAGAGTCCTTGAACCCCCATGTCCAGCATGCGTCAGCAGAGGATGGGCAGGCAGACGTGTAAATGTATAGATAACGATGTTTGCCATAATCACTCCCGCGAAGGGAACCTAAATACGAGCGAGTACCTTGAAAAGATCCGAGTCTCCAATGTTTTCATGTCCTTTGTTGAGTTACCGGAACGATCTTGTCTAGATCCAGAGGACACGAATGTACTGTAGCACAGTAGGATCAGGACAAGGAACAACAAGGCTAGCTAGGTACAAGGGGCACAAGAATGAATAGCCACTCCACGAAAGGTATTTTCATGTTCCGCTCTGTTCTGATTTTATACCAGGTTCGGTCGGGATGCTAGAATACATGCAACGCCTGCCTCTGAGAGCAGAGTAATGCGAGATCCATCCCACGCGATAGAAAATACATCAGCTCGTCCGTCCAGCTCCGTCCATGGTGTGGAAAGCAAAAACACATGAATAGCTCGTGTCGAAAAAGCAAGCAAGCCCGTGCGTGGCCTTTGTCCTTGAGAACCCGAGGCCAAACGCAATGATTTCTCCCCCTTTCGTCCTTGTGAAGATTTGTCTTTCAACTCGAAAGGTTGAGGACATGGGGGCTATACCGCAGGACCAAGACAAGAACGCAGCAAGACTCTCCGTTTCCCAGCGCCCAGCGCCTCGCCAATTTGCACAGCAATTGCACTGAAAACTGACAGTCTCTCGGAAATGAGGACGGTCGTGGCCATTGCCAAAAACAAGAAGTTCATTCACCGACACCGCCTGTGCCAAAGCCATTTCCTTTGACTGTGCCGTCACACAAAGATATGCCCGGCCCCACCTATCCGTGAAAACGCTTCAATGGTTGACATGCAGAGGACTCATGATCTCCAAAGCCTCCAAAAACGCCGGGGTCCGACATGAATCAAGATGCTGACTGTGTTCCCAACTCCACGAGCATGGTGTTCTTCTCGAAATCGAACTGGAGCTGCGGCGGCGCGTAGTCCAAGGTAATTCCTGATTTCAGATCGGCCAGCACTTCGACCGTCAAGATGTTTTGACCAGGAGTCAGTGTGACATCATACGCTCCGGGCACTTCGCGTGAATTTGGCTCTCTGTAGGTCTGCATATTGTGGACGAAGAAGATCTTGTGGCGTCGACGTGATCCGAGTTCTGGGGTGAAATTTGGGATGACTCGAATGTGACGGTAGTTGTAAGGCAGTGCCACGAGGCCTGTGACCTGTGTTTTCGCTCTCTGCGCAAAGCGGTTCAATTTCCATTTCGGATCGTGTGGCATATCAGGATTGGTCATGTAGGTGACAGAGCCTAGGAGGGTATCATCGTACGCTTGTGGTTTTGATCAGTGTCCGGCCGCCAGCGGATTGTCAGAGGACTTACCTATTTCTGGATCACGGAAGTGACGTTCCATCGGAACGATTGACTGATTGAAAGGAACCTTAGGCGCTGCCGGCACAGCTGGTGGCTCTGGCGGAGCAGTTCCGTTGGTGAGCGGAGTTTCGTCGATGAATGCGACATCTTGCACGGCAGACGGTCTCTCCACGACAACCGGATTCTGGTTGAGGGTGATGGTGTCTGCTCCAGGCTGTGGAGTGCTCGCTCCGTTGACATCAGCAACGGCGGCAGTCGCACCAGCTGCAGCTGCAGCAACGTCGGTCTGCTCTGTAGCAAGCGACGTACTGCGGCGAACGCTGGGAGCGACGCTCACAGGACGTGGAGTTGATCCGTTGGCTCGAATCGCGCTGGAGTTCGTTGTCTGAACTCTGCTCAACGCCGCACCCATCTCTTCTTTCTGTCGCCGAAGAGACTCGCTATCGATCGTGCCGCCAACGACGGTGGGAGTTGGAGTGGTGGAGCTCAGAGTCAATCTCAGAGCTTTGGGTTTGGGTTGCGACAAAGACAATTTGAGGTTCTTCTTGGGCTGAGCACCGAGTTGCTGCATACGAGTTTCGGACCACGACTGAGATATGTTAGTCTTTGTGTCTGTTGCCCTGGGTAAATCGGTAGACACCGCCTACTAACCTCTAGTTTTTCTGCCATCATGTAAATATCGGACCCTTCCTGATTGTATTCCTTAGCATTGTCCCAGATCAGTCGCACCTCTCTGGCCAACGAATCCCAATCTTGTGCTGGTTCGCTCTCTAACCACACACGAACATCTGAGATTGACGTGGGCTTCTTGATCAACTTGTAATAGTCAGGATAGTCCTTCTTGGGGACCTTTTCTTCAAAGTTTCTGCACACGACGCGTCAGTTTCCACAACAACAAAGAAAAGGTGAGTGAAAAGGGGTGATTTACATGGCATCGTCCTGCTCCGACAACTCCTTGAGAAAGCTCAACTGGTCCTCCTTCGCATCCTCATTCTCATCGTCCTTCGCGTCACCCGGCGTGGACGGCGCTGCCTCACTTTGGCGTCTTCGCGCCGCGGTGTTCGAAAAGACCAGCTTCACCTTTTCGGGAGCTGTTGGTTCGGAAGAGGCGGACTGTTGTCTGGCTTGATCAAGAAGCTCTTGCGGGATTGGTGTTGGGTAAGCGCGATACTCTGACCGCAGATATGCGGGATTGTACTTGGGCATGAAGTTGGACAGAGCCTTGCGAATCCGCTCGGCATCCTCGAAGATGGGCGACTTGCTATGGTTGTAATCCTTCGCGTTCTGCACCATTCTCTTCAAGTCCGACTCCAGTTGTTCCAGAGTTTCATACTCGGAGTTCTCCAGTCGCTGCTCAATCATGTTCAACGAGAGCGGCATGGCAATCGACTGATAGTAGTCGGGATACTCGGCCCTGTTGGGGAGGTCGATGAAGTGGATGGCGACATCGCGGCCATACTTGTCCTGCGACTTCTTCAATTGTCTTACGAGCCTCAATCCGATCTCCGTGGTGGTGTCTCGAGTTTCGACGTCGGGGAAGTGGGTGTCCTGCAACCAACGGGATTAGCAAGCCTGCTCAGGTGTTTGGACATTGCGAGCGCTGTGCACTGCGCCCGCAGCGAGTGCAGGCCGCCGGCGGACGGGGCTCAGTACGGGCATGCTGATGGGTGTGCAGTTGAGGGCGCGATGCGCGGGGAGGTTCGCATCGCAGCGCAGCAGTCAGTGGTGGGCAAGGGGACGGTGGTGAAGTGGGAGGGAAAGACATGCTCAGTGGACGTTGCACTTACGTCGTTGCGCTTGCGTCGCTTGGGATCTGTCGGGGCCGCAAGGTCCTCCAACAGGCCTGCAAGGCCGCTTCTGCGCTTCGAGCTCATGGTCGCGGACTCTCAACTTTTTCGACACTCGAGGAGGATTCGGGTTTTCGCAACGCAAGGAGGGTCAACATCCAGTGCAAAATGTGGCCATACAATGGCATCGACTTGAGAAAAGATGCGAAATCCAACACAGGGGGTTTTGACGGTGCGGGTGGTGGATGCACTCCTCTGTTCTATCCCTCTGTCTCTCTGTTGCAATTCAGAGCCAGACGCGCGACGGAGGGCGAAGACGACGTGGCACGTGATCTGGCCTGCGAGACGCCGCCCCATGCCACAGCGGCGCCGCACCCTCATGCGCCACAGAGCCTGCGCCAAGACTTTACTCTGATTACATAAGACAGCTCTTCTGCGCGCACCGCGGCTGCTGCTGATCTTGGCACCGGCGTCTCCTGCCAAAGCGCGACTCGCCGTTCGTCTGATCAGGACTCAAGACACTGTTTACCCGATCTTGTGGTCGAAAGGGCTCCTTCGTTCCCGATCTGCACTCTCCCACCACCCACCAGTCAACAATTCAACCACCGAACACTCGCTCGGTGAGGCTATTCTTCTGCCACACCAAACTCAACGCCCTCCTGCACTGTCTGCACCAGACCTCTTGCCCCTCCAACGGCCGCTACAGTCCTTCCACGCGACTCCTGTGCTCTCCGCCGCGTCCTCCACAGTTTTCCCTCGCGTCACTGCCTGCTCCGCGGATCCAGACCACGGCACACCACGCTCGATTTGTGTTCTAGTTATTCGATCGAAGACGAATTTACCTCTTTGACGGACAGGCGTCACTAGCGAGTTCGCGTTCCGACGGCTTCCTCCTTGCCCTGATCCCTCAGACGCGCGACATGACCTCTGTCGACATGTCGAGACGAAAAGAAAAACCTAGGCCGCTCTTGGAGAGCGAGAGATCGCGCCTCGAAGAATTTGTCGACTCTATCGGGTATTCTGCAAGGTATTTGAGACGGCAATCAGCAAGAAAGATACACCTTTGTTCTGACAGGTTCTAGGTATTCGGACTCAGAGTACGAGTATCGCCATGTGCAGCTCCCAAAGGCCATGTTAAAGGCAATCCCAAGAGAGTATTTCGACGATTCTAAGGGTACACTGAAGCTGCTCTGGGAAGAAGAATGGAGGGGCTTGGGTATCACACAGGTAGGAGGACCACGTTTTTGCGAATCGAGGACACGCACCTGACACCGAATCAGAGTCTTGGATGGGAACATTACGAAGTCCACGAGCCCGAACCACACATTCTCCTCTTCAAGTAAGCCACACTCTACGCAAAAGTGGTGAGGCTCGCATACTGATTCCAATAGACGTCCGATCGGATACCAGCCTCCCGCTCAGTGAATCAACACCACGCGTCAAAAGATCACTTAATAGCGCAGCATTCGGGCGGCGTTTTGGGTTTGCGAGACAGGGATTTCAACTGTGCATTCAGCGAGCGCGGTGCTTACTACAAATTTTGTATGTCTTGATGACTGGAGACCCACGGTGGCCGGAAATTTGGGCACGAAATGTTCGATGTTCATTCAGGTTTAGCATAGCCTCACCCAGGTCCCCGAAGACAAGACAGTTAGCTCTCAACACCACCAGTGTGTGTGTCATTTCGATCCTGGAGCTGTCTCCTTTGTCATGCCCTATCCGAAATATGCGCTCATGCCGAGGGAGATAGGTTGTCCACGGGCGTCACTGGTTCTCCCAGCAGCCTTACTAGGTTACTAGGTTGCATTCTTCTTCAGCCACTCCTCCCACTGCTCCAAGGTCCAGCCGGAACTGATACTTCGTTCCTCGACGCCGTTGAACAAGACGGTGGGCGTGACATGCACGCCAGTGACTCTGTTTGCCTTGACCTGGAACTTGACATCGTCGGTGACCTTGTTGCCGATGTTCAGCGCGCCGTCCGGGCCGGGCTTGTCCGAGACGAGCAGCAAGTTGAGGATGGTCTTCTCGTCGACGCCGTCCACCTGGCCGGCCAGCTTGGCGAGGCGCTCGTAGGTGGCGTTTCGGGTCTCGTTGACCACGCTGACGTCAAAGTAGTCCTTCTGCTGTTCGAAGAGCTTCTCGGAGAAGGCCCAGAAAGAGGCCGGCGCCGTCTTCAGCACGGCCGCCCCGGCTTCGTGCACCAGCGTCGACGATGGGTGCCACGGCTGGATCTGCTGGCGGAAGATCACACGGATCCCTGGCGACGTGTACTTCTGCTCGATGACCGGCGCCACGCTCGTGTAGAAGGTCTTGAACAGCTTGGCCGAGAACGGGCAGACGTAGTCCAGGTACAGTTCAATCGTGTGCTTTGCTTCTGCGCTGGAGGCCGAGGCCAGTAGCTGGCCAGAGAATTTCGGAGGAAGAGCCATTATTGTTTGGACAAGGAGTTTTCAGGTCCGTTGGATTCGAAGGAGATTTCAGAAGATAAAAGGACACACAGCGGATGACTGCGGCTGCTATTTCACTATTGGGAGTGTGCAATAGTAAACTGAAACTGGTATCTATGAGTTATTCAGCGTCGGGATTCCGTCATCAATTCCAGGGATTCCCGATCCGCACATGCTCATGCACAGACAAACACGCGGTCTGATTGAAGGACAAGCGGCAGTGACATTGATGATTGGGGGGCCGGGAGATGCGTGGCGGAGTGATGGGCGATGATGTGACGACTGGAGAGACTCAAGGCGCAAGCAAGATACACCGCCGTCACGTGGCGATAACGATAAGCGGAAAGGAGGTCGTGGCCTTGTGCGAATTTACTCTGAGTCCATCTCGTCTACTCCGTACACTGCACCGACATACAACCTCAGTACTAGGTAGTTGACACCGATGTCCTCTGGGCCTTCGCTGCCATACACCAACTATAAGAGCATCTTCGAACTCGACATCAATGTGAAAATGGAGTACATGAACATCGAGGAAGCCAGTAAGCCCACGACCGGCACGATGTCCTCAATATTGAATAGAAAGAAGAACCAGATATGGACAGATGAATTGATGGAGGCCCTGCCTCGTGGAAACCGTGGTAGTAACAGCGGCTGCAACTGTCTCGTTGAGCTGAATTTATATCCTGGCAGGACCGAACCGCAGAGCTCCTGCCCTTGAGTTCAGATTCCAGTGCGCAGGTAACTCGCCTTCTCATCGCTCACTCTCATTTCTATCTCTTTTCCATCTATCTCTTCTCGGAGTTCATGTCAATTCGTTTTGTCCACGCATTCGTTTTCCGCGTTCATCCGGCATATCCTTTGCAGTGTCTGCTATCTTCTCATCCATCGCTCATATACCCTCGTTTATTGCTTTGCAGAATCGCCGGAAAATCAGACTCATGGAGGCACTACTACCCACTCAGTCCGGGCACTCTCTCCTGGAAATATGTATCGCCCCATGCATTACAGCACATGCAAAGCAGCTTTCTGAATATGTCATCGGCTTCAGCCTACTGGGCCAGTACAACAAGTTTGAAATGTTCTGCAAAAAGTTGGTCATGGCTCCCGCGATGGACGACACGCTGCCCCCGCAGGCGCGGTTTTTTCAGAAATTGATCAACGTGGCCCCTGTACTGAGTTGTCTCGCCCTCCTCGACATCCAACGACTGCAAACCCATACCTTCATCGAATCGGTCAGCGTTCCCAAGATAAACGAACGCTACAAACAAACCAGCGTCATGGTGCCCGAGCTTATGGGCTACGGCACACTGGTTACCTGGTTCATCTGGGCGCATGTCCTACGTATCACCTCCATTCTGGATGGAGACATTTCGCCCGCGATGTACTTTCTCATGCTCTTCACCATTGAGCTGTACCGTTTCCTGGAAATTCAAGAGGCCGAGATCTTCCAACAGGAAGAGGGTATCTTTGAATCGTGCCCACTGGAACAATTCAAGCGAGCGAAGGAGGAACATGCCCTTCTCACGGGACACGACTGTGCCATCTGCCAGCTTGAACCCATCGGCTCGTGCGAGTGGGTCTACAGACTACCATGCAAACATCAATTTCACAGGTGGTGTCTGCTCCACTGGTTAGTCAACATGGGAAATTCCTGCTGCCCACTGTGCCGGGATGTGATTTTGGATGGCGAGATCTGCGTTCCGGCATGGGCACACAGAGACAGCTTAATGGGGAAGGGCAATGAAGAGCAGGAATCGTCACAATCTGGGGACGGGACAACGAGCAACATGAGTTAAACTGCGGCATGGCAAGGAGGTTGCTGAACATTGGCACACAATCTGTATTTGAAGTGTCTATGAGGTAGCAACGACGTGTTGGCCAATGAAGGGTAATAAAAATTTTGTACATTGTCTCTTGTACACTCTTGCCCCGATTCTGAGTGCTTCTTCACGATCCCCAAGAGGGCACCCAAGTATGCAAAAGAGGATAATCAGGCTTCTTACTTGGCGGCTCCCTTTTGCGGCGTTCCACCCTGCGCCACCATCAACCTCTGCACGGTCTGCATGAACTGTTCCGTCTTGTGCGGAGCATACGACGCATTGTTGTTCAGGTTCCGGGCGATCTGGTCCAAGAAGGGCATCTTCTGCTTGGCCACCTCTGGGTACTTGCCACGGACGTAGGTGTCGGTCAGGCCCCGACGGTCAGCGGACCGGGAGACAACATCGTCGAACGCAGTGTCCTGCGGTGCGACCTCGGAGCTCGTCTTCTCGGACTCCTCGTTGGCGCGGGTGCGGGCGATCTCGGCCGCCAGCGCGAGCACCTTCTCCTTCTCCTCCTCGGACTCGAATCGCGTGAAGAGGCCCTTGCTGTACCGCTCCGCGAGCTGGCCGGGCGTCTGGTAGCCGTGCGGGATACGGTGTGCGAGCCACTCGATGCGCTGCTGCATGGACTCCGTGAGCCCCGTGGACGAGAGAGGCGTGTTGGGCCAGTCGGCGCGGAGGTCCGCGAGCGTCATGCCCTTGCCTGGCACGTAGGCGACGTCCTCGGTCGGATTCTCCGGCCGGTCGACGATTGTGTTGATGTACTGCTCGACTTGCGAGGGGAGATCCGAGTCGTCGTCCTCGGCATCGGCGGCTTGGGACTCCTTGCGTTCGTTCGCGCGCCGGACGCGTTTGTCCATGGGTCTTCCACGGGCCCCGGGGCCTCCTCCTGCTTGTGGCGGGCCTCTTCTGTTTCCTTGTGCGTATTGTCCCGGTGTGTTTGATCGAGGAGGTCCTGTCCTGCGGAGGAGGCCGGGTGGTCCTGTCCGAGTTGCTGCTTCTCCTCCTGCTCCTGTCTGACCACCTGCGCCGGTTGGGTGCCGCGGTCCTGTCGTTCGGCGAAGGAGGGGGCCTGGCGGCTGTCGAGGCCCAGTACCAGCTCCGGCGGCGGGCGCACGCTTAGAGCCTGCCGCATATTGCTTTCGAAAGTCGTTATTGTTGTTCTTATCGAAGGCTTTGTTCAAAGGCACTCCCGGGATAGACCTCCCAGATGAGTTTCGGTTGCCTGCGAGGATCAGTTAGCTCGTGTTCCCGTCAGCCTGATCAAAGCAATGACTTCGCATACCATCGTCAGATTGGACTCGAGAGGTGGAAAATGTCCTGGTTATGGCTGTGCCCGGAACGCACAGCGAACCACTGATAGATTTAGGGTTGAGACGTAATCTCGCACACTGGGTGCAGATTCGTTCCATCCTGGCTCCCAGTGACGGCTGTATATTGTTTTCAGTTGACGGTCATGGACATTCGAGCTTCATCATCTCAAAAATGATCAAACATTGAACTTGCTCGCGCGAGTTGCTCTTCTTGGCCGGAGAATCGAGCCTGAGTACTCCCCCGTATGGAATTCGGTAGCGCAGTCACGTGCCGACCCGCGCCGTCGAACAGACTAATCTCAATCAGGAAACCAACTTTTGCCAGTCCAATTCACCTTCCGTCTCCATCAACGTTGCGAACACAACTTCACGCCGTCACATCGAAACCATTCACAAACACCGCACCTTGTGACCGGAGTGTTCTCCATTTAAGTCCGCCCAACCCCCTCATACTCCAAATCCCCGACCACGAGCTGCTTCCCAAAAATGGTTCATACTCGTGGACAGGGTGCCCGACCCGAGGGCTTTTCCGAATACCAACCCTCAAAACGTGAGCGCAAACCCAAGGATGATCCTCCTCTAGAATCTCCCAAGCGTGTCTTTCCCCGTGCTACCCTTGCACTCGCTCTTTTTGCTCCTCCCTCAAGGAATGCGTCTTCCCGGACGCGGGATCAAATGCGAGATGCGTCGTCCCAGACGCGGGTTGTGATGAAAGATGCCTCAACCCAGACGGACATTGATCTAACAAGTGTCGCAGAAGTCCCGAGCGCGAAGCGACGACGAGAGGGCGAAGAAACCGATGACAACGCGTCCAAACGGCGGAAGGCTGTGACCCCGGATCAGCCCAAATTCCTCTTCTCGAAGACTCGAAATCGAAGCCTCTTGACGTCGGCTCCCCCGAAGTTCGGCGCCCGTCGCGAATCCCCCTTCTTTACCCGAGTCATCGAGCCCACGAGCCCCGACACAACCCCAGAACACGAAGCTGGACTACCCAGATCCAGAGAAAGGGAGAGACCACCACAGACGCCGACACCAGCTCCAACATCTGTGGGGATTTTTGGCAGCGTGAGGAAAATATTTGGTTACTTCACAGGTTCACAGGGTGCGGTCCAAAATGGGGCGCAGCGAGAACAAGAACAACAACAACTGCGTCAGAGTCCAAACGAGTCGCACACGGCAACCGACACAGGTGAAGATCAAGACGCCCTGGAGCCAGGCAGCCCTACTCCAGTGCCACACCCCTCTGAGCCTGATTCTCCTGGTGCCGATCCCAACATCCTGGACAGCAAAATTTACAACCGTGAATTCTTCAAAAGGCGGCGTATTGCAAACACAATCGCAGGTCGCGACCAGCTGTCCACAATGCGCAAAGATGCAGAAGAGGCTTCGACTGGCTTCGACCCAGTTGACACGCCAGGCACAAATAAACGCAAGTTAGCGTCCGTCGATGGCAGCATCCCGGGCCCCAGACGAGGTGGCTTTGGCATCGATGACAACTATCTCGACGTTGACTCCGAAGTCGAAGGTCTTGAAGATTCTCAGTCAGGAGAGGCTCAGCCATCAACCCCATCAACAAAACCTGTACCACAAACCCCTCTCCGCTCCGCGATGCGACAACCTGGTATTGGTCTTGGCTCGATCGGACGCTCCGGCAAGTCAGTCCAAATCAACCCGATCAGCTCCGTCAAGCCCATATATGGCCAGTATGGTCGGTCTGGCGAATACCGTGGCAGCACCTTTTCCGATCTCTCTAGCCCATCAGAGTCGAGTTTGTCTGTGGCCGACATCAGCGACATGCATTCGCCAGCCACCGCTCGTAACACGTTGCAAAACGAATCCCCCAAGTTTCGTCTCGATCATACGGTCGTTGATCCCAACGACGAGACGTGGCGACCTTCGTTGGCGAATCCTAGGCCTGGGCACTTCCGCGTTCCCGATGACGATGAGTTCGAAGACGAGGATGAGGGTGACGAGACCATTACATCGGCACATACAACAGGCCCATATGAAGTTCCTCCTCAACCCAGCACCCCAAGAATGGCGCATGCCGAACTTCCGCAGCAGTCACCTTTGAGTGGAATTTCATCGTTTACCGGCCATACCGACAGCATCATGCTGAATGATACGCAAGAGATCAGGTTGAATAAAGCCAGGTCCGAAGCACAAAAATACAAACCGGCTCGATCCTCTCGACTTTCCCTGACGGAGAAGGCTCGATCCCGCTCATCGTCGCCACCCGGAGCTGAGGGAGATGAGTTCGAATCCAGGATTGAGTCAGAGACTGCAGGTTCAGCTGGAACTCAATCAACGTCAACCCTTACTCAAGCGAGCGCCCCTACCGCTGCCAAACCACTTGGACGCGAGGAACTCGATAACACGACTGTTGGGGAGGATGGAATGACCGACTACCAACGAGAACACCAGCACGACGAATGGGCAGAGAATCTCGACTGGCCTGTCCCTCAAACATATGTGGAAGCCGGAGTGGTATCAAGCTACATTGAAGACTTGGTGCGCAAGAACTGGACCGAAAGAGACACCCGAGAGGCAATTGAGTTCTGGGATCGGGAGTTCCGTGAAGGATTGAAGGCAGCCCATGAGGCCGAGGCCCAAGGACGGGTGTTGGAATGGGTCACTGATCCCGATGAGATTTTGGAGTTGGAAAAGGCTGTTGCTGCCGGCGGTGCTGATCACCAATGAGCGAAAGCAATGAAACGAAACCGATGCATCCGACAGATGTCAGATGCAAAGCAGAGAGAAAGAGCGAACGCATTCGAAGAATAATACCATGCAGAGCAAGCGCGCATTTGTTTAGTGATATGCTTTTTTCAGGTCGGGGCTTTGTTCTTACTACTGACTGTGTGATGCCCATTGCAGTGTGCGCAATCGAAAGGCCACAGGGCCAAAATGTTAAATGTCTGAGCGATGAGGCTCTTGAACAAATTCAATTGTATAAAATATGACACACCTTCGATCACCTCTTTACGGCTATCTTCTCTATCATTCTAGACATCCTTTCCCTCAGCCTCGACAGCGTCGACGAACGCAACCTCGATCAAACTCATCATACTGCCCGGTGGAGTGTTAATACTGACGATACCCAACGTTTTCCTCGTCTTCCCATTCTCCGTATCGCCTCCCTGCTCTTCCTCCCCAGCAAAGACGCTCTCAACAAGCCCTTCGCCAGCGCGGGCCACCAGCTCCGCCCACTCGCCGGCATCCCGCTCCCTGGCATTGGTGAGCATCATCATCTGCAGATCCTGGGTGCGCATCATGCGCTCGATCGGGGCCGGGACCAATCCCACGGTGGGCGGGAGCACCTGATCCATGATGAGGATGCGCGATTTGGGGCCCATGCTGGGAATGATGGCGCGTAGGACGCGCAGCGCCCATTCGTCGCTGTAGTCGTGGATGATCATGCGCACGAAGTAGACGGCAGCGTGGCGGATGGGCTGGGGCGCGAACATGTCGTGCGCCATGAATTCGATCCGGTGCCGGAGCGCTGGGGGCACGATGCTCGTGGATGGGTCGGCGGCGCGCGATACCACGGAGGGTAGGTCTTGTACGATGATGCGCGTCGTCGCCTCGGCCGTCTTCTCCGCGATGGGCACCGCGCAGTGTCCCGCGTTACCGGCGACATCGACCACGACGCTGCCCTGCGGGAGCGCCGCCCAGTCGAAACCGTTGGCGACATGCGCGGCCGCCATAGCCGGGTTCTTCGACACGTAAGTCATGAGGCGAGAGAACCGGTCTCGCACCTCTGGCCGCGTCTCGTAGTACTCGTACATGGACTTATCCGTGCCGTAGAAGAAGTTGACCGCGCCCGTGTTCGGCTCCGCGCGACCGTGGCCGAAGTGCTCGAGGGCCTCGATCTGTCGCGCCGTGGCTGGGAATGTGTCGAGGGTGATGAACTCGTTGAAGGCGCCGACGCCCGTGTGTGTTGTCAGGAGACGCGACGATGCTGTGTGGGACACTGCGCCGGCGATGGGCTCGTGGAATACGTGGAGTTGCATCAGTTGGCGGAGCATTTGGCGGAGTTGGCACGCGTCGACTGAGACTTTGCGTGCCAGCTCGGTGTAGGTGATGGAGTCGTTGTGCGGCACTGCGGCTGCGACCTTGTAGGTCTGGATGTAGCGGAATGCGTTGAGGTCGTGGATCTGGTTGATGTCGGTCGATGTATCTCATTCCTCTCTCATTCTTTCTTTCTTCTTTGCGCCGGTGCGCGCGATGGGGATTGGGATGGGGAAGGTCATAACTTACGCAATGATACGTGTGCCATGTCACAGCTTCATCGGGGCCCGAAGCCAGATCGTACAGTCTCTTCGCGGCGGCGCGCAAGTCGAGGCGCGCATATTGAATCTCTGGTGGCGCGGTGGGCGGGAAGAACGAGGGGCCGTTCTGGTCGAAGGTCATGGCGGCATGGCCGTTGGACGAGAGATATTGTTTGATTTGTTTCGCCGTCGCCAGGCATATCTCGGCCAGGCTTTCGAGGTCTTCTTCATTGGGGGCGAGCATGACGGTTGCGGCGAGGAGATGAGGCGAGATGATCAAGTTCCGGGATCACAGGATGGGATGGTGCCCTGCGACGTGCGTCCGTTCGGGTGTTTAATAGAGTCCCCGCCTCCGCCTGTATGACTCGAGATTGCCGACGCTGACAAGTGACAAGTGAAGAAGGCGAAGAAGAAGTTGACGTTGACGTTGACAACGCAGCAGTGCAGTAGCGTTTCCACCCGCGATGGAGGATTCCAACTAGACGTTTTAGCTGCATACTAGTAATTGGCATGGAGCCATAGAGTTTGGAATCTGGAATCTGGAGTCTGGACAGAACAGAGCGGATAGACACAAGGGACAGGAATGAGAAACAGAAGTAGAGGGACCCAAAGAAGAGAGAGCCTCGATTTTGATGGCCGGCCAGTGACAACGGCAACAACAGCCTCTACGCAGCCTTGAAGCCTTGCTTCCACACTCCCACAATGCCTTCGCCTTCCCACAGGCTCTCCAGCTTCTCCGTGACATTGCCCTTGACGAGAACGAGGTCGGCCCTCTTGCCCGCAACCACCTCTCCGCGATCACTGAAGCCGAATCTTCTCGCCGGCACCGCCGTGGCCGAATGCAGGGCCTCTGTGATGCTCATGCCGCACCTTTCAACATACAACTCCAGCTCCATCCACAGACTGGGACCGATCCCCGTGCCTTTCAGGCCGGCCACTGCGTCGGTCCCGGCCACGATGTCAATCCCCTCTTGCTTTAGCTTCTTCAGCGTTTCAAAGGCGTACTCCAATTTGGCTCCGGGATCTTTCATGCCGAGACATTCGACCATGTTGTCTCTCGTCGCGGCGTCGACGATCCCCTTCTTGTAGGCCAGCTCAGCGAACTTCTCCCGGTAATCCTGCAAATCGGTGGTCAAACTCGCCAGCGCTACCAAAGTTGGGATCACAAAGGCACCGGTCTGCTTGTAGAGGTCGATGATGCTTTGCGGCGGCGCTTGGTCGATGAAGGTATGTGTCAGCCCGTCCGCTCCCGCTTGCAGAATGATCTCGGTCATGTCAACGCTGAGGGCGTGGCCAACCACACGCAAACCCTCCGCATGAGCGGCTTTGACGACAGTAGACTGAAGCTCGAGGGATGCGACGGGAATTGAATTGGTTGGAATGGCGAGAGAACAGCAGTTTTCCTGCATGAGTTTGATATAGTCTGCCCCGTTTGCCTTGTGGTTCTTGACGTAGTCTGTTGCCGTCTCTGGAGTCAAGTCGGGCCAAGTAGCAACCATGGCTACGACCTGGAACTGGTCAGAGGCTTGACCTCCTGCGAGAGACAGTGGGTGACGCTTACCTCATCCGATGGATGTCCGGACAGCACGATGGGCTTCGGCCACCCACCCGCAATCGTGGCACCATACAGGGAGCTCTTGAGATCAGCCAGAGTCACTGCTCCGCTAGACGCTCGAGCCTGTGCCAGTTCGTCGGCGATCGCACCCCGCCACTTGGTCACCGATCCCAAATCGGAGTGCATGTCGCACACTGTGGTGACGCCACTTCTCAGAGGTGAGCGTAAGACATCCGCCTCATCTGTGCCTGGGGCAAGGTGGATTCCATAGCAATGCATGTGAGATTCGATAAGGCCTGGAAGGAGAGTGTGTCCCTTTCCATCAATTACCGTTGCCCCCGAAGGGACCGGGGCCTTGCTGGAGTCTGTTGTGACAGAGGTGATTTGGCCGCTCTCGGCGTCGAAAACCACCGTCGCATCTGAATGCGTAGAGTGGCCGTCGAACAGCACAACGGAGTGAATGACGGTTGGTGCCATCGTAAACGGAGTCTGGCAACTGTGACACGGTGCTCAGGGGTTCAATCACTGCGAGAGGCACTCGGGCAGTCTCGGCCACGCGACCTCAACTGATCTGATAGTCAGCCTCGTAGAGCCGACTCGAGAGGGAGAGTCCAAGACCTGAGTTCAAGACGGAGGAGGAGCCCGCAGAGGAGTTGGACAAACATGTGCGCTTGAAGCACGCACGAGAGACGCTCCAACTTTTATAACAAACCGAAGCGGACGAGTCTGGTGGTTGAGGATTGCAGGCCAGGGGGCCTGGAGGGTATACATCGGCTGCCCCGCGACCGGGGCCCCAATGGGCTACAGCGCGGGGGCGGAGAGATGCAAGGGCTTGGGATACATGGTCACTAACCACTTGGAAACGAGGCATCTGTGCTGCCAGCCGTTGATTGGATTCTTTCCACCAGGCTCGCAAGATAGCGGTACCCTGACTCCGGATCTGTATGTAGTCGTAGTACTGTCGTACCGATACTCGGTCTGAATGAGGCACTCCCCCGACCGAGTGATAGGATATTCATCGCCGGAGCTGTGTGACTACGATGGGTACCTACTGCAAATTGTCCATCAATGCGCTTTTCTCTTATTTTGGAGTAAGGAACCGAGTTGAAGGATCGTGTCGCATGCTCTGCGAGGACATGAAGGAAGAGAAAAGGCGCATCTCACGATTGATGAGCAAGCACCACGACGTACATAGCACATGACTAAGCAGCACGTGACCAAAGCCACGTCACTCGGAATAGTTGCCATTCCCGGCGGCGCATCTAGTCGTGCACCAAAGTCACAAGTTGTAAAGGAGATCGACCAGACCGACCGATCTTTCTGAAGGTCCTCACAGAAACCCCTCCACGCTCTCCATGCGAGTCTCGTACCTTTGGTCATAAAGACGAGACCACGTCCTCCTCAACCAGACTTGCCAGTCTGCCCATCTCTCCTCTTCGAGATGGCGTACTCTCCCTCCCCTTCGTCGCCGCTTCCGGGCCCTGATGGCGCTCTGTACGGAAATCGTCGCTCACCCAGTCCTCCTGCGCAGCCCATGTCAAAAAGAGACAAACGGCGGAATCAACATGTGGCTCAGCAGCAAGAGCTCTACAACGAGCTGGCCTCGAATCGTGAGCAGCATTACCGAGAACAGCTCATCGCGCTGCAGCATGACATGAGCCTCATCTCCCAAGCCGACCCCTACGACCCTGAACCTCTGGAGGATTCGCCTGAAGAAGTGGCCAGACTTGCTGAGCTGGCGGCATCTGGTACCCCATATCAGTCCCAACTGTCGTCGCTGGCCGGCAAGTGGTATGCCGAATTTGTTCACGAAGTCAACGACGCGAAGGAAGCGAAAGAGCTTGCTCTCATTCAACTCGTGGTACGTTCCCTTGCTTCTCTCCTTGCCATCGAACGCCGACCCCTAACGTTTTCTCCGTACAGAACAACCACAATACTCGCCTCGAGCGACTTCAGTACGAGTGTGATTTCCGTCTGCATCTGGCGGCCGAGGAGTGTGAGCACATGGTCTCCACCCTGCGAGAACGACTGTTTCAGGCGCTGTCCACCAAGAGACAACGGTTGATGAAAGAGAAGGAACAGCTTGATATTGCAGACACGAATGCCCTCCTTCTCCACCCAAGCCAATTCAGCATCACCAATCCTGCAAGCCCGGGTGGTCACCACACCAGTCGCAAGACTCGCTTCACCAGACATCGAGAACAAGAAGACATGAACGGGGTTGGGGAATCCACCAACAAACGCAAGCGCAAGCTGGCAGATGAAGATGTCGGCTCTCCGTCTCGCAACGGCGTGTCCACACCCGCCGAGCGCAGCCGGGGAACAGCATCCAACGCGACGGCGCCTCTGTACTCCATCCACTCCCTCTTCACGGACAAAGAGCTTAACTTTCAGTCGCATCAAGCCCAGATCGCGGCGCGCCACTTCTTCGCTACATCACGTAAAGAAGGGGAAACGAGCAACACCAGACGACGGGGCAAGGACGACGACCACAAGCGAGCTGGCTCTGAAGACTCCGGGTCGGAAGAAGACGAAGAGCTGGAAGCCCCGGAGATGGACCGATCCGCCAGTCACAACGTCCACATCACACGGTCGACGCGAACCATCGGTGGTATGAGTGGGTTGAATGCGCTCAGTGACTTGGCCGAGAAGGCTGCGACCCGTCCAGCGCTTCCCTACGCCACACTTCATACCCACCAGGGCCGACAGGGCACATTCTTACCCCAGCCGAGCCGGCTGCTGGCCGAAGAGCTCGAGGAGGACCTGTTGAAGTTTGCGCACCTTGAGTCACAACCGAAGGGACAAGTGGACCGGAGGGCGATCGAGGACGCTCTCAAGCCGCCATCGGAGTCGCGCAGCAATTTGGCCCCCGATTGGCCTGTGTATCTCGACGTCCACCTGGTCGATGTGGACCCGCGAAAGACGGCGGGAGTCTAAAGCACACTCGGAATTGCTACGAATCGCGACGACATGGAGACGAATTGATTGCCGACCTTGCAAGCGACGTGGAGTCTAGAGGATTGCCTTGTTGGAGACGGAGGCAAGATCTGGCCTGGAACGAAATGATACGAAATGAGCTGAATTGGATAGAATCGACATTACAGGAACGCGAGCAGGTGAGCGTCGGGCAAAGTTTGCCACGAGGCGTACTCAAGCAGGAAAGATGCCGGTGTGGGAGCCGCAACAGGCACAGGACCCTTGCCTATGAGGATGAGGGGAATGCGACTAGGTACCTTGACCGCTGTCCCCCGCCCGCTGTCCGCTGCTGTCCACCGTTGTCCGCAGTCCTCTTTTTTCCCCGGACTTGGTAAGATCGACAGGGCAGTAGCAGCAGCAGCAGCAGAGCACTGGTCGTTTGCACAGCTCTAGCACCTGACTTTAGCCTTTGAGAAATATTAGCCTTCCAAGGTACTACAGTACTCGTACTACACTACTCCATAGCACTACTACTTGTACTAATAGTACCTGGTAGCTTGTATCTTGTACCTTACCTGGTAGAAATGCCCAGTCCAGGTGAAAAGCTGACCGCCCCCAGGCCCCGAGCCCCGGCCCCCGCACCACTACTAGTACCACTGGATCAGCCTCCAGAGCTCCTTACCTTAGGCTCCCTAGGCCGCTCTGAGCTCTCCCCGCACCGCATTTCCTGCAAGCAGATCTCTCACACTCCAGTCTCCTCCAGTCTCCACTATAGCATCATCATCATCATCATCATCATCATCATCATCGCCTTAATCACACTCGTCTCCTCCATCCTCAATATTCCCACACAAACCTTCTCGTACAGGCTACGAGTTGACCACCCGCCATCAACCCTTGCACATTGACCACCGGCCATACAGGCACCCCATGGCTTCGGGGAACTCATTCCTCATGCCCTCCGCGGTACATATTCACATCCCAGGCCTGGTTCAATGCGAGATATAAGGGCCGTTGAGCGTCCCTCTCCTCTTCCTCATCTGCCTCCTGCGCTTTCTTCCCATCTCATCATCCACGTACTGTACATACTGAGCCTGGTGCTCCTGGATCATAATGCGGTCGCTATTTCCCCACATCCTTCTGGCTGCGACAGCCGCCCTGCCTGCTCTCTGCCAGTCAGGCACAAACTCGTCGAATTCAACTGGCACGGTCAACCCGTTTGCCATCTACACGCTGACCGCGGAAAACATCACGGCCAAACTGATCCCGTACGGGGCCCGCCTGACATCCCTCCTGGTCCAGGATCGGCATGGCGAGTACCAAGATGTCGCTCTCGGATACGACAATGTCACGCAATATGTGACCGACACCGAAACAAACCACACCTACTTCGGTCCTATCGTGGGCCGCTATGCAAATCGCATCAAGAACAGTACATTTACACTGAACGGCCAAAGCTACCACATCCCCGCCAACGACAATGCGGGAGCTGACACCTTGCATGGCGGGACAGTCGGATATGATCAGCGCAACTGGACCGTTGTGGCCGCGTCCGAGTCGAGCATCACCTTCAGCCTCCTCGACACCGGCTTCCAAGGATTTCCTGGAACGGTCCTGACAACTGCAACATACTCCC
The DNA here is from genome assembly GCA_001599775.1 of Exophiala alcalophila. Lineage (NCBI taxonomy): Eukaryota > Fungi > Ascomycota > Eurotiomycetes > Chaetothyriales > Herpotrichiellaceae > Exophiala > Exophiala alcalophila. The sequence goes on from BCHY01000003.1 coordinate 1,678,595, forward strand.
TGGGCGTCTTTCCCTCCGGCCCTCAGGGCCAGGTGCGTCCACGCCTGACCACCAACATCGTATCCCAGGCCTTGGACGAGGAGACACCCATCATGCTGGCAAACCATATTTACTGGAACCTAAATGCCTTCAAGGAAGCAACAATCTTGAACGACACCACGCTGTGGATGCCGTACTCTGAGCGGTACATCGTGGTTGACCCTATTTTGATCCCCACCGGGGCCCTGGGATCTGTCTCCAACTTGCCCGCGCTGGACTTTACGTCTCCCAAATTGCTGGGCGATGCGATCAACAATGCCACGGGGGTCTGCGGTGCTGGCTGCACTGGAATTGACAATGCCTTCATCCTCGACAGACCTGCTGGCACCGGTCCCACATCGTCCAACTTTCCCGTGCTCTCCTTGTGGTCGGAAACCACGGGGATCCAGCTGGATGTGTCGACGAACCAGCAAGGTCTCCAGATCTACAGCTGCAACGGCCAGAACGGAACCATTCCTGTCAAGCAAAGTCAGCAGCAAAGGAACAACGGCACTGCAGATGCAGCCAAATTTGTCAACAAGCACGCATGTTTGGTCATTGAAACCCAGGCGTGGATCGATGGGGTCAACCACCCTGAGTGGGGAGTCAACGACTATGAACTCTTTTCACCCAGCACAGGACCGGCTGTGAACTATGCCACATACGATTTCTCGACATTTTGAAAGGAATACTCCGTACATAGCGAAAGATGAGTTGAGAACTGTACAGGTCGCCGGGCTGAGAAAAAGGGGCGGCGTGATACTTTAAGTAGTATCGAGATTCGAGGCTGGTGAAGGTGAGGCTGCGGTTCAGCCAATCACAAGGCTCCATTTCAACGTCATAGTAAACAAACAATTGAATCGTCACTTTTGCATGCGCTGTTCACAGTCGCACTACTCGAGTAGTTCTTTTGCCATCCCGGTCAGCTGGGTCACTCAGCATCATTAGACAATTCTTGTCATTCTCATCTAATATCCATCCGCAGTCGTGGCGCCCGTGGCTACGCTTCTCGCGGAAGTCAACCCCAACATTCCAGTCCAATTTCCAAAGCGCAGACCCCCATTTCCACCACAATGCTGCGATCCCCGTCCCTTTCAACCCGCGACAACTGCGACCTTAGCTCCCCCGACCCTCTTGCGGCTTCTTCCGACGGCGAGTATACGATTGGCAACCTCGCATCTGCAAGTCGGCAGTCTTCACCGAAGCGCAAACCCGCGCCGATCGCAAAGAGCCCGAGAAAGTCTTCAAAACCACTTTCCCAATCACGCACCTTCGAACCACTTTCGTCATCCCCTTTTCGCAGCGTTGCAGAGCAGAACCTGAGTCCGTGGAAGATCCGAGTAACGGTGGAAGCACAACCTGAAGACTCAGAGATGGAGGGCGCGGCGACGAGAACAATGACCCGGACGATGCGCATCCCACTGCGACAGGACTCTTCGCCCACAGAAGCGACCAAGGGCTATGCAAGAGGGAGGGTGTCTTCTCAATCGACTTCTACAAGAAGCAAAAGAAGCGGCACACTTGTACGGAGCGGCAGAAACTCAGGTCGATCCCGACGACCAAGTGTCACGGATTTGGATGCCCGACCGCTCGGAGACGATGAAGAGGAAGACGACTGGTTGAAACAAAAGAAGTCACCCCGGAAGAGGAAGTCTTCTCGCGGTCGCAAGGCCACGTCCGGGTCGCAGAGTGGGAGAACAACACGTGCTTCCAACGTCGAGATTCGCCCAGATACGGATGCCGAAAGCGAGGCTGGAGCTGTCGAGCAAGAGTTCGCAGTACAAGAGGCCGACATGCCCGGATTGCGCACAATTGATCTGAATCGAGTCTCTGTTCGACCTCGAGCAGTGTCGACGAAGTCTCAAGCGGCAGATGAGGCTGGAGTCCAGGAACTTTACGACCATGTTCACGATAAGCCTGCTATGGTTGCGGCACGGAAGTCAGTCGAGCAGCGAAAAGTCTCAGCTAACAGCGCGATGAGCTACCCGACCCCTTCTCCCACTTCCTCTTATCATGGGGACTCCGATGGCGCAGAGAAAGCTATTGGTGAACCAGGTCCGGCCTTTGAAAATGTCGGCTTCGACACCATACTGGAAAGTGAAGGCTTCACTATGATCGACCTGGGCACGATTCCTTCAGCTAGACAATACCTGAGCAGTCCACTCGAAGAGGGAGCTGTCAACAATCTCCAGCCCATCCGTCCGTCCGGAGAGGTGTCTGAAAAGACCGAAGTCGAACTTCAGTCTTCCCAGCCTTCAGCGAGGACATCATCTGTCACCAACACTGAACCAGATGCCGACGACACTGAATTATCAAGCACGGTTCCTTCATCGCCACCCGTTGGGGAGAACACCGTGAGCCTGCTGCAGGTGCCATCCTCATCATCGTCAAGAGGCATAGTTCGAAAGGTGACACCACAGCCGTACTCGTCTCCTAAACTCCCTTCACCACCCAGACAAACTCTTCGAAGATCTCCACCGCACCAACATCGAGGGTCATCTGGTGCAGTCCATGCTGGTATTGCTTTGCAAGAAGCTGTTTCCCCGAGTCGGCCGAGTGAGAGCGCGTCGTTACCAGAGAAGCAGCAATTATCACCACAATCGTTGCAATCGAACAGTGATAAACATCTGTTTGAGGGATTTGACTCTGGGACAAAGCGTGAACTGAGGGCGGGCCTCCGATTTGGAGAAGAGCTGGCGAAACAACGTTCTTCAAGTCCTCCTGCTCAATCGAATTTACACACTAGCAGTGACACGAAATCGAAACCGGACAGACATGAGCCAGGGGTTGCGAAGAAGCCCCGGGCGGTGACGAGTCACCCTCCGGAAACGACGGTTTGGAGAGGAGAGCACTTGGTTCAGCGGACGCCTGTCCAGATCTCGACTGGTGCAGCAGCCCCGACAGGAATCAAATCACTCGACACGACCATACAGACGCCTCAGAATTCGACCTCGAAGATGCGAAACCCCTCGATTCTTGATACGCAAGCACGACGAGAACGAGAATGGCAACTTGAACGAGAAGCCGTGTCAAGACAAATCCAAAATGCGAACGAGAGCCAAGTGATTGTGATTGACAGCGACAGTGAGGATGAACTACCGCAGGATCGGCAAGGAGAGAGTGGCGCAGATGCAGAAGATGAATATCACGACGACGAGGACATATGGCTTCAAGAAGCGAAGAACTCTTCCAGTCCGCCCGCCGGGGTCAAGCCGGCCGAAGAGATTCAACAGCGAGACCCAGTGATAGTCGAGGCCAAAAACAGACACCGAAGACGCATGATTCCCAGTCCCTGGAAGAGGGGCGATGAGATTGATCACGATCCTCCAGTGGAACAAAGCACGTTCCTGTCAACGAAGACAGAAGAGATGAGCGGTCTGATGTTTTGGAAGGAACCGGAAAGCAAAGTCAAATTCGGCGCCGGGGAGATTCAGAGACAGAGATTGAGACAGAGGAGTACTAGTGGCACATTCGACATCGACCTGATGGCAGGGACGCCGAGAAAAGAGACGGTCGAAGACGAGGAAGCCACCGGGATGACTGATCCTCATCATTATGAGGAAAGCGTTGCACTTGAGGAAGAGTCTCAGGACAAGGAGACCATTGAACGGACGCCACAGGGAAATCAAGAGAAAGCCCTCGACTCATCCATGGCTGCTGGTTCGGAGATCATGTCCTCTCCTCTCCAGCCCGTCAACGTCGCAGTGAACTTCAACGACACGTCTATCGCAACATCGCCCACACCGGCACCCACGACACCTCCATCTCAAGACCAGGGGCAACAACCCACCACACCCGCAGAGGTGTCCTCTCCTCCACGACCGCCCACGCCACGCTCCGCACTGAAGGGCTCACGCTTCGCCTTGGACCAGCAGTCGAGAATGGGACTTGACACTCCGGCCGTGGTCCGGCGGGTTATATTCAGCCAACGTTCCCGCGGCGTCGATATCGACGGCCTGGAGAGCAGCTTCAGTATGAAGACAGCAAGCGAGAGGGGCGATGATGATGATGATGTTGGTACTTTCGCAGCCGATGTTGGCATGCAATTGAATTGGGAGTTGCAAATCGCAGAAAACGAGGAAGAGGACGGAGGTGAAGAAAGTACAGACACATCGGTCGAAGTCGAAGTGGTCAGTGAGAGAAGACAGGAATCTATTCCGGCCCGAATGGATGGTGCAGACGATCAGGAGGTCACGCCTCAGAGTGCGAATGCGACAAAAGGCTGGGGTGGTTGGCTTTGGGGTTCGTCGAAGAATCAACAGCAGGAGCCGGTATTGTCGTCGACTGAGACACGATCCTTGAAATCAAACTCGGATGATATGAATGCTCGCTCAAGGACATCGACAACGTGGAACGACCAGCAAGGCCCGAGTGATGATCAACAGTGGGAGAGAACAAAGTCATCGATCCCCTCCTCATCCAACCGACGTACATCAAGCAAGAAGACGTCGACATCCGCCCCTCTGCCACTACCCTCCTACCTCCTCCCACCATCCTACCCATCCGACCCAGCCCGCGCAGCAGCAGCAACGAAATCGTCATCACGACCACCACCACTCCCCCTCCGCGGCGAATTCACAAACACACACTTCCGCACACTCCACATCATCTACCGCAAATCCCTACGTCCCAAATTCCACGCACCCTCACGGGCCACGATCAGACCGGAGATCAAGGCCCTGAGGGGAACGGAGATGGTGATTGACGAGAGCCCAAACGGAGTCGACGAAGGAGAATTTGTTTTCACCTTTTCTGACGCCGAGTGTGCTGTGCTGGAGCGGTTTATGCAGGAATTGGAGTTTGGGTATGGGTGGTGGGATGGGCGGTGGGTGTCCGATGGGCGTGGAGATGATGAAACGCCGCCGCGATGGGGTTGGTCTGTCAACCAGTTGGCGACGTGGCTTTGTCGTATTGTTGTTGGTGAGGTCGTGAGGGAGGAGGAGAGGAATGCTAAAGGTCGGCGAGGTGCGAAGGTCAAGGTGTGATTCCTTTTTTCTGTCTGGATGGAAGCTGGTGTTTATTGAGCCTGTTTGGTAATCTTACAAGCGTGTGTGGTGTTGTGTTGTGTTGCGGATGCCCCTTTCCTTTATGCAGTCATTTAGACTTGTCGTCTTGGACGTTAAGCGTTCGTTGCAAGCATGTTCGAGTCAATCAAAGCCGAGTGGAATCAATTAAAGTCGAGCCGATTAGAGTCTGTGGTGGCTGGCCGATGTATTCATATGTGGATAGTGTATGCGTACGATTTCCTTCCTACCGTAGCCATCCATGGCAGGGCAAGGCAGGGAAACAGAAAACACATCCTCATCTCATATCCTGATCGCCCTGGGTCCTCCCCTGTTTTCACATCTGTGTTGTTTTCTCGGCTGTTTCCTTCGGTCTTGTGGATGAGGTAGACTCTTCTGGTGTGTGTATTCAATATGTAAGTATGAAACAATGTCCAATTCAGCGTGTGAGTGAGTGAGTCTTTCTGTCTTGCCTGCTTGGGTCCGAGATTGTATTGAGCTGAAGATGGCATTTGAAAAAAGGGGGGGGAGGGGGAAGACCGGGCCCGAAAACCGAGATGGGGTGTGTTTTCTTTTTTCAACCGTTGAGGATAGAAGTGCTGGTCGTTTCTCCCCTGTTGCAAGGATCAGTTCCTGTTCCACTGCGACTGCGACTGCGGTTGTCACTCTGACTCTGGTTGTGGTTGCGAATATGACTCTGACTGCCGCTTTGGCTCTGGGGGTGACTCTGGCTGCCACTATGTCGATGTCCGCGGATCTGACTCTGAATCTGACTGTGACTCTGCCCACGCCGATCACTCTCACTCCCACGCTGCTGCTTCTCCAAAGACGCAACAAGCGCATCAACTCCCTCTGTTCCGGAGATGAAACCGCTCGCCGCACCACCGCAGAGATCAAACGCACCGCTGAGCGTGAGCTTATGGAGCATCTCGCTCTTACACTGCGCGTTGATGGGGCTCCAGAAGAGGATTCGCGTCGTCGTATTTTTATCGTTATTATCGTGATTGTCGTTGTCGTTGTCGTCGTCCTCGTCGTCGGAGTAGTGATGCTCTGCTATCTCCGTCAGGACTTGGATCGCGCAGCCGTCTATGTTCGTGCACTCGCGCATGTCGAAGATGATGGTTATGGGATGGTTTGAAGAGTGGTGATGATGACGCTGAGAATGAGAATGAGCATGAGGATAAGGCTGGCCGTGTCTCTCCGAGTCTATCAATCTGCTTTCGTGGTCGAATGCATCGAGGCGATCCTTCAAGGCGCTGGTGTTCGCAAAAGTCAGAGGTCCCGAGATGGTGATCAGGAGCGTCCGGTCCGGAGGACAGACGGTCTTCATCAGCTGGGCGAATTCTTCTCCGGCCTCTGCATCATCATCCCAGATATCCGAGGAGGCGTCGTGGATGCGAACACCACCCCGGAGCGAGGAGCCGTGCAGGATCAATGCCAAAACGGACCAGGCGATACCCAGTGCCATGCCGAGGGAGATGGAGTAGAAGACGGTGGCGGCGAAGACGACGGCCATCAGGCAGAGTTCGGTCCATGCCCGGATGCGGGTGAAGAAGGCGATCTCGTGCGGGCATTCTTCGATCATCGAGTAGCCGACGACGGCGATCATGGCGGCCAGCACGCCCTTGGGAAGATAGTAGAAGGCAGGGAGGAGGAAGATGATGCTCGCCGTGGTGATGAGGCTGAGGAGGACGTTGCTCATCGGCGTCCTCCCGCCCGTGGACAGGTTCAATTTGCTCCGGCCGTATCCCCCGAAGGCCGGCAGCGCCATGCAGCAGCCGCCAACGATGTTGGCCACGCCGAGCGCGACGAGCTCCTGGTCAGTGTTCAAGGCGATGCCGTTCGTCTTCTGAGCCTCTCGGTTCTTCCTCATGCTCTTCGCGGTCAGAGACGACTCGAACAGGCCGAGCAGAGCTATCAGGCACGCCGTGCTGATGAGACTTGTGACGGAGCCCATCTGTTGCAGCTTGAACGGCCAGTGGAAAGGGATGGTCACAGCCTCGGGCGTTCGAATGCGCCCGAGCACGTCGAGCCCTTGTTCATGCCAATCGAACATCCAGGCCAGAACGGCCGAAGACGCAACGACAACGAACCGGTCTGGCACGTAGGCGATGGCGCGATACCGCAGCTCCAGGGAATTTCTAAAATATCTGCTTGTCGCGTCAGTTTGACAAATTCGAGAGAACCTGGCACCGTCACGGACTGTGCTCACCGAATGATCATGATGATGACGAAGCTCGAGACCGAGACGACAGCCGTGAGGACATGCGCCTGGTCTAGGTGAGTGGCGATGAAGGCGAGTTTCCGAGCAGGACTCCCCCCAGCCACGAGGGGATCCTTCTTCACCAGGCCAACAAGACCCAGACCCGTGACGGCCTGCTCGATCAGAACATTCAAGCCCACGGCCCCGATGAAGCCTCTCATGAAGGGCCGGCTCAGCACACAATCCACGAACCCGAGTCGGCCGAGACCAGCGACCAGCAGCACCGCTCCCGTGCACGCGGTCACAGTGCCCGCGATCTCGGCGTTGAACAGGTCATTCTGGTCTCCTTCAGCACCGCCGCCGCCGCTGGCGAGCATGACGTGTGTCCCCACGAGCAGCGAGCCTGGTGCTTCGGGGCCCACCACCATCAGGGGACACGAACCCAGCAGCGCATAGATCAGGGGGCTGATGACGAACGAGTAGAGTCCGCTGATGGGGTGGGCGTGGCCGAGAAGAGCAAACGACACGGAGAGGGGGACGTAGAGCGATGCCACGGTCAGGGCGCCCATCAGGTCCCCCGGGAAGGACGTCGTCCATTGATATTCGGGGATCCATTTGAGAAAGGGCAGACGCTGGAGAAGCTGGTGTTGTAGAAGATGTCGTCGGCGAGGTGACCATGCTTCTCGCCGTTCTGACTTTGGTTCGGCGGCGGATGCGCGATTCGACGCGCTGCTGGACATGGACGTGTCGTAGTTCATTTCGAGCGTGTGTCGCCGCTGCAGCAGACGCTCTCCCTCGCCGGGCTCCGGCTCCTCCATGTTCTTTTCCAGCTGCGAGGTTGCGGGGGTTCGCGTGAAGAACATGAAGGCTTCTTTCTTCAGGGTTTCGTCCCAGGAACCCGTGAGACCAGTGGTGGCAGAGTGGCCATCGTTCAGGTCAGGTCAGGTCAGTGCCGTAGGAGACGTGTAGAGTATCTACCTGACCTGACGCGAGGTGTGTGATCAAGCGGCGGCACCTTGTTGCGCCGAGAGAGGCGGTGAGGCGACCGTGGGGGTGTTTAATGATAGTAATAATGTTTCGACGTGACGCCTCTGACGATTGGAAACGATCATTGGAGAACTTAAATTAACGGGAACGCGCGCACACGGCTCGAGAGCGGGATCACCACAATACCAAGGTCCAAGAGACGCGAGTCACAGAAAGTCCAAAGGTGAGAGGTGGAACGTCAAGGAAAGGTCCGTGGCTGGATGCCAAACAGCAGCTGACGTGGGGAAGAGAGGGCACACGCCGAGACAGACAGACGATCAGATAACTAGATAGCCAGAGAAAAACAAGTATACAAGATGAAGGAGTAGCAATTAAATCTATTAGTCGTCTTCTCAACGTGCAGCGCTATAATAGGCTCCAGTTGACAAGATCTCACCCTGCTCAGTGGTTGCGGATCCTGCGCATTCTCTGATCCCTGCCATTCCTCCCACTGTGGCTCTCATCTCACTCCCATCGCCACCTTCCCCAGATGATCGTCCTGCTGAAACAGATCCTGGAGGCACATCCTGATTTCCCCACGATGCACACCGGGGAAGAGTGGGAACTCCCAACCCATGCGATCCTCTCATGTCCACACCCGCAAGGCGAGCATGTGCCTGGCCGGATGTTCAATCGCCATTTCCGGGCGGCCATCTCGGACTCAGATGGTATCCATATGCTGTGCAGTCGAGTCCGGTTCCAGCTTCCAATTCTCAAGTGCTCATGTTAATGCCAGTCCAAATTGGATGGAACTCAAGATCGAATAAAGATCAAGTCGAATGTTTGCTGTGGTAACACAGTACTGGTCGCTTGTTGGAAAGGGCAAATCTGTCAAGACAAATCTATTGTGGTCGATCGTGTCGGCGTCAATCGTCGCTTAATGTCGTCGTCGGCTGGAGGCTCAAGCAGGGCCGCATTTGGCCATCAGAATGTTCTGAGGGGGTCCGACCGTGTAGTAGCCATCGCCTGCCTTGCCCTGGATGGTGATGGTAAACCCGGCGCTGCCGACAAAGCTGCAAGGTCCGTCTCCGGCAACAACCCCGATCTTGTCGACCGTCATATCGTTACAGTCGCCCACCGCATTGGCAGGTATCCCAAGGCATTGGATGGTGCCCAGGTCGTACCACGAGCCGTCCATGGGAACCCACGTGCCATAAGTTTGAGACCCTCCGACCATGACCACATTGGTGGGCCAGGCATCAGCAAACGCGGCGTTGCTGAGGGGCGACCGGGCTTTCAGCAGCTCTGGGTTGAGTGATTTCCTCCCGAGCGGATTGGCGGTGGCAATGCCGGCGAAGGACATGACACAGATGGAAAGAATAATAAGGTAGTACATGTTGACAACTTGCAGTAGTTCAAGTCGGTTTTGGGATGAGTTGAGGGTGGTAGATGAGCTGGAAGTGTCGAGGAATGAGAGGTTCAAGCAGAAGTTTGGCGACCTTTCTTATGTACAATCCTGTTCAGTGTCGCGGCACTTGACCCTCGATCGTTGCTGAGATAGATTTCACGTCCTGTCTCAGATCGAGATTCGAAAGTGATGGAGACGCAGGCCCTCCAGTCCCGGTGCAGAAGAAGTCCGTTGGTACAAGTCGAGGTGAATCCAGGTGAGATACTGCGGCGGCGGTCACGGGCTGTGTGACGTTTTGGCTGTTTCAGAGGTATTTCACTGATTCACTGCTGTGCGAGAGCGCTGGAACGAGTGGTGGGTGGGAAAGAGGGAGATTGCAGTCCAAGGCCGTATCGCGATTCAAGTTTCAACCGATCTGGCTCCAATGCCACCGACGCTTCCAGGTTGTGCGTAAGGAATGTGATGAACAACGAGGACAGAAAGAGGTTGATCTCAGAGGACGAGAGGCCAGGCAGATAGATATCCAAATCGTCTAAAAGGGAAGGCCGGGGCCTCGGGAGTGGGCAGGGCTAAGCAACGGATTGAGGTCTGAACGGGCCACTTCGCGGCGGGCACTCGTGCTCGTCCGCGTAGTCTCGAAAGGCTGCTGGGTTCGATTTGAAGGCGGGCCAGCAGGAGAAAGAAATCAACGCAAAGCATTCCGCGAAGCGAACAGCCTAAACTTGGGCACGACTGAACGTGGTGTCGTTCGACGTTGATGCTCGAGATGGCGATCGTCCACCAAGTCGCTTCTGGCAATTGAATCGAGGTGGAAGCACTTCCAGTCTGCCGAACGAACTGCTCGCAACCGCAGAGGCAGGGATAGTATCGATTTCTGGAGGGGACGTGTCAAATGGTGACGATGGAGCAGAGGCTGCGCGTCCTCCTCTTCCTCCTCTTCTGGGCTCGTTGCTGCCCCTCCGTCGCATCATCGTCTATCCGCTGTCGAAGGCGAATGGTTCTCTCAGAATCCCGCCTCCTGTCGGAGCTTTTTCTCGAGCTTGGGGACTGGCACCAGCCCGGGAGCCGCTGCCCACGGGCCACGATTCGTTGGTGACAGTGATGGGCCATGCCATGGGCCGGGGCCGTGGCCTCGGTGGGTGTCGCAGTCGGAAGCAGCCGATTTGCTTCTTGGTCCTGGGTCGGTTTGGAGATGGGCGGACGGATCCCTGTCTCAGGGACGTGATGGGCTCGAAGCTGCAGGGATCTGGCACTTTGTGGCGCGCAAGTCTCAGTCCAGTGAGTCCACTGCCCCGAAGCTTTCGTAGTGCCTAGTAGAGTACGGAGTACGTAGTGAGTTGCGAACTCGCGACTGCGACTGCGACGTTGTACGTACTGAGCATCATGGACGCCGCTCGTTGGTGGTCACTGGGCCAAACTGGGAGAAGGCTGCAGGCGAGGTGCATGGAGTCGGACACGTGAACCAGAGTCCGATGAAAGATCTATGGCAGAGGTTGGAGCAGGTTGAGTGATGAGTGTTGAGTTGAAGCGTGGGGTTTCATGAATCATGAGTGCCAGCCAATTCGGTTGGCGGCTGCGGATTGGAATTTGGGAAGAGCCTTCTGATTCAGTTCCTGTGCAACCTCCGGACGCCAGACGCCAGGCCTAAGGTACCAGGTAGGGAGCCCAAGGCCCAAGGCTCTCATGATCCATCTCCCATTTTGTCGGGCTCAGTTGCAGTGCCAGTGGTCTTGCCAGTTCTACGAGTACTACGGACCCGGGAGGCAGGCGGCAGGTTGCAGGCTGCAGGACGCTTGCGGGCGCCGGGCACTGGCGCAGTGACAGCCTATAGTATAGGTAGCCTCTACCCACCGCACGGAGACCTCGCTGCCCCGGGCAGCCATGAGCACCACCACCAGCACCGACACCTGCAAACTCAGAATAGTGAAATAGCCTCACCAGCGGCCAGCCACTCATTTTGTCGAGTATTAGTAGTAATTCAAGAGAAAAAAAAACAACGTTTTCGAAGTTATCTCGTAGGAAGTTGACTCGCCATTGCTGTATTCTATCGCGGTTGAAGAGGGCACCACTCACACTGCTTGAATGACCCACCAATGCACCAAATGTCCTCACTCCGTAGCACGGCGTACTATTCTATTTCCATCCAGCATAGTGCACATCCATTCACTCTACCTCGTAGTAGGGCTAGTTGACGGACAATAGTGCTGGCTGCTAACTACTAGCATCTTCCCCTGCAGACTTCGAATGCTCGGAACGGTCTCCATGTCAGTAGTAGCTGCATCCGGATTCTCAGGAAACTGTGCTATATCGAGTGCAGCGGCTGCTGGTCCGGACGACAATACTCTAGTCTGTAACTCCATGGACAGGTGCTCGGAGAGATTCGGCATCGGTTTTCAATAGCTACTCTACCCTGGCACCATCACGGCTCTGGATATGTCTCTCGCTTGACCTAGGGCGGCATGCCTCCTCCATCCAGAATCCCCTCGATCACCCCGAGGGCCGAGACATGAACCGACAACCAGTGTAATATGCTCGTCTTCTCTGTTCGATTTTCTCTCTTTTCCCTCTCGCTTGGTCGCCCGAACCCTCAAGACATTATGTGCACCTCGTAGAAGTTGTTGTGGGTGGTGCACCACATCAGCAGGCTGCAAGATGGTCCCCATGGTCGAGCAGCGCCTCCCCCAGGGCCTGAAGATCCTCCCGACGACCACTCCACAGTGAGCGGCATCAACGTGAACGGCGGGATCTCCATGTATTTCTCGACGCCTCCTCTTCCCTGATATGCGTCTGCATGATTGTCGCGGTAGTGACGAGAGTGCGGCGGCACCTGCCAGGCGTTGTTGCTGCTCACTGGGATAAAGAATCGGGTAGACATGCTCTGGTAGGTGCTATAGGGAATCTCCGGTCCATTGGCCTCGTACTTGTCTTCGGCATTGTCAAGCATCATCTTGTGCTCCTCAGCATCCTCTTCCAGGGGTGGCGTCGTCGTCATCACAGTATGGCTCATGTTCATAGATGCCGGCACATTCCATTGCTCCAAGCCGTGCAGTAGCTGACCGGTGAAGTTGGGCGTCGTGAGGTTTCGAATCGTTCTCGTGGTGACCTCCACAATGTGAGACACTTCGCATCTGGAAAAGGTAAAGTCGGCATCATCGGCACATTCAAGAAATGTTCGAAGTTGGAGATTCATCAAGTGGCGGCCCGGGTTGACGAAGCTGCGCGGCAAATGCCCTGGATTGCTTTCCGCGACCGGGCAACAGAAGAGCTTGGGTCGAGAGTTCAATGCAGGAGGCGCGAATGTGGCTCGATGATGCTGCTCAGTGTGCTGATTTTTTGCTACGTCGCTGTCTCTGGACCAGACGCCACCGCTAGGAGCCATCGCTCGATGAATAGGTGGTAGGCAGGGCTGGAGAGATGACTTCAACGGAGAGTTCGATTCAGTGGGATGGCAGTGGTGGTGGTAGAAAGGGGTTGATCTGAGTTCCGGTCAGTAAGCCCGGTAGGCGTGAGGTGAAGGGGAGAAGGTACTCAACAGGATCTCGGCGGCCAGATCACTTCGAATGGTGATGATGTGACGTCCAAGTGAGGTTCGCACCGTCAACAAGGCAAATTGCCCATCTAACCGTCCAACGATCCAACATCGCGACTTCTTTGACATCCGATGGCAAGTGAGAACATGATGGCTTCCAAACATCTCACCATTGCTGGTCTGCGTCTCTAGATCAACCCAGCAACGCGGTGATGACCGACACACTCTCATCCGGCGTCCAGCTTCTCCTTACTCTTTTTTCTTCTTGCATCCCCATCAGCTGGCCATTGCGGACACCCTCGGACCAGTGCTTTGCCTCCTTATAACAAAGACAGGTCCGCCACATCTACGATGCCGCGTTATGTGGCTCTTTCAACTGAAAAGCACACTGAAGTCATCATTGATTCTGAACGACTTGGACGTTGTGCTTCTTCTTCCACTTGTCCATCTCATCCTGCTTGCTCTTGTATTGTTTAAGTAATTCCTCCAGCACCTGTTTAAGTCCATCCGAGTTCGTCTTCAGTGCCGGCAGGACATCCCGGACCGTCCTCTCGACGAGCACGCCATTGATCAGTCGGAAACATTTGCGATCTTCTGGAAGTGGTTGGAGCGTTTCCATCACCAGTCTAAATCTCGGTCAGTCTTCAGTCCCAGCCGTGGGACAAATCCCTGGAAAGACCCAGCCCCGGGAAGAGGCAAGGATTTGTTCGGAGACGCACTTGTGTTCCTCCACCTCCTGCTCAATCTCGCCAACCTTCTGTGCAAGTGTCTGCAGGGTATTTTTGTAGTTCGTGTACTGAGACTGCAGGTCTAGGAAGAGGGTTAGTCAAAATTTCGGCCGGCATGAAGTCTGGAGAACAATACCTTGCTGTTTTCGAAGGGCTGCTTCCTGCCCTGCTCCGGACGCCATTTTGTCTTTGAGATTGAAATACGGAGTATGTTTTACAAGTCCAGATTGATCAAGTGGCCAGCGGGGGAATTGAAAGCGATGTTGTTCGCAGTTGCTTGTGGTCGCCGCAGCCTGGCAGCCATTTATTGATTTGCCCCGCATAAACTCCGGATCAACTTTTTCCAGCGTCCTCCAACAACATCAACCTGCGACATACTCAAACTACCAACCTTCATTTCCTTCCCGTCACGTCACTCTGCATTCCTCCATTGCATAGCTCGAGACCGGGAACGGTTTTGGCTCAGACATGGAGCGCGACCATAGTCCAAAGCGACGGAAACTCGCAGGAGGCTTCCATCCTACCCATAACGAGACCACCGACGACCTGGGACCGTCGTTAAACCCGCAGCATTCGTCGAAACCTCGCTTTGGCAGACGCCCCGATCGAGATCAGAGCCATGCGCGCAAACCTAATCCACACCAGCAGGAGTTTGATGGCCCAGAGCCTTTCTTCAACGATGAAGACACGGCTGCCATGGATCGCGACTGGTACGCGGGAGACGAGTTTGGCCACACGTTTGGCGACGAGAGTCACAACCCTTTCGGCGGCGCAGACGTGTCGTGGGCAGATAAACAACGCGAGCAAGCCCTCGCAGACAAGAAGCTCGGAAAGCGCATAACGGCGAAGGCGGCCCAGAAGCAGAGAGAGGTGGATGCATGGGAGGCAAACCGAATGCTCACCTCCGGCGTCGCGCAAAGGCGGGACCAGGCCCAGGACTTTGATGACGAAGAGTCTGTTCGAATCCATCTACTGGTGCACGATCTAAAGCCACCGTTTCTGGACGGTAAGACCATTTTCACAAAACAACTTGAACCCGTACCCGCGGTCAGGGATCCGCAGAGCGATATGGCAGTCTTCAGTCGGAAAGGGAGCAAGGTGGTGCGCGAAAGGCGACAGCAGAAGGAACGACAGAAGCAAGCCCAGGAAGCCACCAATGTTGCCGGAACCGCCTTGGGCAATATCCTGGGCGTCAAGGAGGATGAGGGTGACAGCGCGGCTGCGGTGCCTGGGGAAGATACTGGGAAAAGCAAATTCGCAACACATCTCAAGAAGAACACTGGAGGATCAAACTTTAGCAAGACCAAAACGCTGAAAGAGCAGAGGGAGTATCTACCAGCATTCGCTGTTCGAGAGGAGCTCATGCGCGTGATCCGCGACAATCAAGTCATCATTGTGGTTGGCCAGACCGGCTCTGGGAAGACGACTCAGCTCACCCAATTCCTGTACGAAGAAGGATATGCTCAGCATGGCCTGATCGGCTGCACGCAACCCCGAAGAGTTGCTGCCATGAGCGTGGCAAAGCGAGTGAGTGAAGAAATGGAAGTCGAACTGGGCGGGTTGGTGGGATATGCCATTCGCTTTGAGGATTGTACCAGCGACGAGACGGCAATCAAGTGTATGTACATCCCCTCTGTTTTCAACGAATCCTGCTGACGACTGCCCAGATATGACCGATGGAGTGCTGCTTAGAGAATCCCTCACTCAGCAAGATCTAGACAAATACTCATGCATCATCATGGACGAGGCGCATGAACGTGCGCTCAATACCGACGTTCTTATGGGCCTGATCAAGAAGATTCTTGCCCGTCGCCGAGACCTCAAGCTAATCGTCACTTCCGCCACCATGAACTCGGAACGCTTCTCTCGGTTCTTTGGAGCAGCGCCCGAGTTCATCATCCCGGGCCGCACATTCCCCGTTGACATCCAGTATTCACGCTCTCCTTGCGAAGACTACGTCGACAGTGCGGTCAAACAAGTGCTCGCCATCCATGTCTCCCAGGGGGCTGGGGACATTCTTGTTTTCATGACGGGCCAGGAAGACATTGAAGTAACCTGTGAACTGGTCGAGGAAAGGCTCAATCTGCTCGTCAACCCGCCCAAGCTCCTGGTGCTGCCCATCTACTCTCAAATGCCTGCAGATCTCCAGGCTAAGATCTTCGACCCAGCGCCTCCCGGAGTCCGGAAAGTCATTGTCGCTACCAACATCGCCGAAACTTCCCTGACCGTTGACGGAATCATGTACGTCGTCGATGCGGGATACTCAAAACTGAAAGTCTATAACCCGAAAATGGGCATGGACACCTTACAAATCACGCCCATCTCGCAAGCCAACGCCTCTCAACGAGCTGGACGAGCAGGCCGGACTGGACCCGGCAAGGCCTTCCACCTATACACCGAACAAGCTTTCAAAAATGAATTTTATATTCAGACCATCCCAGAAATCCAGCGGACGAACTTGGCGAACACGGTCCTGCTCCTCAAGTCTCTTGGTGTCAAGGACTTACTCGATTTCGATTTCATGGACCCGCCCCCGCAGGATACCATCACAACGTCGCTATTCGATCTGTGGGCCCTCGGTGCGCTGGACCATGTCGGTGATCTGACTTCAATTGGCCGAACGATGACGGCGTTTCCCATGGATCCATCACTAGCCAAAATGTTGATCACCTCCTCAACGGAGTACGGCTGCAGCGAGGAAATGCTGACAATTGTGAGTATGCTCTCTGTGCCTTCGGTGTTTTACCGGCCCAAGGAGAGACAGGAAGAATCCGACGCTGCGAGAGAAAAGTTCTTTGTGCACGAATCCGATCATTTGACCTTGTTACACGTTTACACTCAATGGAGGAGCAACGGATACAGCGACGGCTGGTGTGTCCGGCACTTTTTGCATCCCAAGGCGCTGCGGAGGGCAAAGGAGATTCGAGAGCAATTACACGATATTATGGCTGGCCAACAAAAAATGGAGCTCGTCTCGTGCGGGACCGACTGGGACGTCATCCGAAAATGCATTTGCTCCGGATATTACCATCAGGCCGCCCGCCGACGGGGTGTTGGGGAATACATCAATCTTCGCACAAGTGTCACAGTCCAGCTCCACCCCACGTCAGCGCTATATGGGCTTGGAGATCCGCCCGACTACGTGATCTACCACGAGCTGATCTTGACAAGCAAGGAATACATGAGCTGCGTGACTGCCGTGGACCCACACTGGCTGGCTGACCTCGGCGGAGTGTTTTACAGTTTGAAATCCAAGGAGTATAGTGCCAAAGACAAGCGCATCATCGAGGGCGAATTCAACCGCAAGATGGAGATCGAGCGTCAAATGGCAGAGGACCGGGCGAAGGAGGAAACGAGGCGCAAGGATGAGGAGGAGAAGCAACGGCTGCTGGCTGGCAGGGCCAAAGCCGGCGCAGGCGCAGTTGTGGTCAAGAAGATGGGCAGCAATGGAGTCGTGAAGAAACCCGTAGTTCCCAGAAGGCGGATGGGGTTTTGAGTGGGTGGTGCAGCAATGTTGAAGCCGATAATCGATACCAGGTTGTGAATAATTGAATACATTGTGCATGAGCAAAGTCTAAGCAAGCTGTTTGCCTGTCCAGTCATTGTCCAGTGTCCGCTTGTGGCCTGCGTCTCAGCCTCGTCGTCTTATCGTCTTATCGCCTTATCGGAACCACGAGGCTGAAGTTGCCCGTGCACGCTAGTCTACTCACGACATAGCGCCCGCCTCGCCAAGAAATCCCCTTTTCCATCGCCGTTGTTTCTTTCCACTTCTGGTTGAACCTCACCTCTGTACAACCGCGACCGCGCCTGATATACCTCGTCTCCTCGACTGCATCCGTCGAATATATCTACGAAAGATGCTGACGGTGTCTACATCCAGACTGAGGGTACGAGCGGTTGAGAAGGACTTCGATCCGGCAGGAGTCCTCTACGACCACATATCCATACCGAGATAACTGGCCCAGCCCGACATGGAGAAGTGAAATCACCTGTTCAAACAGTTTGCATTGGTGTCGAGACGTTATTTCCAGACCGATCAGAGGTATTCTGGAGCGTACTGGATGTGATTCGGTGCGGTCGGTTGAGAATCTTGAGCAATACACCGAGCTCTCGCGATATTAGCACGGTAAGTCTAGCACCGCAACCCGTTATGGCTCGCACACTTCGTGCCGTGCCCTTGCCTACACCTCTCTCTTTCATCTCTATACCTATCAAACTCCACCGATCCCCCAACAACAACACTGCTGACAAACATGTCGACAGAACCAAGAGACAAAGAGTCCCTTCCGGACGAGGCTGCGAACCCCCTTGGTATGTACTTTCCAGCATCAGACAGACATCCACAGCCTCTCGCGTCACCGCGGCGCGGCTGCCGACCTGGCCGTGTGACGGGTGTCTGACGCGACTGTCCACCACGTCTGAATGACGGTCCGCTGACGATGACCAGCAGTCTCGGAACGCCGAGCAGCACTCAAAGAAGATAGCTCTCCGCCGCGCACACCCAAGTCCCAGGGTGCATCTTTCAGTTCGACCCCCGGCTCTGTCCTCAACCGCCCGCGTCCCGGACATTCCCCCTTTTTCGCCCGTTCGAGGGAGCAGTACCGGTCTCGAGGCGTCTCCTGCCTGGTAACTCGCCAACCAGCTCCGGTTACCCATTCTCCAGAGAACGTCGTAGTTGAAAAGCCGGGCCTTCCGGACCCCAGCACTGCTCTACATCAAGAATTTGCAGCCACAGGTTCTTACGATTCATCCACCACCGTTTTAAGCCAGAAAGACACAAATCTTCTATCCGTCAGAGCGCCACGGCGTGTAGTTAAACCGGACAACTGGTGGAAGACCAGACACAAATCGTCAAGTCTCCTCCATCCTGCCAGACCTGCTCCCATCAGACCTCCTCCACTCCCGGAACGATCACCTCTTAGACTATTTTCTCGCCCTCCGCCACTCCCGGAAAGATCACCTCTTCGAGAAGTCTCTTACCCTCCGCGCACATCTTCTCTCCCTGGTGGAGCACGTTCTGCTGCAAACTTACAAGCTGCTGAATCATACGAAGATCGAGCACTCTGGGAAGAGCTTTCGCCACCTCCTCTTCTCCTCAAGAAAACCAGGGTTCCAGCAACCCCAACACGCCCAACACAAACCCCTCCTCAAAACCGCCGACGAAGAACCCTTGGACCTTCAGAATCACAGGCGATCCTTGAATCTCCGAGTACAGATCCACCAGGTAGCACAGAAGAACGCGTCCTTAGGCGACTTCTTGCTGAGGAAACCTTCACAGAGGCAAACAAAGCCCTCCTTGCAACAAGAGTCGACGAGGAATTAACAACCAAAGTACTTGCGGATCGTCAAGACGCACTCGAACGCCTTGAGTCCTCTCCAGAGGCAACCGAAATAGACCCTCGATTACTGCGGCAATCCAGCATCTTCAGAAAGAGACGCCGGGCCGGTGCCGCCTTCAAAATGGATAGCCTACACCCTGGATCGGCTGCGGCAATGACGGCGCACCGACACGAGGCCGTGCGACTTGCAGAAGTTCAGCAACGCGCCGTTTCAGAGAAATGCAAGAGATCGAAGGAGAGCGAACCTGACTATGTCTTCGATGAACTAATCGGCAAAGGAAGCTTCGGAAGAGTTTACAAAGGGCGTCAGAAATCCACAAACAAGGTCGTCGCAATCAAGGTTCTCGATATTGATGAGGCCGACTTCCGCGCCTACGGCGAGCTGAAAGATGAGCAGATGCGGGACTTCAACCGAGAGATCCGGATCTTGCGACAAGCACAAGAGAGTGGAGCAGAGAACCTCAACCAAATGATTGAGGCCTTACCCGTACACAGTCAGTTGTGGTTGATCTGCGACTTTTGTCCTGGTGGAAGTGTCAAGACTCTGATGAGAGCAACCAACGACCGCCTCTCCGAGAAATATATCGTTGTTGTGGCCAGAGAGCTAGCAAAAGCTCTAAAAGGTCTTCATGAGGCCGGCATCATGCACAGAGATGTCAAAGCCGCCAACGTTCTCATTCACCAAGAAGGCCACCTCGAATTATGTGATTTTGGGGTTGCCACTGTTTTAGACACATCCACCGACAAGCGCAAGACGTTTATCGGAACTTTGCACTGGATGCCGCCAGAGTTATGGACAGAGAACCCCGAGTACTCAGACGAGGTTGATGTCTGGGAATATGGCTGTACCCTTTACGAATGTGCTATGGGACGACCTCCAAACAGCGATCTCCGCGAACGGCAACAACTGAAGATGCGAATGAGACGTCTCAAACAGGCGATCTCTCTTCCGGAGAATGAGAATTTCAGTGACGGACTACGCTCACTCGTTTCCTACGCTCTCAGCCCTGACGTCGCATCAAGACCGACGATGAAACAGATCCTTGAGCATGCCTACTTGAAAGACACTGAAGAGACCCACCCCACCAGTACTCTCACCGAACTTGTTCAATCATACTACGCGTGGCTCATGAGTGGTGGCCAGCGTGTTTCGCTGTTCATGCCTGGAGGTGCAGCTGCAGCCTCTACTTCAACACACGATCCAGACGCAGACGTCGACCCCATGGATGAATGGAACTTTAGCATGACACAGGATTTTGAGAGACGAGTCTCGGCCATTCTCGAAATTCCAGACTTCTCAAACCTCACCATCACCGAAACAATGGAAGGAGAAGAAACACCCAAAGGATCAACCCGACCTAGTGGACTCTCACCTCCAGTAGAAATGACCACGGCGCAGAAGGCAAACTTCGAAGCGCGAGTCAAAAGAGGAGCGGACCTTTCGAATCTTTTCGATCAGGACAAACCCGCCTATGAATACAAAACCAAAACCGATTTTGTACCGATCCCCGAACAACGCCGAATCTCAGATTTACCTTTCAGAGCCATGGCCGAAGATAGACCCAGCTCGATCGCCTCGAACGTCATTGATCTTGGAGATTTTGATGAAGCCGACTACGCTGTTGCGGCACCAAGAACAGACGACAAGATCCAAACTGCATACGCAGCCACATCCTTGAGAGAAGAGACTATCAGACTTGCCGACGCATCGACGCTTCGCGAGAAAAGAGCGAACTCGAAAGGTCCACGAGACCCCTCCGGCCAATCACTGACCGCCAGACGAGCGTCGTCAGTCGAAGACGGACCTCCAGGCACGGCGACGCAAGATTTTGCGACGTCGCAGGAAGAATGGACAGTGAAGAGCCGGAAAGCCCCAGAGCTGCAAGAACCGGCCGAAATCACGTCCTCTCGCCATCCAGGCCATACGACGATGGACTGGTCGTTTGCCAGCGCCATGTCCGAGGCGGCAATCCCCCAGATCAACATCCCAGACGAAGATGAAGCAAACGGCGGGCACCCAGGCCCAGAGGCCAGTGAGGAGGAGCAAAAGAGCAAGAAACACGCGACGATGGACTGGTCTTTCTCTGCGGCGATGGCCGAGGCGAGTGCCAACGTGCCAACGCCGGACACCAACGGCTCGTCTCCTCCCACGCGACCGACACCAACGCGGCCGGCGCCATTGATGCGCCAGATGACAATGCCAGTCACCATTGGTGACTTTGCCCAAGCCGAGGAGCAAGAGATCCCGCGGCCGTCAACTGCGCTGTCGGAGGCGTACAGCGACGTCAGTGCCTCGTCTACGGACGTGGACCCCTTCGGCCTCGAGCGCGACGATGACAGCGACCATCCGGGTCCTGCCACCATGGACGAAGACGTCGGCGCCTCGGGAATGGGGGGGTTCTACTCTGGGCGAGGACGGACGATGATCGGCGAGCGAGCAGACGGGCCCTACGCCGGATATGCCTCGCCGACCACGTCCACGCCACTGACGGCGTCTGGCCCGGGCCCCTACAGCCTCGGCCGACCAGCAAGGATCGACGAGGACGGGTTCCCGGGCCCCTCGTCTTCCTCTCACCCGGCCACCAGCGCATCCACCCTGCGCGTTTCGAATGCGTCCGCCGCATCCAATGCGACGGCCATTGGGGCTCCACGACCCGTCGTGGACGTCCCCCCTGCATCCCCTCCCAGCAGTGCGGTGATGGGAGCCAACGCCTCGAACGACGAGGTTGAGGCCGAACTGATCCGCCTGTTGGAAGGGATGCAGGGCACGCTGAACGCAGCCAGGGAGGTTGTTGGTGGGCTGGAGAGGAGGGCGGGGGAGAGGGAGGAGGAGGACGAGTGGGTGGATGAGGACTGAGGGAGGGGGTTGAGAGGGCTGGGGGGTGTCGATGGGCGTCGTTGGTTGGTGTTTTGGGAGCAACTGAGAGACGGAGCTGGAGGCCAACAGGTAGCATAGCTGGAATTGGAACCGAGCTTGTTCTTCTTTCTTTTTGTTTGAAAACCGTGATTGCCTTTGCCGTTTGTGTAGGAGATGGTGTCTTCCTCGCGTGAAACGTTCGGTAGTATCGATGCGAATGTTAAGCATGGGGGAGTCGGATTCGGAAGTTTTATCCTGTTCGTTCCACCCTGTCCATCCTGTGTCCCTGTCTACCAGGTATGTACATCGTCCTGCCTGTCTCCTGTTCTACTGTACACAAGGTAATCATCAATCCCAGCCAAGGAAGACGGTCGGACGCCATTGCCATCTCGTCTAGCCTATCCTATTGTATCCTATTTGAGACAAGAGGCCCTCCGTTGCAAACCTACTACCACCGACGACACCTGACCTCGTACAATACACAGGAAGACAGCGGAAGTGCGCATACGAACGAGTCCAGAACCTTGGCTTGGAAGACTCTCTCTATTCGTATTCGTGTGTTCGTATTCAAGGTATGTACATAGCAAAAGGGGGTGGGTGACAAGGAAAGAAAGGGTCTGTAAGGTAAATTACTCGTATGTGGTACTGAAAGTTTAAACTACGAGTACAGTAAAGTTAGCTACCTGACCTTAGTAAGAGGTAGGTAGATAAGATACCTCAGGTACTTAAAGTACCTAAGGTAGAGACCTGGTAGATACGGTAGGAGTAAGAAAAAGGCGTTCAAGGTAGAGTAGATACTAGTAGGTAGGTCGGTAGGTAGGTGACCGCGGCACGCTGCCACGCGGTGCCATATTGCCAGCGCAGCGGAGCGGGGCGGGGCGGGGCGGGAACTTACGAGTATGTACATGCTTTACCATGACCTGTGACATACTTAGGTACTGTACCTTGCCTATTGGACCTGACCCTGGCCTGACATGAGCTGACCCGATGGTAAGGTACAGAGAGGTACAGAGTTAGCGCTTGGGACACGGCACATGCAGTCCAGTCGGTAAGGTTTACTGTACAGTAAGGTTGGCACCCATTCGTCCCGCTTATTATATATTTGACGTCTCTACCTTAGGTCTTTTAGGCGGCCAAAGAAAGTACCGTCCTTACCTACCGTAGGACTTCCGCACTGGGATGACAAGAAAAGAAGAATATTCAAGATCCATAACATAGAAAACTCCAAACGCTTGATTCGAAACGTCTGAATTTGACATTCCCCTATAAGTCTGACTCTCCTCTGCTTCATTGAAAAATGATTGCTTCATTTGGCTCATAGCACAATACAAAAGATAGTCAAAAGTCAAAAGCACTTCCCTTTCTTGCACCGTATTATCATCTATCCTGCCTTTTCTTCTTCCGAGGGTATGATTGCCGGTGTCCGGAGCGGAGAGTGTCCCTCTCCACCACTGTGTCTTTCCCGAAACAAGCGATCGGTTTCAAAAAAAACCCCCCTATCCTTAGATGCCATTAGTTCCGTTCAATCCCTCGGCCGGTGGGATCTTCTCGTTCTCAAGACCCTGGAGGACGGGAGACTTGGTCGAACGCTTGAAGTAAGAGCTGACTTCGGAATGGAATTCGTCCTCGGCAAGCTCCTCCTCCATGTTGGCCTTCTCGTCGAGTCTCTCTTGCATACGTTCTTCCCACTCGGCACGCATCTCCTCGATGCGCTGCTTGTAGTCGAGCTCCGGGTCGTAGGGCTTGCTGACACCTCGCAGGCGCTCCCAAAGACTCAGATGCTTGGGATGGATGGCGATGCCGTGATATTCCTTCTCGCGGCCCGCGCGGATGAAAGCCCATCGGCGCTCTTGCTCCTTGAGATCGAGACCGGTGGTATCGGGCATAAAGAGAACGGTCAGAATGACACCAGCCAAACCGAACCACGGCACGACGTAGAACTTGGTTTGCGTGTCAATGTAATTGTAAAGAATGGCGGCGGTCAAGGCACCGAGCTTGCCAACGGCGGCGGAGAAACCGTGAGCGGTGGCACGGACAGCGACGGGGTAGACCTCGGCGGCGGCAATGAAGGTGACCGAGTTGGGGCCGAACTGGTTGAAGAACGACGACAGGAAATACATGGTCTGGAACTCCTTGATGTGCTCTGGGCTGGTGTAGTGCTCCAATTGGAAGCCGGGAACGATGAACAGAATGAAGTCCATCAAGAAACCCAGAGTTTGCATGTGCTTGCGGCCATAGAGCTTGTTATCGATGAGGAAACTGGCAAGGTAATAGCCGCAAAGCGAAACGCCCACGTTGATCAAGTTGTAGAGCCAGCCGGGCATGATGGAGCTGTTGCCGGGGAGAATGACGGCGATGAATTCGCTCTGGAACAGCTTGTTTCCGTAGAAGAAGACATCGTTCATGTACCATGTGCCGGCGGTGGCAATAAGACGGCCACCAAAGTATCGCACCGTCAGGGAGAGAGATTCAGTGTCGTATCCGGTGACGGCACTCTTCTTTTTCGCCAGGGTCAACTGTTTGTTGGCGGTAGCCTTGACTTTGTAGGTACGGAAGTAGACCAGCCACAGAGTGCCGACGGCGGGGATCGCGAATGAAATTCGGTAGGTCCACTGGACGGCCACCTTGGAGTATGGCGGGTTGCCGCTGCCGTGGTGGAAGATCAGGAGCAACAAGATGAGAATCACCTGGTTGAAGAATTGACCCCAACCCTGCATCAGGAAAGCACTGGTGACTTTGCGGCCACGGTGCAGACGATCTTCTCGGGTCGAAACTTTGCCAGAGCCAACAGCGTTCTCCATGCCGGAAGTGGCCGTCATGGGATACTCACCGCCCACACCGACACCGTAGAAGAAGAGTGACCAGACGTAGCAAATGACCCATCCGTTCTGAGTGACGCCCCAGGAGCAGACCAGCATGACGAGACCGATAAACATGATAGTGGCATCTTGGATCAGACCCCATCGACGACCGATCCAATCACCGATGATACCAACGAGGATTTGTCCGACAATGATACCGCAAATTTCGAGGTAGTCGACAGCGTTGATCCAGGTCTTGCTGCAAATCTTGTGCGAGTTCCAGCAGTCGGGGAACCCCTTCTGGAACAGCGGCTTCAAGTTGCCGATCGAGAACAAAACGTAACCTTCGAGACCAAGACCGGCACCGGGAAGAACCATGTTGCGGAAATAGAAGCCGACGGGAGCAAGAGGGTCATTCTTGAACATGGTCCAAAAGGCTCCAAATTCTCGGGAAGTTTCCTCACGGTCGACCTTGCTCACGAACTTGACGCGCTTGACGATGGGAAGATCGGCCCAGTAGACTCCGTTTTCATCGTAAATGTCGTCGGGCTTCAGAATGTATCTGAAAACCTCCTGTTCGTTCTGAGTCATGTCCAGAGGAACCTCCTCCATGGGAGGGTGGGTGCCCGTGACATCGGGACCGTGAGGAGGGTTGGGCGTGTAGTCAATGACTTCTCTTTCACCGGCCATTGTTGCTGTCTGAATGTCAAAAGACAAGTCAGGTGGCAGAAGAGATTGACTTTGGATAGAGAAAGAGAAAAAAACTCAATCAAGCAGCAGCGGGCTGCGTGCTTTTGTACGACGTGGACAGCCGCACTGGTGGAATAAGGCGTGGGGGGACGATCTTGACGATGGCCAAGCGACCAAGGAAGCTCAATTGATGACTGAGGCTTGAGAGTGGACGGCAGTAGCGGCTAAGCACCAGAAGGCATGGACCCAGTTCAAGTATAAAAAGGCTTGTTACTCGGAACTGACGGGATGGCTTGCAGGAGAGGCGGCGGCCAAGGCGTCCAGTTGAAGAGGCGGCGGCGAGGGTGGCTTCAGCAACGAGATGCCAGCAGATGGCCGGGGAGAGCCACGAGTTGCGAAGTGGTCGAGTGATTCGTTCAGAACCGGTTGCGAGGGAGCTCGGTGCTCGTGCCGCGTGGTAACGTTATTGGTACTCGGAAGGGTAGGGATCTAATCGATGAGATTCGGGGAAATATTATGCAGGGTGATGATATGACTGTGGACTTTGAATCTGGTGATTGATAAACCGCAGTGTTTGTAACTCGTCGACTCGGTGGGTGGGGAGAGGAGGACTCGTCAGCAAGCAGCCCGGGTGGATAAGCGGGCTAGCAGAAGCAACGGCGTCGCGCAGGGATGATCGTGACGGCGATGATGGTGATGATGTTAGACCTGGTAATGGGCGCCGCAGAAGGAATCCCTTCTACTGAAGAGTGAGAATGATGAGGTGTTCGCCCGGCAGCAAAGAGCCTCGTCTTAAACGTCGCGGACAGGGATTCACAGTCACCCCGAAAGGTCGAGCTGATCCAGAAAAAGAACCCTGCGCCCGCCTAGGCAAGTGGTCACAGCGATGCTACTCGAGCGAATCGTCGGATATGAAAGTCCAGCGTGCCACTCCAAGACCTCGAAATCGCTCTGAGCTGTCGAAGAAAGAACACTCGGCTACTGAATATGAGAGTCCGTGATGGTCCAGCTGGGAGTAAAGGACGTGAAAAGACCAGGGAGTGGTCTGTGAGCTGGGTAGGAACGCTATCGAGTGTGCCGCCACAGACGGTCTTCCACGGATGCAGTTACTTGGAAGAGGAGGAAAAGCATGGCTGCGGTAGGTGGACGGACAGTCGTCCTTGCCGGGGACCCTTGCGAAAAGTTTGACAGGGCAGATGCTCGACCGGGAGAGGAGGAGCTCGGGGAGGGAGCTCGCTCGCTACCCGCTGGTCTCTCGCTGGCTGTTGCTTGTTTTCTCGCCTTGAAGCTCCTCCAGCGAACGAGCGACGCCATAGCCGTTCTTGGGGAATCTTTTCTCGAGTAAGCCCTCCGCTAAGAGAACGGGCGGGGACTGTTAGTGGGTGCCGGACGGCGGAAGCGAGGGAGGCGGCTGGGAAAACGAGGGGAGGTCGAAGCGCCGGATGGTCCATGATCCATGGATGATGGAGATGGAAAGCATGTTGCATCTTGCAGTCGCAGGCGAAGCTTCAAACTTTGCCTGACGTTGAATTTACGTACCTTGAAAACACCCCACCCACGTGCGCTCTTGATTGGCTGTGAACCAACGACATCCCATGGTCGACCAATCACAGTCGGCACCGCCGGCGGGTCGAAAGGCAGCCGAATTCTGCTACGCTATCGGACGCTTCCTCCACTGTGCGCTACTAGTAGTACAACTACGAGCACAGCGTCACCATGCTGATTCGACAAGAGAGTGAGAAACTTCGACCCGGAAATATGTATTAGGTAGATTGTTTTGCTGCTTTCCAGACGAGAATAGCGTTCGTCGCATCCGGTTCCGGCGGTAGTGACCA
Organism: Exophiala alcalophila; assembly: GCA_001599775.1. Classification (NCBI taxonomy): domain Eukaryota; kingdom Fungi; phylum Ascomycota; class Eurotiomycetes; order Chaetothyriales; family Herpotrichiellaceae; genus Exophiala; species Exophiala alcalophila. Next base: position 1,705,972 of record BCHY01000003.1, read on the forward strand.
CTGACGAGTTCTCCTGCCGGAGCCGACCAGCCCCGTCCGGGATATATCAATACAACCACGGACGTGAAGGGGACGAGTAGGTATATTTGCAATAAGATGTACATAGTAGGTGGCAGTAGAGAAAACTAACCAGACCCAGCACAATTAATAATGAGCCACGACTCCACGAGGTGTTTCCTAGCCTCGATCTGGCCAGTGCAACTGCCAACAGCTCCCCAAGGGTTCCAATACCGAGAACAGCATAGTGGCGTGTTCCAGTAACAACACTCAGGTCTGTCATGAGCCCGTGGAACTGCTCGGATATCAGCCAAGGGCCTCGATTGCCTGCCGAGATCCGTATATCATCAAATCAGTCACTCTCCAGTCAGCCTCATGCTCCCAGGACGTCGCGGGCGAGCGCCGAAACTTCCTAACTTTCTCCCTCAATGCTGAGTGTTGCTCTTGGCTTCCCCCCGATCCCTTTCCAAGCCGTTGCTCGCATCCAGGAGCGCCTCTCTCAGCCTCTGGGCACTTCTCATCAACTTCTGAGCGCATCTGGGCGCATCTGGGCGCAACTTGCAAGGTCAAGGAACCGTGGAGGAGGCATCAAAATTCAACAGCACTGCTGATGCGAGCTCCACCTCGCAGGCAGCTGCTGCGTCTTCAGCGGACCATGCGGTCTGTGTACATAATAGTACAGAGTTATACGAGCCATCAACAAAGGACACGAATTTGAGTATGTACCCTGGGGACGCCGCTGTGCCCACGTGGGCGGCTGAATGCGGGCGTGCACTGACACCGTTCCCGCTCACCATCGCGCGCTTGTGACATATCGTCCTCCTCGCCTCTCTTGAGATGCAACTTGCAGGTCCCAATATATCTCACGAGGCTGTGTGTTGCTGTCCAGGGTCGGTAACAGTGTAGAGTAGTTGGACGTCTAATCCAACTCCGGTAGCAAAGTCGGAAAGACGGCGTGCATCTCTTCGATTACTGGACTTGTAGTACACCCCTCCACCGAATGATGGCATAGATGAAACATCGGGCCTCGTATGACGTCGGCAGGAAGAGCGCGCGTTACGGTCCTAGATGCCTCTGACCAGCTCACCATGGGAGGGGAAATGCCTCATCTCATGCTTCAGGACCTCATGCCAACCAAATAATCGCTGTCATTATGGGTTGGCGTCGCTCGACAGCCACTCCAACAAGCACCGAACGATCCTTCTTATTCACAAGTCTCGAGCATTTTCTTGATGAAACTCTGCAAAGTGGGATTCCAAAGTGCCGCCGCCACCCTCTCCTTGTCCGCCAGCTGTTTATTGACCTCGTCTGCGGTTGAATGTGTGCCCTCTTTGATCCGGACGTCAACTCGGAATCGAGGGGGGAGGGATTCTTCCAGCCTCACTCGAACTCCCAGCCCGATTACGGTGGCCAAACTGCAGTGCTGGATCGTGGGTGTAATCAACACGGTGACGGTGTGGAGATTGGAGTAAGGTCGCGTCGGAATTGTGGGCTGGATCGAGATGTCTGGGAGGGAAACGACAGCGAGGGCGCCCAGGGTAATGGGATGCTCTGGATCAGACATGGTCGCAATCAGGTCGTAGATTTCTTGGGTATCGATGGGCTCGTCGTCGGCATCACTGTCGCTCTCTTCGAGGGACGAAGGGCTCGACGAGCGCGCGAAAGGGTCACTCGAAAACGCAGGCGGGGGATAGGCAAAGGCGGAAGCACCGTGAGGCCGATCATCTCGTGTCGACGCCCTTCGACTTCTGGTGGGCAGGTCTGAGGGATTGAGAACGAGCGGATTGGCGTTCTTTCCGTCCTCCATGGCGGGGAAATATCAGGTGCTGAGCCGTAGGGAGAGGGGACAACGGCGTAGGACGGAACGATTTGAAGTGGGAGGAGGGGGAGGCAATCGTAGGGCTTGTCTCGGCAGATGAGAGTTGCGATATGCGGCGTGCGATGAGGCAGCACAGTCGGACTGTGTAGAGGAGGAGTTGTCCTGGGTGGAACAGTTTAGCTGGCCGATGAGGGGCAAGAATGTGAAGCACGACGTTTGGGGTCCTCCGTGCCAAATTACTAATTCGGCAATGTTGAGTCGAGGATTCGCGGTGCGGGCGGCACTGGCGGTGAACCTACGAGTACGAGTTATGACTTTGCGCCTCTGTGACTCTATGACGGGCTTGGCAGACTGTGTGCACGTGGTCGGGCCTTGGCACAAAATCTTGGCATCGCGCACGATCGACTTTTCCACTTTTCCCACTGTTCCTCCCGCCCTCGCCGCGTAGCACTCGGGTACTGACTTCGCCATGTCATTTCGCACCGAGCGGGAACCTTGATCCGATGTCGAGAAGCCCGAATTTGCCATCAGACAACTGCCGCAAGCCCTAAAGGAATGTTGAGAGTGGCCATTCCGCCTCAGCCGTGCGGGAGGCATCCTGGAGCTCTGACTCCCTGAGATGTAAACGCCGACCGCAGCGCCTCTACCCTTACGGCCTGGCTCCAGAGATCTGAATGAATACGTACTTGACTTCGGGCCCGCGATCGTGAAGACCCGAAGTACTTGTTTCTAGGTTCGAGAGGGATCCACCACGCTGATCTCTCGCAGCTTCTTCCAGGCTTCCAGACGCTTACCTCTTTAAGGCGCGCTGCTATGGCATCTGCACAATGCTAATGATTGAGTCAGATGCCTTCAAAGAATTCTGTGCTTTCCCGAGAACCATGACGTTGGAAGCCGGGATACACGAAGCCCGCTGTCAGCCTTACCGTCACCTCTTGCGAGTACGATGCTGCAAATACGCCCGGGCGTTCGAGTCCTCCCGTTCGCGCATTCGACTTTCCTTCCTCACCATGCCTCGCTGCCATTTGCCCTCCCCTGCGCACCATGTCTTGTCTAATCAGATCAGACTGGAAATGCACATAAGAAACGCGTACTGTACGTGCCTTAAAGCCACTGGGAATGGCCCACGATTCTCTGCCGTGTTCCGCCTCTTAGAATGAGATTGAGGGAATTTCCGCAAGCAATCAGCCTTGCATTGTTAGTCTACTGCCTCGGCGTGCAGAACTTTCTTACCGAACGGCCGGTTCCCAGGAGACCCGTTTTCCCCGTTCAGGCGGATCTGGGATGCAAATTCGGATTCAATGATCGCATTTGTCGTCGAAGCGCGCGATGGGAGCCGCATCGGGGATCATATGAGACAAGCGATGGTCGGTTGGAGACTCGGCACATTCCGGGGCCGGTGTCTCGACATCGGAATGTTCAATGCAGCCTCGCGACTTGACAGACAGGTTCCTGGTCGAGCTGAGAAAAATGCGCCGGTCAAGTCAAAAAAAACCCAGAAGGCTCGCCCCTAGGTGGGCCGCGAGTCTTGTCTTGTCGGGCCTTTTTTCATCCTTGCGTAAGGTAGGGAGAGGTGTCGCGACCCAGACTGCATCCCGCGATGGTCAAGGGTAAGGAGGACCAACAGAAGGATGCGTAGCACTTTACAAGTACGGCCACTCATTCGGAGTACCAGATGCAGAGAGATCTACAAACTTGCATGGATGGATTCCAACCCTGCGGCCAACGGGAGGTCCAGCTTGGACTCGCGAGTCTGGCAGCCAGCCAGCCATCCTTGAAAATCAACGGTAAGCAATTCTCGGCCCCTGGACCTGACATGTGGCCCCCATTGTCAGGTAATACCTAGGTACATACTGTAGGTTTGGAGTACTCTTCGCCTTACACAGTTCTCGTTCACAACGAGTTCACTCGATCTTTCGCGCTCGAGACTTTCAGCACAGGGCCCGCAGTGGCACCTTGATCATCCCGACGGTCTGTGTTTTGGACCCCGGTGTCCGGAACGACAGCGCAAAAAGACTTCGGGTGAGGACAATCCCGCTGAGGGGCAGCTGGCCATCCCGTTGCTCGACGAGCCGATCTCTCGGCGAGCACGCAGGACGCAGGAGGCGATTTGCTTAACCTGTCGGCAGTCCAACATGGCAATGAAAGCTTGCTCCAGCTCTACTGTAGGTCGAGATGTCGCCGTCTTGTCGTGAACACCACAGCAGTGCAGTAGCACGAGCAAGAGTCTGCTCGCTGCCTCAGGTGCTGCCAGGTGTATTAGAGAGTATTAATGCCTTGATCCATGAACAGAATCTCTGGGATTGGGGTAATCACGGGATCGTTGTGTAAGGTAAGGTACCTTGTGCCTGCAAGTGCAGTAGGGGCCTAAGGGCCCGAGGGGTAGGAAATAGGAAAAGCGAAAAGCTCGCTCGCAGTCTCAGCGTCTCTGACGTTGCATTTGCTGCTGACGGGGGCGGCCGCCCCAGAAAAAAGCAGGTGCCAGTGCCAGCGTGCAGCGTGTTTGTGGCTCAGGCCTGAGGCTGGCACCCATCATTATTGCAGGCTAAGTACTCGTAGGCCGCGCGACGCTCAGTCCACTCGCTGGCGAGTCGTGGCTGCCACTGGTGAGTGGTGAGTGGTGACTGGGCGCTGAAGCAATAATAATGATCCCCGGCTCGTTTGGCCACCACCTAGCACCTAGGTAGTGAACCAGGCCCAAACAAGAACCAGGCACCTCGAGAACCTTGAAACCTCAAATCTCAGACCTGTCCGCTGTCTCGCAAGACACACTACTACTGCTTTTCTCCTGAATGCCATCTCGGGGTTCAACTTCCCAGCCACAGTCGATATCTTCTTCATCCGCAGCTGTACTGTACGAGACAGCAAATCCTCGCGACGACGCCCTGCCCTCGCCGTGGGATCCATCATCCAAGAGTCAAGAATCAGGATCAAGCGGGGTGACGGGCCACGAAATTGCTCTTCCGCGCTCTGACTGACTTCCTGGAGTGTTCTGTGACCCTTCGCTCGCATAAGCGGACGAGGCGATCCTTTGTCAAAACTCCGCTCACAGCCACCGCCTGCCACCTGGGATCGTCCACGCGAATTTGGATCTGGGCTTGCTGGCTCTGGCTCTGGCTCATCAGTTCTTTTGTATCTCTTCGGTCTCACAATCCATCGCCGTCGCTGGTCGGAACAATCAATCGCTGGCTGTTTTTCCACTGTCTCTGCTCTCACCGCATCTGCAGCGCTTAATCGTGCCGAGGTTCGAGTCTGACTGTTCGAGGCTGTGCGCGTCCAACTTCATCATCTCGACCTTCCCGGCCAAGCTCTGAGGCAGCTTTCCCGCATCACTCCTTCCTTCATCTGACTGGGGTGCCACGATTCACATTATTCACATCACCGCCCGGCCACTGAGGCAGCATCCATCATATAAACACTTTTGTCAATCATCTGGATACTCCAAGTCGACGCGCCACGGCCTTTTGGGTCTTCTCACCGCGGGCGCACTCCTGGATCGAGCAATCGCCGTCTCTGTCCTTACCCAATGTGGTGTCAGCCCGACCGAATGAGATGCCACCATGCAGACTTATTCACAGTCATCTGCGCCTCCACCAGGCCCCAAGAATTATGTCTTTGTTGATGAACATAACCGACATAAACGCCTCAAGGTGATGAGAGCATGTGAAGGCTGTCGCCGCCGCAAGATCAAGTGTGACTCGGCCACCACCAACACCTGGCCATGCGCCGCCTGTGTTCGCTTGAGACTACCATGTGTTCCTCCCGCAGCCGGGTTGGAAGGAGAGGCAGGAGATTTGCCTGCTGGAAGCGCGGTGGATGATCAGGGAGATGGACAGGCTCTTTTATCATCTACCCAAGGCTATCCCGCAACCGCTCCTTCTTTCCAGCTCAACCAAGGCAACCCCCTTTCCTACGACGCTTATACCGACAATTACCTAAACAGGTCGTATGGTAACTTCTATCCGAGCCCCCAGCAATACTCGGGGGCGCTTAATGACCAATATCAACCACCCGCCCAGCCATTTGCTCTGGTTCAGAATGATTCGGCTTCCCAGAGGACAGAGCGAGCCGGTTCGTCCCCAATCGAACAGTTTACGGCCGAGGACCTCATGGAACACCTCGGCGAACTGAAGATTGGGGAGAATGGCATTGCGCCGTACCTGAGGTCGGAAAACAGCAGTAGCAAGGAGCCTGACGCTCCCATCCAGGAACCGGAGCCCAGGATTGCTGCAGCATTCAGCACCGATGCGGGCTCCCAAATCCGAATTCCGCCCGCTCTCATGCCGCCGCGGGATGAGGCTCTCCAGGCTTTCAAAACGTTCTTCAGAGACATCCATCCATACGTCCCGGTGTTGAACAAGAACCAATTCTATCACCAATGGCACAATGATAAAGAATCCATATCCCCGCTGGTCCTGGGAGCTGTTTTCGCGAACGCGGGCCGGCTGTCCGATGATCCCGCTCAAGGCGCGCAATGGTTAGCCCTGGCTAACAGTAAGTCTGATGATTCTTTTTTGGTGTCAATACTCGACGCTGACAGCTTGCAGAACAGGAAGCGTCCTTCCTCGACAGCCCCAGATTGAGCACAATCCAGGCACTACTGCTTCTTCTCAAGGCGCGAGAAAGCGCACCCAAACGAGGCTACTACTATCGATCTTGGATGACGTGCAAAACGGCCGTCTCAATGGCCAAAGATCTGGAATTGCACGAGCACCACGAAATCCACAGCGCTGGAGAGTCATGCGGTTCCGACCCTGTGGAGTGCCTGACCAAGACTCGTGTGTGGCAAACGCTCCTGATATGCGAAACCATGGTCGGCGGACCTCAAGGTGAGATTAGAGCCTTTTTCTGACTGCACAACCAGAGTTCCTGATTATTTTAGGCCGTACCGACCTTGGAGTCGATCCGAACTCGGTTGATATCAGTGAATGCCCGCCCTGCGCTGGCCTTGACGAGTATGAGAGAGTTATATCTCGACAGTTTGCGTACTTTGTACGCAATGTTCGGAATATCCGCCTTATCACAGACGTTTCGCAGAAACTGAAAAAGAAGAAGGACTGGGGCTTGGATCAAGAGTTTGTGGCGCACAACACGGCCTTCAAGCGATGGCCGGACGAACTGCCTCAGGATCTTCAACTGACGCTCCCGCCGGATGGGGCGGTTCCGAGTATATCATCTCATTTCCTGGGGAACATGCATTCCCATTACCATCTCGCGATAGTCCTGCTACATCGCCCACAGCTGTCGGCATCTCAATCGTTCGCGACGGACAGCCAATGGAGACATCATATGGGCGTTTGTCATCGTTCAGCCAAGCTTCTGTGTCGCCTGCAGGAAGGCATTCTGGACAGTTTCGACCTGTCGGGTTTATTATGCATGCAACGAGGTATCAACTTCACCATCTACGCGATCTTGACCTGCATCATGGTCCATCTGATCGCCCTCTCGTCGCCAGACCCGGAATTCAACTCGGATGCGAAGGACTATTTTGTCCGACACATGAGGATTCTGGAGCGCTGCATATCAGCCTGGCCGATGCCCGAGACCGAGATGCAGATCAATGCGCTGCGCGCGGCCTTTTCGGCGGATATCAACAAGCGGTTTGAACTCAAGGAGTCGTTCCCCTTGGGCTCGCCTTCTGACCAGTCTCGACCTTCACCCGTCTCGCAGCCGTCCTTCGAACAACAGGCCCAGACGTCGGCCTTCGACCAACAACAACAACAACAACAACAACAACAACAAACCCAGCGGCTCATCGACATCCAGCAGCCGCAACCGGTCCCCTACACGTTCCAGGCCCTGAATCAGACGCGGGGCCAGACGCCCTATCTTGCAACCCCTCCGGTCTCGGCGTATTCGAGCGACTCGAAACCCCAAACGCCCATCTATGCGCAGAGTTTCGAACTCGACCAAACGCCGTACGCGAACATGCCGACCTCTTCTTCTTCCGGCTTCTTCTCCCAGCAGGTGCCCTCGGCGGGCGAACTGCAGTGGAATCCGACCCCGATCATCGACCAGTTCGACACGGCCTTTGCGATCCCGCCGTCCGCGCTGGCTCCCCCGCCCTCACTTTTCGGCGGCAGCGGCTCATCGCCCCCGGGGAACATGCAGACCTTGCAAGGAAGCTTCGGCGCGGGGGCCTCACCGACCTACGGGACGACCACGTCGCAGAACTACTCGCAGCAACAACAACAACAATACTTTGCGGCGGCGCAACAACAGCAGGGACAGTCGTTCGGCGACACATCCTCGCCCGTAGCGGCCAGTACACCGCAACAGCTCTCGTCCGCGGCGACCGGGTACGCGACAGGGATGGCGGGCGCCATGTTCGTGACCCCGCGCCAGTGGCAGCAGAGCGTGGCCAACGTGATCGACCCAGGCGGGTTGAAGCGCCGATGGGATTTCGACCAGCAACAACACCAGCACCAGCACCAGCACCTGCAGATGCAATGAAACCTGGCAACAAAGGGAGGGGGAGCGCGCCCCAAATCGACGCGCGCATCCCAGCGCACATCCACGCCACGCCGCACACGAGGAATGAAATCAGAAGATGACGATTGACAAGAACGTACGTAATACGGTCCGGTCGAATATGAATCGGATATGGATATGAATATGAATATGAGAAAACCGGGATTAGGGTTAGGACTGCGGTGGTAATCAGGAATGGGAATGGGAATGGGAATTGATGACAACGAAGAGAGAGCGAGCGAGAAAGAGAGGGAAAACAGGAGAGGCAGGATCCAGGAGAAAAGCAAACGTTGTGTACGAGTACGAGTACTGAGTACGAGTACTGAGTACGATATCAATCATGATCAAGGATCGGAGCTTGCCAAAGAGCAAGCAAGAGAAAAAAACGCACACCCGGGCTTTGGTTTGGGGACTGGTGGATCTTTGCTTTGCTGCGAAGTTCTTTCTGTTCATAGATATTGATTCGATAAGGGTAGGGTCATTCATCACTATGTAGGATCTCGGCTCACTGCTTGAAAGATCCGAGTTGAATTGACTGCTGAATCTGCTGAATCCTGAATAAGTAACCCTTCTTGAAACGCTGAGGTTCTGCCGCCACGAGGGTGTCTTCCTGTTTCTTCTATTTCTATCTCTGGACTTCTCCTCGCTCGAGGGGGCATCGGGAACGTCTCAACTCCCCTCTGCTGGAGAATATAGATAGGGTCGAGACTGTTTCCGGAGGACCGTAGATAAGTAAGTGTCTCCTTGCGCATCTCATCTGCGTTGGGAGATTCGGATCTCTCTTTGATCGCGTATGGTGTGCGCGCTGAGATGGGGGCCCTTCTCCGGGAGGATGTGCAGTCGTGTGACCGCCCTCCTCTGGCTGATCGGTGCTGAGGGATGGATGAACGGACGATCGGTCTCGTTTGCTTTCCAGAGGTTGTTCCCTCGGAGACGATGGAGTCTTGTATGAAGCCTGTGTGTGGTCTTCCGACCTGTAGAGAGGAGGAGTCGAGAACAGATGGATGTACATGTTCCCCAGCAAGCCTGGCCCGGTGGCTCGAGGGGAAATGTCAACCGACCTGCCGAGAACTTCTCCAGAGATTTTGATGTGGCCAAAGTTCCTTTTCTAGGAGTATTTCACCTCCTTGTAAGCCACTGAGTGAGACTGCGCTCCCAGGCCTCGATACGGATGGGCATCTCCATCTGCCAAAATGGGTTTTTGCAGACAAAGTCGGCGTAGCGCTCGTAGATTCCCTTCATGAGGACGTCTGTGTTGGGCATGCTCGGGTCCGTGAATAGGAGGAATTTCGTCCCGCTGAGCGTCTGGAAGACGGTCAGGCGGAAGAAGGAGGACTCGAGAGATTCGATCCCTGAGGGGGCGACTGTCGGATCGGGGTATCCCCAGCTCTTCCCAGACGGCGTTGACGATGACGATGATGGCACGGGGAGTTTGGGCGTCAGGGAGCGCGTGATGGCGTGGACGCCGTGAAATGTACCAGCTAGGACGAGGTAGTCGTTTGTCGTGAGCGTGCTGGTCCCGGGGAGGCCCAATGTGCCCAAGGTCTGCGCTTGAGATTGTCCGGTCAGGTTTCCTGCGGCCGTGCCAGGTGCAGCGGTGGGAAATGTGCGATGGAAAATGAGCGAGCCGGCTTTGGAGATGATAAGGAGCGCGAAGACGGGCCTGTGGGAGAACCAGCAGTTAGAAACGGATTCGGGGGTTGTGTAGGAGAGAGGAGACGAGCTCACATTGTGCTGGTGGGAGGAAGAGACGCCGCAGTGCGGTTGTGGAGGTGCTGATCAATGCAAGGTCATATCGTGGCCTTCATGACATCCTCCACAGTGGCACGCAAGGCGGAGGTGAGTGTGACGCCGGCAGGTTCGACCTCGACGTTGTACAGAACAAGAGATCCCAGAGTGACGGCGAGGTCATGATATTGCAGGCTCGAGGCGCGTCGGATATTCGGCCAATAGTTATTCCGGAGTCTGCTCCGCCGACGTTCATGTACGAGCACTCGTACTCACCTAAGTACCTAGGTACCTAGATCTCACCGTGAACGACACTCATTCCATTCTACAAGTTCCTATCTCCCCCTTGCACATCTTTTACTCTGGTCCACAATCCGACTTCAAGAGCTGTTTGCCACGAAGGTAAGTTCAGGCGGAGCATCTTCTCGTCATTATCATAAGTAGTAAGGAGCTTTGGTGCACAGATAGAAAGACGCGCACAAACTACCAACCACAAGTGTAGATGATATCTTAAGACAGGTACATACACTCCCTATCATTCATGCTATACATCTGCGGCGAGCTCTACAGTCCCCTCAAAAGGCTACGAACTTTGAAAGACCAGAAGGGCACCATTATTAGTACCCTACCTCGGTTGTCATTATTGTTGTTGTTGTTGTCCAAGAGTGGCGGAGTTCTCGCCTGTGACCTGTCTCCATATCGCGACTCCATCCTGACGTTGATCCTTTCCACCTTGCACCACGCGTCGCAGCAAAGATCTTCAACTTCTAAGTTCTCCGTGCTTGAGAAAGATCCAAACTCCTTAGAACCTGATCCGATTCGTCAACATCTCTCGTAATAGCTGGTCATGCTACCACAAGGCAGACACGGAAGCGTGGTCGCAGCGATGAGGCTCCGCTTGTGTAATTCTTGTGTTATTCTTGGTACTGTACCTTTGGTCCTTTGGAAGTTTGGAGCGGCATCTTTCAGCCTCCTCAGCCCGACCACTGGGTCTTCCGTCCTTGGCCAAGGGAGATTGTATCCATTCAGAATCCACGATGGTTTCGTTTGAAGGACCGATGACCTATACCAAGACGCTCATCAAAAGACAGATGGAAAGCCTACAGGTTGCTTTGCCCATTTTTCCTTACATGGTCCATTGGCACCAAGACCTCTCAATGCCCCTGGGCTTTCTGGGACTCCCGATGGATAGGAGACTACGTAGTTAGGGTTGCTCGTGAGGGTATTTAATCTACGAGTACTGGGCCATTCCATCGCGGAGCTGCGCGGTTGAGTCGATAAACAGACTTACTTACCTTTCGCGCCCTCAAAAGAAAATCAGTCAAAGATGAAGAGTTCGGGATCCCTGGTCTTCGCCGCGACAGCCGCCTTGTTCGGTTTGTTCGCTGGCCATGTTCAGGCCCAAAACTCCACGTCCTCGGAGGACATCGAGGGTCCCGTGGTACAAGTCTTCTTCGTCACCACGCAGACTCTCAGCCTCAGGCACCTGGAGCAGTTCAAGCTTGCCGGATCTATCCAAGAAGCAGTAAGCGTCACACTTCCCCTGTTGTCCTCGGCTCCTATCTGACATGGTGCTCCCCCCAAAGAACCCTTCAATGACTGTTCTCGCACTCGAATGTGTGGGAGATAATGTCGACCCAGAGATGTGCGGTACTGCGCCCCAAACCATCACATTCGCGCCGACGACGTGGATCGGCGAAGAATCCGTCGGGAACATCAGGGGCGCCGTCGACTGTTCGATTGCGTCCAACAGCGCGAGCGCATACTGCGAGGCCCTTCTCGAGGGACCAGTGGAACTGTTCACCAACCCAACCATGGCGGAAAGCGACATAAGCTTCGTCGTCACTGCTAGTGGAGAGGAGCTGACCTCCACCACCCTTTCCGTCACTCTGGCATCAACAGACTTTACCTTCCTACCTGTCACCATCACTGCTGGGCAGGAGCTGTTGGAAGAGGACGGAGGTGACAGTGAAACCTCAGGCTCCACGAGTGCAAGCGAGACCACGGGGAGCGAAGCGGGCGAGACCTCGGGAACTGAAACTGAAACTGGAACTGCTGGTGCGGCGAGCGAAACCACGGGAAGCGGAAGTACTGGTGAAGCGGGCAATGGAGCGGGAAAGGCGACGGTGGCTGTTAGTGGACTGATGGCTCTCGTTCTGGGAGTGACCATGATGGTGTTGTAGAGACAGAAGAATAGAGGGAGGAGAGCAGCTTCGTCCATGATCAGACATCGCGTCTCTAAAGCGGCATGTGAGGCGGGACGAATCGATGCAGAATATAGACAATGATGCCGAGAATCCCACGCTGCTTTTACATGCCAAGGCTAGACCGTCATGTCCGTGATTGACGCGTTTGAGCCTGTGCCTGCGGCTTTGGTGAAGCTCATCACCACCACCATCCCTCGCTACCATTGCCTTTAAAGTCCCCATAGTCAACATCGCACACGATTCTCCTTGACCGAGAGATTAGACCATACTACCACAACACCGTTCAGTCTCCACTCGAGTCCCTGGTCTTCCCAAGAAACCACCTCCCAACACCGCCAGCATGGTTCTCGAGGCTACCATGATCCTCGTGGACAACAGCGAGACGAGCAGGAATGGCGATTATCTGTGAGCCATGAACATGACACATCGCATTTGACATAGCTGACCCATTTCCAGACCCAACCGATTCTCAGCACAGTCCGAAGCGGTATCACTGATCTTCAACGCAAAGACATCCTCCAACCCTGAATCAGCAGTCGGTCTCATGTCGATGGCCGGAACAGGGCCGACGATCCTCAACACACCGACCACCAACTTCGGCGCCGTCCTATCAGGACTTCACGAAACCAAGATCAAAGGCCAGACGAGGTTAGGTACGGCCATCAGCGTGGCGATGCTCGCCCTCAGACACAGAGCCAACAAGACCCAGCGGCAGCGGATCGTCGTCTTGCTATGCAGCGAGTTGGATCAGAAGTTGGGCGACAAGAACGACACCGAGAAGGAACTGATCAAGCTGGCGAAGAAATGCAAGAAGAACAACGTCTCGGTCGACTTCGTGGCCTTTGGCGATGCCGTCGAATCAGACACAAAATCAATATTGGAGAAATTCGTTGAGGCCGTGGGTGGAGCGTCTGGAGACGGCAACTATCTCGCTGTCATTCCCCCGGGCCCGGGCCTACTCAGCGACAGCCTCATCACCACGCCCATCGTGAGCATGGGTGGCGATGTAGGCGCCGGAGGAAGCGGCATGGAGGGCCTGGAATCGGGAGGCGCAAGCGGGGGCGGCAACGGCTTCGAGTTTGGAATCGACCCGGCCGCCGACCCGGAACTCGCCATGGCGCTGCGCATGAGTATGGAGGAAGAGCAGAATCGTCTGGAGAGAGAGCGCAGAGCACGTGAGGAGGAAGAGAGGCAGAACGGCGACAGGATGGAGACTATCACAGAAGAAGGCGGCCAGGCACAACAGCAGCCTCAAGAGCCGACGAGCGGAGATGCAGCAGACGACAGCAGCGCGGCAGCATCAAAGCAGCCTCGCGTCGAGGATGATAAACAGGATTGATTGGGAATTAAACTAGCCTCGAGGGCCGGCAAGGGGGAGCTTTGTACTATCACCTAACGATAGACCGGGTCACCGAGAGCTTTCGGCTCTCCTACATATGATTCGGGACTGCCCAAAGAGAATCAAAGAGAATGGCCATATCTATCGAAAAGAAACGGGGAGAACATGGTACCAATCCAAACCAAACTGAAGAAGAGATCCCGATTGATTGATTGTGGGCTCCCAACCCGGGCGGGCCTCTAATCACTAAAGCCTTCTTTCTCTTCTTTTCCCCAAGACCTCTGAGTGTCTCAAATTGTCATTCTATTTTGTATCTCGTCCATTTCCATTTCGTTTCATTTCATGTCGTCTCGTCTCGTCTCGTCTCGGCTAGTCTCGTCTCGCCTCTTCTCTGATATTTCCTCACCATCATCCTCATATTCGTGACTCTTTTGGCCGGTCCGGTCCTTCTCGGAGAGTGTCGGAGTGTAAATTCATGGTCTCATTTTTAGACGGTATGGCATGGGATGTAGCCTCTGCTTCGGTCGTTAGATCGACGCGTTCTCTCTGAAGATGAGGCGTGGGGGCGTTTGACGTTGATGACGATGAGTCTTGTTTCTGTTGGTGGTCGGTCTCCCGGATCTATCCATTGATGACGAGGACGCCTTGAAAGGGTGCGCGCGGTCAAGGGAGAATTGGAATGGGAAGCGCAGGCTGTGACTGTGTCCCGCTTCCCGAAGACCCTCGCCTGTCCATCGGCCCGGAGTGTTGGTCCTTGTGTCAGTCCTCCCAGGCATCTGGCATTTCGACCATTTGGCATCTTTATCCGCTCGTTCTTTCCCCGGGGGCACATCAAGTCCCCCCCCCCCTCGAACATTTCATTCAATCATTCTTTTCACCTCGAAGACCCGCCGCCGCTGCCTCCTAGGATCCTCTCCTCGCGACTCCTCACAATCCGCGCCTTATCCCCCGGCAGGGGTTTCAGCTCATCATTCGGATCGACTGCACCACCGCCACTGCCGGTAGAAATGTCCCCCGTCATCTGCGCATCGCCTCCACCTGTCGTCCCTGCTGCTGCTGCTTCGTTCCGCCGCGCACTAAGTGCCGCTGCTGCGCCGCCGTCGCGGAACAGGCCTTCGGGGTCCTCTCCCGTTTTGAGGTATTTCGCGTACGCTAGGTTGCGGAGGTATGTCTCTTCGAAGGTCGCGATGTCTTCGGAGGTGATGGTGAGTGCGGTGGGTTTGCGCCGGAGCATTTGGGGTTGGTTTTGATGGTCTTGATGGATGGATGGATGGATGGATGGGTTTGTTGTGGGGGGGATATGAGATATGGGATGCGGCTCAGAGGGATGGAGAAGGGAGAAACAGGAGAGACAGGTGTGTATGTTTCGTAAAACTACAAGAACAATCGACTTGATATGAGAATCGAATGGAATGTTGTGAACTTCACGTTTGGTTGCTACGAGTCCGAACTCCACAGGCACTCCGAGCGACCATGGACGCGAAATACGGCACCATCCATACTATGCCACTCTTAGTCTAGTCAACTTCTAACTCCCCCACAAATGCCAAGATAATATGCGGGCGGACTCACCCGGATCGGGAAGGAGGGTGCTGCCGCCCTGTACGGAGTACTCTGCTCACCTCCATTCAACATCGACGTCCAGATACGAGGTAGATACCATCACCTCTGGAGGATGGGTCAGGAGAAGAGAAGAACGGAAGCCTTATCTTGTACTATGCCTGACTCGGTTTATCAACTTCGATTCGCTCATCTAGCAGAGTACCTGGATCCACCCGGACCCTGTCTAATCAGCTCGTGAAGCCAAATAGAAATAATCGAACATCGATTGCCATATACCGGTATGTTTCCAACCCTGATGGGAAGAAAGAGCGTCGAGCCACGAGAACAGTGTCGGCCATTCCAACCGCGACATATATCCGCGTATCTTGCCAGAGGCTGGTTGAGTTGTCCCATACGGATTTGCTCTTCACAGTATTAGACGTTTGAATCGGATTTGTTTTGTGGGGGAACACAAGTACATGTATTTCATTTTGCGAACAAGCTCAGCTAAGGTAGTTCAAAATCCAATAGTAAGTAATTCATGAGTGACAGAATCAACCCAATCAAAAGGTCATCTAAGGCCGTTATTGCAAATTTCCTGACTTTGCTGGAGAGTCTCGTTAACATTGCAAGGATCCTTCTGCCTTCTGCAGCCTTTTGCGCGTAGGGTAAAAGCGTCAATCGGGCGGCTTCCTCGCCACGTTGCGATGCCATTGTGTACGATCAGGATTCTCTGCGTGGAGTCATGGTGAGCGGGAATTCGAGTCGTCCATCAACAGCTTTTCCGATCCCCACACCGTCACAAAGAGCCCAGGCCCATTAGACTCGATGTCTGCAGAGATGAATGACCGACAACTTCCTGGGGTTCTTTCTTTCAGGCCAGGGACGAGAATGTCGAGGTGATCAATCGGATGGACAGAGTCGGCAAAAGCTCAGCTTCGAGTGATCATGAATGGCGAGGTCTTGTTCAAAGCGTAGTGCCAGCCAGAGTCGTGTGCTCACGGACTGACGCGGAAGTCAAGTCCCTAGGAGGATGCTGAGGGGTTCATGGGCCCGATGGCATTCATTGTTGCAGCAGGAGAAACGAAGATGTGGAAAACATGATACAAGACGACAAGAAGTGATCTTAGGTTTCAATACTTGAAAATAGCCCGATACAATTTTCTGGATGAGTCGAAGAGCTATTTGCATGTGAATGATTCGTAAGGGAGCCACAGATAGATACTCAAACCGCGGGAAGCGCAAATTAACACCTCGAGGGTGAGTGTCTGACCTGCAGCCTCCCCAGGCCTCAAGATTGTTGATCATCTGGGTGCTGAAGATGAGGGGCCGCTCAATCAAGGGACGCACCTCGAGACAAGGTCGGATCGTATCGGAAGGAGCAAGTCTGGAACTTGGAGGAGGGAGACAATGGTGGAAGTTCGAGGATGTCCCAATGGAAGAGACAATCTCCTCCCAATTGCCGTGCCGACAATCCCATGTAAACACCAATATGAGTTTCGGCCGGTCCAAAGAATAGATGGGAGAACCAAGTGCATTCGAATGTGTCGCACTTCTGCACTTGTAGTGGTCTCAAGAAAACTTCCAGCGATTCCCACAATTCAAGCATTCGCAAAACGTCGTCATCGGTTCATCAGCACTCCTCGTCTGAGCCTGCGAGTAGCTGACTTTCTTCTGGTGACATTTGCCACACTCGAGCGATGTACTCACGCTCTTCTCCTCCTGTGCCACCATCGCGTTGTTCATGTTTTCCTTGGCAATCTTTTTATCTTCCTCTCTCTGCTGCCTTGACTTCATCTCCTCGTGGCTCATGGTCACGAAACGTGACGGGGCGACTTCTCCAGAGAGAATGCGTTTGCGGAGGTCCGGGTTGGACTTGTTTTTCAAGTTCTGGTACAGCGAACGTATCTTGTCCTTGTACACAGGCGAGCTCGACGAGCCTTTGGCGTCGGGGAGGTTGAGGGCCGCGGACTCAATCTGCTTGGCCAGGTCGAGAATCTGTTTCATGGGCAGCTCCGACCCGACACAGAGCCCATCGTATATCAACCCAATACAGTTATTCCTCGCTGTGTCGTTAGTGACATCGTCGCGGGGAACTTTGTCGACCTTCCAATTTCTCTTATCGGGTGCCACACCAGGGCTGGCGGCCTTGGGGGTCGGGGTTGCTGCTTTCGGAGCCGGCGAATTCGTACCGTTCGAGCGCGCTCCGTTCGGCGTGGACGTCCCGCTCGCCATCTTCTGCTCGTTGACGATGTGTCTCCATCGGCTGATGATCTCTGACGCCAGTTGGCCGACCTGCGGATCCAAGTTTGGCACCCCTTTCACTTTATTGACGATTTTGCCGATCCCCGTCGCTCGTAATAAATCCTCACTCGGTCGGAGGTTGGCCTTCAAGTCGCGCAAGATGGTCAAAATGTTTTCGGAGGGTTCTTTTGCCGCGATGGCTTTTTGTAAGGCAGAGCCTTTGGATAGGATTTCTCGTCGGTCCATCGTGGGAAGCGGTCTGAGGTATTGTGACTGGCGCGAACGGCCGCGAAGAAGTAGGGAAAGGAGCAGTCGAGGCTGAAGACACGTATTTCCTAGTACGTGAACGTTGATTAGCAAGGCAGCCTGAGTGAAGTGAACAAGGTGTGAGGCGGAATTTGACGGGTGAGGAATGTCGCGCTCGTATGCGCTTTCGTCTAGAACAGGCTCCTGGCCCGGGCGCACCCTACTGCGAGTGTCGCAACCAGGGCGTTTCGCTTCTCCAGAGTCGACGAACGCTGCAAGATTTATAGCGATGTGAGGTGATCACAATCCTGGTCGCGGGGACTGGGGTTGGGCACCGACAGGGTAGGCGACGCTTACCTGATTTAGTGGTTCCGTTTGCTCGGCGCCGGGATTAAATCCAAAAGGTGCGTAGATGTTCAGGTGTTTACCGCGGCGGTAGTCAGGGCGATATCGAGACAGTCGATCGCGTGAGGCGTAAGTGGGAGGATAGCGGTGGTGGTTGAGTGGGCTGTGGTGTGGGTTGTGGTCGTGGTGGTGCAAAGCGCAGCCGCAGTTTTAGTGTGGAATTCCGAAAGCGGTTACACGCTGCATACTACCAGGTATTTATTATTCGTGCATTACTGCCTCCTCCAGACACAAATGTCCCATCGGCATGCGACACACTACGTCCAAAACTACTCTGCACAACCAACCACAAAATACAAACAAAGCTTTTGTGTTTGGAAATTGGATATATTTTGTGTTCTCAAGCGTAGATATATATCTGTTCACGATACAGTCGTCGACTCCGTGCTTCTTCTCCAGGAATAATCACCAAACAGCGCCGTCTTGATCACGCGACCCGATTCTTAGTACTCCAGCCGAACTTCCTGGCCCTTGACGCGGCCGATGACAATGTCGGCGGCATATTTGGGAATGACCTCGTCGTCGTGAAGCATTTCGAATTCTAGATGTGTTAGCCTGTGATTCCGCAAAACTCTGAGATTGTCGCTCAAGAAAACTCACCTTCCGTCGCGTCTCTGCCCATGTGGCTGAACAAGGCTTGAGGGCCGCCGGGATGCTCATCAAGCCAGTTGGTAACATCCATCACAACACCCTTCACGGCGATCCACAGGTCGTCCTTCTTGTTGTGCTTGGCAACTTCTTCCAGGGTGTACTCTTTCTCCGGGACCTTGAATGAGCTCAAGTCGGCCGTCTCCTTCTTGCTCGGCTCGGCGCTCTTTTCAGCAGGTGCCTTTTGAGCCTGTTGGGTGATCGCCTTCTGGCCACCACCCGAACCTCCGGTGGCATCACTGCCCCATTCCACGGAGATCTTGCCTGGGGTGGAGGGGTCGATATGGAGAGAAATTTGACCCAGACGTTGGGAAGCACCAGCGCCTCCAGCGGTGAGTTTCTGGAACAAGTATTGGGACGCCGAGGCACCAGCGACACGGCCATAGACCACACAGCCCAGCAGCGAGGAGCCACCGAGGCGGTTGGCACCGTGGACACCGCCAGCAAGTTCACCGCAGGCGAACAGAGCATCGAAGGGCTTCTTCTCATGGTTCAGCACTTGGGCCTTGTCGTTGATCTCCATACCACCCATGGTGAAATGCAAGACGGGCTCCATCACAGCGACGTGGAAAGTGTCGTTGATCTCCAGAGGCAAGTTGTGGAAGTACTTCTTGCCCCAGGTATCCTTCTTCTCTCCCTTGGCAATGGCGTTGTACTCTTTGAACTGTTTGTCAAGAGCAGCCTCGCCGCAGCCAATCTCCTTGGCAAGCTCCTTGCCCGTCATCTTCTTCATCAGACCACGGCCAGAGTAGTGTCGGGTGTGGAAATCCAGCACGTTGGAGGCCTTGGAGTTCAGGACAAGCCGAATGGGCCACTTGCCTTTCTCCTTCTCCTCCCACATCTTGCCCGAGACATAATCACGATGACCCAAGTCGTCGCAGAATCGCTCGCCGTCGCTGTTGAGCAAGACACCACCTTCACCTCGGAGGGCTTCGGCAGCCAAGAACTTCCATTTCGAGGTGGGATCTTTGGGATCAACCAGACCCGTCGGATGGACTTGAACCTTGTCCATATCAATGTCATTGGCTCCAATGGCCATCAGCATCTTGTGGCCATCACCGGTGGCGTGCGTGCCGTTGGTCGAGGACAGATTGAACGTATCAGGTCTGTGTTTCTTGAGGAGCGAGGTCTCGGTGAAATCGGCAGCATATCCGCCGGTGGCCAGAACGACCACGCCTTCGACAAAGTGTTCCTCGCCATCGTGCTCGTACGTGACACCGGTGACCAAATTGCCCTCCTTTTTCAAGGATGTGACACGAGCCTTCTTGATGACCTGGACTCTTTCGGGATCCGATTCACAGAGCTCCTCCAATCTTTGCATCAGAGCGTAGGTGATGGCCATGCCGGGGAACTTGGCGTCATGTCCTCGGTGCGTTCGGGGGAATGAGTGTCCACTGCCGTCTCTGTTAGCCTTTTCCGCCATGGGGGATCTGAAGGATGGACGATTGGACGTACCCGAGCCGCGACACCAAAGTGAGATCGAGGTTGAAGACATCCTGGAGCCATTCGACGGCGGCAGCGGACTGGTAAGTGAGGACGCGGATGAGATCTGGTCGGGCCTTGTCACGGGCCGACTTGAGGGTATCCTCGTAGAACTGCTTCACGCTGTCGCCGATGCCGAGGTCGACTTGGGTGCGAGTGAGAGCACCGTTGATACCAGAGGTAGCCTTGGTCGAGTTGCCGCCAAAGAAACCTGCGCATCGACGTTAGCTTTCGGTCGTGCCGGAGGCAGCGACGGGAAGACTGACTGTTCTTGTCCAGGACGAGGACGTTGCCGCCGTTCAGGTAGACGGTATGGGCGGCGCTGAGGCCCGAGACTGGGATGGATGGTCAGTCTCGCATTCTTCCAAGAGCTTTTCCAAGGAGTATCAGAGGGGGGTTCTTACGGCCTCCGCCGACGACAATGACACGAGGAGGCGTCATGTTGACGATAGGATGGAATAGGCGAGAATGAAGGGAAGCTCAACAGACACAAGGATGAAAGGAGGGAAGGGATTTGCTGAAGCGCGGTGTTGAGAAGCAGAAGTAGGAGAGAGGGAGGAGTGTCTGGGGCGTTGTAGTAAAGAAACGATCAGATCAGCTGCGCAGGCGGGCGTGGGACGGGATGAGCCCGGATGTCCTTGACGACAAGACACAGCGACAAGTGATACGACTCGAACGCATACCTGAATTAAATCGCCGTGGACCTCGGCACCGAGATTCACCAAATACCTTGCACCTGACTGGTGCCCACAATTACTCGCAGTCGAGTGCACCGGCACTGGGAGCCTGGCAGCAGTCGACGTCCCCTTCAACGCCTCGCACACCGGCCAGCGAAAATAATAATAATACCACGGCCCGAAAGCCCCGGACGATGACTACCTGTTCGTGGGCCTTCTCTACTCGTAGGAGCTCTTCGCCATACTCGTAGACGGGGGAATACGAGGATGGTCCCTTCACATCGCCCAAGTGTCCGGTGCTCAACGTTTCCAAGGGGACAGCAGCGGTGCCCTCCTCCTCTGAGTGCTCGCAGTTCTCGCCCGGGGCATCGCCCCGTTGGCATTTGAAGCACCTGGGGCCTGGGGGACACCGTCTCTAGCCCGCACCCCCCCAAAACCTTGAGATTGTGAGACCCGGGCACCCAGTCACCCCACGGGCCACGCCGTGTCCTCCGTGTGGCCGGACTTCACAACTTCACATGCTTCGCCCAGGATGATTATTATTTGTCTGGTCAGTGGTCGGTTCCCCTTCCAAGTTCCCACATAATCAGTCCACCTCGCGCCTGGGTCTGGAGGCTGCGTCTGTGACCTGGCACCTGGCAGCTGGCATCAAATCTTCACTCCCACACTGCACAGCGCCACTAGTGCTTCCTCCACGCTTCAGCCTAAGCCTGCCCCTACTCGTACATGTCTGACGGAGTACAGACTTCTTCAATCCGGGGCATGTGAAAGCCCCCAACTCATGATGCTTTCTTCCCCGTCACGAGGCTTGGAGTCAGCCTGCTTGCCCAATAACATGCTACGAAGTACTTGTAGCATCAATGCGACGGTCATGGGACTCGAAGTCAAAGAAGAGTCACATAAGATTGGATACCAGGTAGGTAAGGTGCTCCATTTTCTGTCCTACAGAAGGAACGTATGTACATAGTCCTATCACTGCACCGTACACCGTAAACCCCTAGCAATCCGTGCAATGCTATCGCCGTTTCGCTAAATATCGACATCTTTGCTCAACTCCTTCTCTGGAGTCTCCCATTGCCATGGCTGAGTCCTCGCTCACTTCTCATGATTCCCATTTGGCATCGTACGTCAGTCAACATAACACGCCAATCGTTATTCTCGAGGGACGGTCGCCGAACTTCGGTACCCGTTGTGCCTGTCCTCGGGACACGGGATTACTCGTTCAGGCGCGTGGGAGTGGCGCTGACATATAAGACTCCTCACGGGGAGTGCGGGTTCCTGTCTTTTCTTCTCGACGGACAAAGTTGCCCTAGACTCGGCTTGCTGCGTAGGCCGCACTCATAGCCTTGCTTCCTGGAACCAACCTTTCAATATCCTCGAGAAGGAGGCAGTTGAACAAAGTCAGTGCTCCAGTAGTGGTCGTCGCCACTAACGAAAACACACAGAAGAGTCGCAATGCTACCGCCTAGCTGACTCTCTTGGACATTGCCTCTTCTCTTCAGGAATGAACCTGCCAGGCTTTTTCGCCCAGCCAACGGGCTTCATGTCTTTTTGTTTATGCGTTTCCAGCCCTCAGGCAACTCGTTTTGCCGCTCCCTCGCCGCTGGCTGGTGGGTTCGAAGTCGAACTTGTAGAGTATCTTGACAGTAATGAGGCACTCGAGGTTGGTGATCGCAGATTCGACACTGAGGTAGAGGTCACGGCCGAGGCCTGTGTACTCTGGGTTTGTCTGCTCTCGTCCTTTGGCTCTTTGTAAAACATGGTAAATCGAAGGGTTTGATATCTCATGGTGGCGAGCGCGGCTCTAATGTGACCGCTGCGTATGCGAAGCAAGGACGTGCCGTGGAGAAAAAGAAATCAAGCGCTTCGAAAGAGTGATTAGTGTGGATGAATCGAAAACGAGGGTGGTTGACGGAGCCGACGGAATCGCGACCAGAGGAATACTTAACAGCACCGCAGCTTGATGCGGATCGGCGGAATCATGGATATATCTATACTATCTGTTGTCGACGTCCGTGAGCCGTTGCGCCCAGCTCCTGGCCGAGCGATGATGACGCCCTGCGATTTGCGGAGGGGCATGTTAGAAGGAAGAAAGAGGAGGGCGGCTAGGGAAAACTCGGGCTGCGTTCGGAAGAGGCAGCCTCAAGATGAAAAGGATCGGAACTGACGCTTGGAGGCATTTGATGACTAAAAGAAAATCCCGTGACACTCTTGGTCATGTGACAGAGTGTATGACCACGTGACCACGATGTCACTTTCGACGCGCTGATCGCGCTGGGAGTTGGAAAGAACATTTCCTCTCGCGAAGCTATTATGATCCCGTCCCTGAACCACACGCTTACAGCCAACAATCCCCAGCATCTCAACGTGGTCGGCATCTCCCACCGACTCAAGCCCAGCCGGCTGTCGCGTCCCGAATTGTGTCCGTCAAGTTGGTCCATCCAGGCCTTCCAAATCTCTTGACGAGTTCCTCGGCCCTCTGGTTAGCAACCTTGCTGAGATCACGGCCGAGGTCGGGCATATCGTCCTGGAACTTGCGATCCGGGTACAGCTTTCTGAACTCGGCCAGGATGTCATTCCAGTTGAAAGGATAGGCAAAGTCAATCAGACGTTCGCTCTGCACGTCTGAGAAAATCAGGGCTCCAATGTGGACACGTGCCGTGTCCTGAACATTGACATAGTACTGGGGAGGGTTGAAGGCGATCTTTTCCTGTCCCTTGAACTCGTTCCAGAGTGCTTTGATCCAGCCGTCCGTGCTTGGGGCTCCCTGATGCTCAGGCGACAGCACCAATCCCATGTTGCAGTTGGGAAGGACAGCATTCAGCACAAATCCAGGCTTGTTCTCTTTGACATATTTCCAAGCGGCCTGCTCGCCTTGGGTTTTGCTTGCCGAATACACGTCGAGCTTTCTCTGTTCTCCCTCATAAGGAGGTGGCTGCCAGGCTGCCTTGATTGCTTCTTCGTTCCAGGTGTTTTCGTCGATGACAAACTCGACATTGGGCTTCGGGCTTGCTGCTGATGTGGAGGACGACGTCAACACGAATCGAGTAATCGAGGGTTCTTTGGCCGCTGCTTTGAGCGCATTGAGTGTGCCGTTCACCACGAGAGGAACCCCTTCGTTTGGGTCATAAGAAACCATGACCGGCGTTGCGGTGTGAATGAACCCAGACGCCCCTTTCACCGCTTGATCGAAGGCCCCTGGCTCCGCCATCTCGGGTACTTCCACCAACTCAAACTTCCCCGGGCCATATTTGTCGCTGAAGTAACCGGGCATCCAGTCGGCTCTTTTGTGGCTGCGGACGGTCCCTCGGACTCGATATCCGGCCAGCAACAGCTGATCAGCAACATGGCTGGCGATGAACCCATTCACTCCAGACACAAGAACAAGCGCACCTGCCGGAATGGCAAGCTCTGGCCCAGAGCCCATTTTGTGGAATTGGTGGTAAGGCGGGTAAGTTCCAGGTTTTGCTTCTCAGGTAGGCTCTTTCTCTCTTTCTCGACTGTTGCTTGAGTGAGACCAGCCCTCTATGTTCTTGCAGTTCTGACGCAGAAGTGCACGCTTTATATCCTTCTATCGAATCATCTTCTAATCAAAGATCTTGTTTTCCTGCGTCCAAGGAGATGATGCAATTGCTTATTCACTAAGCTGCTACTCGAATTAGCTTCGCAAAGATCACGACGTGGCTCTCGCGATGTCCAGGTTCTCCTCGCTTGTCTTCGTGTCTGTTCAGTATACGGAGTCCTGCTCCGTGTCTTAGGCGACGGTACGGCCAATGACAGGATGTAAAAGATTTCCCCCACCGGGTTTAGTCGCGGCTGCTGTGCGCATCTTGTTCCACGGGTGAGTCGTGACAGGTCCATCGCAGTCTTGCGGGCCGGAGCACCAAAGCGTGAGCGAGTCTCTACGTATTCATGTCTGTCCACCTCCCCATTCCCCGACTTGCTAATTGCATCGTCGTTTATAGCTAAAGGACTCGGTCCAACCTCAGGCCATCCATTCACGGAACTACTGAGAGATCGTCCCGAAACCACTTCGGGGCACTAAGATGAGCTCACACATGGCGTGTGCGAAGCTTTTCCAGGATGAATGCAATAGCGGCAGCAAATCGTGGCCGTTTAGAGGCGGAGATTACGGCATCAGTCGTCCATGTACGTACTATATCTCCCGCCTGTTGCGACAAGGCGAAGCGTTCTATTTCGTTACAGCTGACCCTCCCTTGCTTAATGGCTCTCTTTCTCGGGCCGATACGATGTCGGTGGCCAATTGCACACTGATTTTCTCCAACTACAACAGGATTGAGAGCAAGATGACGCCTGAGCCGACAGGGAGGCACGCGAAGGAGTTTTCTTGCCCGCGTATCCTGACGTCAATTGCATCGACCTCTATGCACTGTCCCCTGCTTTCGGGAATGCCGCGATGCTCTACACTCAACTGCAAACAACATACGGAGTATATACAACACGCAATGGACTTCCTCTAGGATGGCCAAAACCCGTTCTCCGCTCGTAAGGCGAAGCCAATCCTAGCCGTCGGAGCATTGGTCATCACAAGCACAATAATGGAACATTGGGCCTCTGCAGATCCGATGCTTAGAGACACTGCCTGAAACGACAGAAACTTTTGAATATTGCCTTCGTTTGTCGTGGGACCCTTCTGCAGATTCTACACTTTGCGAGGTTTGATCTTCACCGGGCAGGTTCTAGAGCACCGATCACAAGCACTTTCGCACGAGATATCCGGCGGAACAAGGGAAAAAGATCAGCAGGGTTGCAACCGAGTCCGAAATGTCATAGGTTGGAGCCAATCTCTTGAGGGGTCCCTCGCCTTGCATTTAGTATGCTCCGAAAGGCCGGATACGATCAAGGCACAGCACCGGATCACCATTATCCTCATATTGCCAGGGAGTTGACCAGGGTTGGACGAAAATCGGAATCATGAGCTCGGATCTCCCGCCCCGGCAGTATTGTCGAGACATCAAGGTTACTCTGGACTTCGAAGCCTGGATCGAAGCCACCAGAAGCCTCGTAAGGCACCGAGACACGAGCTCGTGGTCTTAAAAGCCATGTCTCGCAGAACAATGGCAGCCGGCAGGGGCACAGACCTATCGCTGGACGCTTACTCATCGACCGTCGCGCGGAACGTTATATCCGTACGGAGTACTTCCTCTCGTCGTCGAGGAGGGGCGAGGCAAGGATTTTGGAACCTGAGTCCTCGATATAAAGGCCGCGCCTCCTGCGTCATCAGTACCGAGGGCTTTTGCACTGCGCAGACCTCGCACTCCTTGATTGTCCGACTCAACCAAGTACACTAGATGACTGAAGAGAGGAAGACGAAGAAGGATACCTCGACCAGCGCTCTTGGTCACGTTTTTATCGACCAGAATCCGCAGGCAGCCCAGGCCGGGAACTCCAGGCTGGTTTCCAGTCAGGCGAGACGGTTCCAAAGCGCGGGCAAACGCCGACAGCAAAGAATATCCGCTCGAGAGGATGCCGGCTACGCTCGAAGCCTGGTCGGGTGGGGATCGGCTTCCTCGACCCCCTCCATCGAAGGTCAGGCACGCAGCCTGTCGCCCGCTCCGCCCATCCAGCAACAGGAACCGGAACAGGGACAGGGACATGCTCTCGAACAGGTCCAGAGGCCCGAATCCGAAGGACGGCTAGGGCAACGTGACCAGGATGATGCACAGATCAGTCTAGCAGTCCAAACAGGGCTCCGGGTCGATCCATTCCACGCCTTTCCGTCCTCGAATTCAAAGACGGTGATGTTCATGGTCGATTATCGTAAGTCTCGGACGCAACTTTCAGGGAGAAACTTGGTCGCTAACATTGTCCCCTAGACATACATGTGTGGTCCCCACACAAGGGAACCCGGGTAGATGCGACCTTGGGATACAACGCCCAAATTGACCTATGCTGGCCACTGGCCCTTCAAGATGACATGCTCTTCGACGCCACCCTCGCCGTCAGTCGGGTAGCCTTCATACTGTCGCTTGGCCACTCTCCCGCGGAGGACTCACTTATGCTATACCATAGGGGGTTGGCCATGACGAGACTGCGGCAGAGAGTCGTCAACGCCCAGGGATCTCGGGAGACGGTGATCTTCACTATCGCCAGAATGATCAGTCTTGCGGTATGGCAGAAGTTCATCCGCCTTCAATTGGGTTGAACGTCAGCTAACGCTCAGTCCAGTATATGTCGGGCGAGCCCGAAGCCTTTGTGGCTCATTTTCTTGCATTTCGTAATATCGCCGAGCGATATATCAACGAACACCCCAACACGGATATGTCTCAGGTCATCGGCAACCGCCTTGACAGGTGCGCAGTTACCCCCATCCTGTCCCAAGAACCATGGCACCCTGGGCATTGACTAATCAAGATTTTCTATAACAGCTGGAAGGCTCTGAGCTGGTATCGGACTGGGTACGACCATCTACGAAAGCGCACGGCCGCGGAACTCAGAGTCTCACGACGATCACAATCGCGAGACCTACTACCGTCGAACCCTCGGCAACGCTCACTATCGCCAGCCCTCTTCCCGGAACTGAATCTCCCCGTGGAGATGACCAGATCGTTGAACACCCTGGACACTCTCATAAGACAGATTCATGCGTCCCCGGGCCGAGCGGCGCGCGTGGCACATACGTCCTCCATCGCCGAATGCTGCCGCCAGTTCGGCCAGATCCTGACCTCTCAAGACTTGACACCCGCACAATCACAGTTCGGCTGCGGACTGCTAGTCTTCTGCCTGCAGTTGGGCGATTTCCTCGCAGGGGGCGGCGACGGCGAGGCCCAATCGGGCCGACGGGATCGGCCTGTCTCCGATGACACCGCCCTGCCTAGGCTATCGAATATCGCAATGACATTTCTGAACAAGAAGCTTGACGGCTTTCACGACTCGGCACAGCACCGCGTCTGCGTGGCCTGGTCGGCGCTCGTGATGGGCTCCTTCCTCGCGCAGCAGAAGGGCGACAACGGACTCCGGACAAAGGGCCACCTCATCCACCTGACGCTCAGTCTGAATCTTGGCCTCGGTCTATCGGGTTCGATCGTCCGCGTCGACGGCGGCGTCGAACCCGCGGTCGGCGACGGGTGGAGCGTCGTGGAGGCGCAGCTGCGTCACGAAATGGGCGGCAGTCTGTGGCACCCGGGTCTGGCGGAGCAGTGGCGACGAGATTGGCAGAGCGCGATGCGTCGACAGCGCGTGTGGCACCAGCAGGGCCTGTGGAAGATCGGGGCGCCGAAGAAGATGCCGAGTCAGGACGACAACGGCGGTGGTGCCGGTGGTGCCGGTCGAAGTCCCAAGGGGAAAGGTCGCAACATCGCCGCCGCCGAGGGCTGGGACGACATTGACATCATGGAGTATCTGGTCCTGCGCGAGGCGAGGGATTCTTTGCCGGCGATTGAATAGGTAGGCAAAAAAGCGCGGTTTTTATGTGTCAAAAAGCAAAGGAAAAGGGGGAGGGTGTTCGATGCTGGTGGTTACCTCATCTCCATTCTGTTATTCATGATTCACGGCGTGACGGATGGACCTGAGCGTGACGGGATTGTGTAGTTTTTTGTATTATACAGCATCACAATTGTAACATGAGAACGAAGACGAGCGACGGAGTTCCTTCGTCTTTGAATTGCTGAAAATGAAAAGTCTAGTTCTTTTGAGAGCCTCGTCATCTCCCATGTCACTTCTCACATCTCACCACACTCAACAATCCTTACATCCAAAACAGGCCTCTCACCCTGCCCACGCCCCCCAGGCCCAGCAGTACGCGTATTCTCGACCATCCTTACAACAGCCAAGCTCTCTTCGTCAGCAACCTGGCCAAAGACGACATGCTTATCGTCAAGCCAGGGCGCCGGCGCGCACGTAAGGAAGAACTGGCACCCGTTGGAGTTGGGACCGCTGTTGGCCATCGAGAGCAAACCGGGGACGGTGTGTTTCAGCGCGAAGGATTCGTCGGCGAAGGCGCGATCGTGGTAGATTGAGGTGCTGCCTGTGCCGTCGGCGTTGAGGAAGTCGCCGCCTTGGATCATGAAGGATTTGATCTGTTGGGTTTCCGGAATACCGGTGGTTAGCTTTGAAAAGGGCATGTGTATATATCACAAAATGGAATTAAATCCTCAAACTCACCACGCGGTGGAATTTGCTTCCTTTATACCCTTGCGGCCGGCCGTTGGGGCCCTTGTGCTCACCGGTGCAGAACTGTCGGAAGTTCTCGGCCGTCTTTGGCACCGTGTTGGCGAAGAGGTGCATCTTGATACGGCCCAGCGGTTCGCCTGCGAGAGAGAGGGTCAGTCAGTTGATTCTGAATGAAGGGGAGGAGATAATGAGGATGGATGAGAGCGAGGGATGGGAGGGAAGATGGTCTGGAGATCTTGGAGAATGAGAGGCCATCCTGCGAATCTCTTCATCATCCCAAGTTCTGCTTAGTCTTCTTCATTGGGGGGTTTTCTTTCTGCGCATCTTCTCTCAAAAGGATTCGATTCATGTCATGCCAGAAGTTAGAACTCACCGCCAAGCTGGATATCAAAGAAAACAATCGGCTCGCCCTCGCCCGGCTTGGGCACGGGGATCCTTTCTGCCGCCATGTACAACAAGGTGTGTACAGGACCCGAGATGGCGGTGTTAGAGGATGGTCGAGCGAAAGACAGTGAGTGAATGGTACAGTTGTTGGTTGTAACTTGTTGTGAAGTTTCATTAATTCTGGCCGGGAATTTAATTCTGATTCGTCGGTTTTTTTCTGGGGCAAGTGGAACGCTTTGGATCCTGGCAAGGCTGAAGAAGACGCACAAGCCGCGACAACAACGGCAAGATAGAGGATGTGATTAGAGATGAAGACATTCAATCTGCAGAGTCTGTTTCACGTTCCCTGGAATTCAATTCACTGGTCATTGAACCCGAGTGCGGGTGTATACGAGCATCATCCACATCATTGCAAGGACTATCTTGAGGGAATGAAACAAACATCTTCTATACATCTCCCCCCTCCCCCGATTGCGCCTACGCTCAATCCCCAAAACATGTCCCAGGACATCACCTAGCAGGCTAGAACGTCCCGCATTTTCTCCTCCCTTTTCCAGAACTTAAAGCCCTTCCTCTTCTTCGGTTCACTCGGTCCAAGAGGGGGAGGAATCGTGTATGGCATCCGTCCTCTCGATTGTTCTTCCCCAGGAGGTAACGTTCGGTCTAGCCATTTAGATTCGGGAATTTCACCAATCTTCGTGCTTGCTGTCATAAATGTCATGGTGCTTGTCGGACGCACTTTGTGCGACCGAGGAGTTGGCCGAGTGTCGAGCGGGATCTTGGGAGGCCGAGGAGGTGGTGAAGCATCGACCGTGTGCTCAGCATTTTCAAACATGTCCGCTGGCACTATCAGCATGCTCCGTTGCCGCTGAGGTCTGTGAGATTCCTGGGAGGGGTGAATTCTACCGGTCCTGGTCTTGTCTTTCGACTGTTGCTCGCTTTGTTCGATTGCTGGCAAGGTCGATCGAGAGGCAGAAGATCTCTGTACAGCAGAGTCGGACTTTGATCTATCGTGCCGCTCTTGTCCTTCCCTGGCTTTCTTTGCTGCGGTTCCTGAGACGACGGAAGATCCGCTTTTCGACCTGACCCAGCCACCACGAACCAACAAGGGGGATACTGAAGGGCGCTGAGGCTGCTTTGACAAGGAGGAAGACTTGGACTTTCGCTCCTTGCGACGGGGATGTGGCTCATCCCATCCTCGCTGTTCTTTGTGCTCCAGGTTCCTTGTGGGCAGCGAGGCAAGGCTGAGGCGAGAGCCGAGCTGACTCAATGCGGTCATGGTGTCCATTGCGGCGGTCTCAGACAGATTGAACAAGGCTCTCCGCGAGCTGGGTTTCGACAACGACTTCTCTGACAGCGCATGGTTGATCAAACTGACCAAACCGGTATTGAGCACCAACAGCGTGTGTGCCAGGCTGGAATGAGCAGCATCATCTCCCACCTCGAATCGATGACCAAACTTGGCCACGTGCTGGTCATATTCTGACCTGATCTCCAACGGCCGGGTGCTCAACGACTGCCGAAGCCATTCCTCCTCCTCGGATGGTCGGGGAAGTCTTGCATTGGATTTCCGCTTCTTTACTCCCAAGCGGTGAAAGATATCCATCCCACTGCCAAAAGCCGAAATGATAGACGCCACGACGTTAGCCACCTCAATCCCACCCATGCTTGCCGATCACTCGAAGTTTGATTGAGAAGAGAGTGAACGGCGGTAAGAGGGGCCCGATGACCAGCGTCAGCTCAGTAAGAAAGATGGTGCCGGTAGGACAGAAGTGAGAAGCGAACGGTGAGCACAGCTTTATAAGTAGAAGCACTCGTCAGGCCGAATACGACCAAATCGGGGAGACGGCATATTTTGGGGCAAGAGGGCAAGAAGCGGAATCAAGGTCAGTTATAGCACAGCAAGCCTCACCTGGATGCTCCGGCCCTGCATGTGCCTCGTCCAAAGCCTCGAATGATGGCTGCAGGACTGTTTCCTCCAGTCGAGAGCTCGTGCAGACTTGTTCGCGGGATAGAGAGGCAGCAGCCGTCGACTAGAACGAGGTTTCACTTATCCGAGTGTGTGACTGGTAGAAAATACAAGGGAACGCGGCGAGGGCGACCGGGGCGCAGGTTCCAGGCGCCTGCGGACTCGCGCATCGCCGAATGAGTATCAAGGCGGAGTAACGCCCTCGACAGACTGGACTGGTAACATGCATGCTGCCGGGCGTTAAGGAACTCAAGGGGGGTCCGAGTCTCCCGGGCGTCTGAGGGCGGGATGAGAAGGATCCAGGCACGGTTCGACCAGTGGTGAGGCGTAGATATGGTGGAAGGGCCAGGAGAGGTGGATGAGGTGAGGAGAGGAGTGAGTAAGTGAGGACAGTACGGAGTACTACGAAGTGATAAGTGAGGGGACTGAGACATGAGGGCGCAGTTTGGACGACATGGAAGGGGAGCGAGAGAGACTGGAATCAGGTAAGGTACCTAGGTACCTTCCGGGTAACCAACCTCCCCCCTAGCTAAGGTACCTTAAGATAGGGAACCTCACCTGAAGCCTGGCGCAGGTGCAGGTGCAGGTGCGGCTGGGGACGCGGTCACGTCATGTCAAAGTCAGGAACCGCGAACCACCTCCGCCAAACCCCAAAATGTTTCAAGTTCAAAACATTCTGCGCAGTCGAACAAGCACATACAAACATGTATTAGCACAAACTCAACGTCGACATCGTCTTCCACATCTACATTCACCCTCCGCCTTCCTTTGCCTTCCCTCCGGCTCCTCCTACCTCAGCATCCATGCCTTCGGTAGGGCCGCAACTCCCCCCCGAGTTGCAAAAACGCAAGCGGACCGACGACAAGGACAACGAGAGCGACTCTTCCGATTCCTCTACCGGGCCCCTCCCTCCCTCCGGACCAGGGACAGAGGAGCCTCATCTCTCCGCAAAACGTGCTCGGGTGATCGGGCCAACTCTTCCTCCTGCTCCACTAGATGAACGTCCTGCAGCAGCTCCAACTGAGAGTCCGGAGGGACAGTCGAGCAGCGATGATGACGACGACGATTTCGGTCCCAGTCTCCCATCTTCCAAAGACGTCGCCTTCAACTCTTCAATAGGCCCTCGAGCCCCGGCTGTGACAGTCGCCGCGCCACCTGCCCAAAGAGACGAATGGATGACCCTCGCCCCGTCGAGCGGCGACTGGTCCTCAAGAGTCGACCCGACCAAATTGAAGAACCGCAAGTTCAATACGGGAAGAGGGGCCAAGGCACCACCGTCAGCTAGCAGCGGAGGCGGTGGTACAGATTCCTCATGGCACGAGACGCCGGAGGAGAAACAGGCCAGATTGAAGAGAGAGGTTATGGGAATCAAAGACGATACTCCGGCGCGACGGTCGGGGACCACCGGGCAAGGGAAGGATGCTGTGGATGAGGCCACAGCACGACGACTCAAGGAGTACAATGTAAGTATCCTCCTCTTCAGCCTCACCGCTCCACCTACCCCGTCCCATTCCCCCTATGCAGTCCAACATTCAGACACCACAGCTCCCTAATCTTCCATTTCAGGAGAACCAACGTGGGCCTTCGTTGTACGCCGCACACTCCGCTTCCCAAAGCGAATCCCTCGATGATGACCCAAGTGCGCGCGCCTTCGATCGCGAGAAGGATATCGGAGGCAATTCCAACATCACCGCCACTCAGCGAAGGGACATGGTCAAAAAGGCCTCGGACTTCTCGTCACGGTTCTCCAAGGCGAAATATTTGTAGTATCGAGAACTCCAGCTCTTTCACGTCGGAAGGACTGATCATCCAGTACGTCTTCTCTAGGGCATTGCCCCTTCCGATTCGGGACAGAGCCACAATCCTTCTCCCAAGCGCTGCCGCATGAGAGTGAGATGGCCACATGAGCCGGTTATCTCCTTGTGACCAGAAAAGGGAAAAGGACCTTGGGGACATCCTCGATGCGAAGCCCCAGGCGGGAGCGCAGTTCTTTGCACACCGACGAGTGCTCATAAGACCACGGCAAAAACCTCGCATTGAATGATGAGATCGAGGCGCGGACGGCGGTGAAAGGCAAACTTGGGCGGTGGCTTCATGATCGTCTAAGCCCTCTCCACCGGACGAGACGAGATCGACTCCAATAATGCACCGAGAGCAGGTTGCCTTGGGACGAAGAGATCGCCTTTCCACCCTCCTCGCCGGCTGCTCACAACAGAATGAGGAAGGTCATCATGGACTTTTCAATTACATACGCACTTACGTATGCCCCCTGGCCCTTTCCTGACCCGCGGTCCCACCGCCGCGACACAGACCCATCCATGGCTGGAAGAATGATATGACAGCGATTCCAGATTCCAAATTCCCGGCCCCCAAACGTTTGACGATTTGTATTCCGAATCCCAACTTTTTAAAAAGTTAAAACCGCGCAAAAAGTTTTGGACCGGTTTTTCGAAAGGCCCTTTGGCGCTGGCAGGGGCAAGGGACCGCCGCCGCATCACCAACCATCCGACTGGGACCGGACATGAACTTCGAAGGCCCCCCAAGTCCGAGTCCCAAATGAATAAGGGCTCAGAAGTTACGCCTGGTAGGGCACCTGCTCTCCTCCACACGGGGTCATCCAGAGAGCTCGGGCACATGCCGAAAATCGGGATCAACCACCGAATCCAATAATTGCGCCGGTCATGCAACGTTACTACGAGTCCTCCAGTCTCCAGGGCCCTGGATGGTGGCTGGACCACGATTCACAAATCTGTAAAATGCCTCCACCGTCTACTACTCCAAGTCTGAACAGAGTACTACCTGAGGTACAGTATGCTGTGGAATCTCGAAGAGTGGCGGGCCTGCGGCACCACCCTTGTCAGTGGTCACCTTCTGCCCAGCACCCATCTCGGAGTTCCTGAGGCTGCATCACCAGGTCTATCCCCGATTCCCGGGTCGCAGTGTGTGCGGCCGCCCTGTGCGCTGCGACGACGCCACCACGCACTCCTCAGGACTCCGCACTTTGTACATGCCAGATACGCTCCCATGGATAGGGTACTGCTGCTGTTCCAAACAAGCCATACTCCATACCCTTTTTTGTGTCAGGCCGAGGTGCTCTTCCACAGGGCACATGCGCTTTACAGGTGCATCCCAACAGGCGATATCGTCCTCGGACTATGTCATTTGTAGGAATAATTCGACGTTCTTGTAGTTCGATCCGAGCGAGTCTCGTGCCTTTGCCTCAGTATCCATCCCATGCCCTTGGGCATTCGTAGTGCTCAGCCTCGTCAACGGGATGACATGTCGAGACTCGCCCTTGGTGGCCTGGATGCATGATTGAGTGAATGTGCAAGGCCATTCCCTGATCTCACCGATCCGTCCCCACGGTATCGTCACCCTGGCCTTGCTGCTGCTGCTGCCGCCGCCGCCTCGTCACGATGTCAGAACGCTAGATGAGCCAATCCAAGGCCATTTGCGTACATAGTATGGCTGGACGGGGTAATCATTGGTGGGCACGAGGGTTTCCTAACCAAACGTCATCTTACGTCCCCGCTGCCCATGAGCTTCGAGGGTCGTACTTCTCGTTGCAGCAATGTAAAGGGGGCATGTCATTGGTTGAAGACTCGATACGAAGTCTCGAATCGGGAGTGTTGACCGTCCCTTCATGGACCTGTCTTCCTTCCCGGTACTCATCGACCAGGAAGGGCCAACCGACACGCTGGCCTGGCGCCTCTGGCACGAAACTCGACGGTTTCTTTCGGTGTGGTCTCCTCGTCTAGCACCCTGGCTGGTGTTCCTCCTTGTTCAATATTTCGGGAGAATCCAGGTGGATCACTAGA
Organism: Exophiala alcalophila; assembly: GCA_001599775.1. NCBI lineage: Eukaryota > Fungi > Ascomycota > Eurotiomycetes > Chaetothyriales > Herpotrichiellaceae > Exophiala > Exophiala alcalophila. The sequence continues at coordinate 1,741,081 of BCHY01000003.1, forward strand.
GCATCGTTGGATCAGGATGCGGACATGGGCCGGGTCCCGTATAGTCATCATCATCCCGATCAGTTGTAACCATCGCCTCGCGGTCGGTTCAGCTTGAGCTAGATTTCCGCCATGTGTTAGATGTTTTGACGTCATGTCGACGCAAGTATGTAGATGTTTTCATGATTTCGGTAGGATGGTCAGCGTTTCCTTTGGGGAATGAGGTTCACAGTTTGACTCGACGGGAATGGGCTTAATAGAACCCCCCTGAAATCCTCCAATGCGCACAATCCGACTTAGTGGCTGTAGCGAGTCAGCATGAGGAAAAGAAGGGCAACATCAGGCTGGCGGGATTTGCTCAACACGTACCCAGTGTGCGGACATAGCAGCAGCACAGCCCTGGAGATCAATCGTCTCCTGCTCAACAGGGGTCGAATCATAGGGGAATGTCACAAACACGAGACCGGCCTGGGCCATGCTCTTGTCCGTGATGAAGACTTCAACGGGTCGAATGAGGTCCTGCTCGTTCTTCAGGCCAAATCGGTTGTTGCTGATGGCCCTCGTGTTTTCGATCTTGATAATCTTCTTTGCAATTACATACGCTGTGCAGCTGGTCCAGTTGTTTTCCGCCACTCTCAGAGAGTCCAGGTGGCTCAAGGCCGACATTCGGATCGCCGGATCGCGGCACCTAGTGGCGGCAAAGAAAAGAGGCGGAATATAGCCCATGTGGTAGTCAAGACTGCCGTTAGAGAATTTGGAGGACTCGTCTTTGGTCCATGCTTTAGACAAGGCGTCGTATTGTTCGACAATCCATTTGAACTCCTCCTCAAACCGCTCGTAGACTGTTTCCCTCTTGCTGGGCGCCGCGCGAAGCATGATTGAAAACATGGTGTAGTAGACCCTCGAGTGGAGTAACGGCAGGGCCAGGCGCTGTCTCTGAGGTGGACTCAACTTCGCCTCGAATGCTTCAAAGAACATGTGCCAGGTTTCGAGCAGCTCTTGCATCTTTTCCGGGGGCGAGAGCGACCAAGCCGGTCTTCTGAAATCCATAATCCTTGCAACGTGATGGGCAATGCCATCCAGGGCGTGATGAGCGCGGTGGATCGCGGCAAAGTGGCCGATATAGGGTAACTCTGGGGTCGGCCGGATCATGGTAGTGCATGCGCATGCACTGATGGTGAGGTCCCCCATGCCGTACGTCGGCGCCTTGTCGATGTAAGCCAGAAATATCGGCCCAATAGTGCCGACAATGAGTCTAGCCGTCTGGGATCGGCCGGCTTGTGAGCGTCCTGTCGATTTGAACCATTCTTCAATGATGTTTAGTCCAGAATGGATATGTCGCAGCCCGTCCTCGACTGAGCCTTGCATGAACTCACAACAGGCAAAGAGCAAGCAAGCCATCAGCACGCTCTCGACCTGGGGAGAAGCACATGTTGCTTGAATGGCCTTTGTGTAGTGAGAATGGTAGACAGCATTCTTCTCGAGCGGGACTCCATCGAGAGCAGCGGCTTCCACCAGGCACGAGGTGGCCAGCAGAAGATGCTTGACGGCTGGCTGGACGACGCCAATTTTGGGTAAGAGATCGGCCCAAAACGAGTGGCCTGGAGACGAGCATTCAGTCAGTGGTTGCGGGCAGGAGAGGGAGGCAGCTGGAAGACATACCAAAATAAGAAGAGAAGATAGGAGCAGCTTCTTCGTTCCAGAACTGAAAGGATCGCTTCTCATTGGCATCAGCTATGTCTGGGATGGGCGACAGATACGGGACGATGGCAGTCGTGGCGGGTGGATTTGCATTGAGGTCTTCCTGGTCGGGGGAATTTCGAGGCTTGAACAGCCAGGTCTGGGGAGGCTGATAGCCTTCACATTTTCGAAGGGAGTCGGTGCATTGGCGACAGGCGGGTTTTCCTTCGTCACATTTGATGCGTCGTTTTCTGTCTTGCCAGGGATGGATCGAATGTGAAGGTCCAAGAAACCGGGTTGGGTAACGCCAGGTCCTCGGTCACACTCGAACCATTCCAAGGCCAACGGGTCAGATCTTGCGGCACCGAGACCCAGCTGCGCGAGACGGGTTCCATAGCTACGTACCGGCAGGTCATACACCCGGTCTTCACCTTCTGATGCGGTCTTTTGGCCCGACCTTGGGCCATGGTGCCATATTAATGGCGGGGTCAGTGGTCACCAAGGAGCGGCGCACGTCGAGTCAGTAGTGGGCTTGAGGTCGAGAGGATATGCAAAGAAGATAGTAGACACTTTGCAAGAGTATGTGCCAGTATGCGTCTGGTTTCGTAGATGGACGCAGTGAGAGAGATGTACGGCGGTTGTATAAGAGTGTGACAGTGAGTTCCACTCGCGAAGGTTGAGTGGCGGTATTGCGGTTGAAGTCGATTTGAAGTTCGAGGCCAAGGCCTTTCAAGCATCGGCTCGCAGCTCAGGCCACAAGGATGACCAAGATGTTAGCCACGACCAACGGACATAGGCGGGAGCTCGCGGGTGGTCGTCTTGGGGCTCGGGGGCGAAGGAGTGTGACGTCTAAGCTCTGGCGGGTGCGGCCGACAAGAAGCGCGTCGCGAAGAGAAGGACTGAGGACTCGGGAGGCGTTGGCTTTGCATGGGTTTTGCCCTTTGCCTCAGGGCTCTGGTGGAGAGAGGCCGAGGAGGAAAGTGGATCAGGGCGAGGATGGAGAAGGTGTGGGAGAGAATGAGATAGAAAGGAAATTTGGATGGCGAAAAGCTGCTGAGGTCTAGTGATGGAATGCAGTTGCGGCCCTGTACGAGGAAGGGACCTTTAGGTGCCAGGCACCTTAGCCAAGCAGGTACGGGTAAGGACCTGCCTCTTCGGTGGGAGCGATTCTACCTCAACCTCAACCACCTGGTGGTACATGTACCCGATCTACTACCTATACCTTACATACCTTACTACTGTGCATACTACGACTAGTACTACTATTCTCTCACGTAAGTATCTTAACTAAGGTACCTACCATACTGTATGTAGTCTTAACAAATTTCATTCTTGCTTCAGCTTCTGTCAACCGTGACCGTGAGGGAGGCCTGTCGATGCTCTTCAGCGGCCCCCTTCCGCCCCCAAACCCTCTAGGGCTCCCAAGGTCTGGGCTCCGGGCTCTGTTGGCCCGATCGGTGTTTGCCAATAACTAAAGCCGCTCCTTCCCAACCAAGTTTCGACCTCCTCCTCCTCCACCACCACCACCACCACCCCCAGCGACCCCCAGCGACCCCCAGCACTTCCATCCTTGATAATGATGGCATCAAGGATCGGGCACAGACGTGTCATCTCTTATGTCAGGAGGGCATAAGCCAGACCCTACAAATACTCGCAGACCCTGGGGTCTGAACCTGGAATCCAGAACTCGCTTGCAAAATGATCAAGTGGCCTGCCTACAGTCTGACCGTCTCGGTGGACTGGACATGACTCTCCCGCTTTCAGTAGCCACAACAGTGTCCTGAGGGGCGGAGTACACCAAGAGTTCTACTTACCGTACCTGTACTCCAAGGGTGAAGGTAGTGCCACTCACGGTCTTCTGATATCCGAGAAACGGTCCTTTCGAGCACCCAGGAACGGAGACCAGAGCGTGCACATGTGGAAAATGGCTTATGCCCAAGAGCGCCCATTACTCAGGCCCGGGAAGCCTTTGCCTAGGTACCTCTGGTCGGCACCTAACATAAAAACTCCGTATATGAGACGGGTACGGAGTACTCAGTCCGTAGTAGGCCTTACTCACTTTGTCGCAACGAGTGTCAGCGGTGGCGTCGCTCTAACACTGGAACCTCGGAGATCGGGAACGCTTCTAACGGCCATACTGTGGTGGTCTAGTAGACTCGTTAACTTTGAGAGGCCCGCAACCAAGAAAAGCCCAAAGAAACATTGACTCCAATCTGTCAGGACTTAAGACGAGCATGTACGTATCCCCGAGGCTCTAGGAGTTCCTGCTCCCGGGCGGCCGCGTTGGTAGGCCGGAACCTTCGAAGTCGCCGTGGCAGTGGCGATTGGGATGCGAGCAGCTTGCCAAAACGGACGCACTGTGGAAGGCATCAATAAGGCTCTTAAAGGCACCATCACTCATCAAGGGTTCACAATGTTCAGCCTCCAAGGCCTATCCACGGTCAGTCCTCTAGTCCCAGGGGTCTGATAATCATGCCAAGTCAGACACACCTTGGGTCAAAAGTTGAGCCTCCCGGCAATGGGCATTATTCACTCTCTCCGGAGGCGACGACCCCTGAAAACGCGCTCGCGTCAGACTGTCGCTTTTCCCCAGATTTGCCGTGGCACCACCGCGATGCATCCTGCACGCTGCATTCCCCATTCACCATCATCTTGCCACAGTGTTCTTCGCAACACTCGTCTTCGCCCACAACGAAACCAGGTCGTCGATGGTCGTGTCCATGACCTATGCGTTCCTACACCATCATCTCGTCCCTTGAGATCCTAATCGTGACCCTCTCTCTCGCTTGCCACCGCCTCCCAGGATGCCGCAGTCAATCCTGTTCACTTCTCTCCTGCTAGCCTTGAGCTGCTGCATTCAGGTCAATGCCTTTTACAGCAAAACCTCGCCGGTGCTCCAGGTCAATGCAAAGAACTACAACTCTCTGATCGCTCAGTCGAACCACACTTCGGTATGGCGTGAACTCTCTTACTCTACATGGTTTGCACGTTACTGATCCCTCTCGCCGGTCAGATCGTCGAGTTCTACGCCCCATGGTGTGGCCACTGTCAAAACCTCAAACCCGCATACGAGAAGGCTGCAAAGAATTTGGCTGGCCTGGCCAAAGTGGCCGCCGTTGACTGTGACGATGACATCAACAAGCCCTTGTGCGGGCAGATGGGTATTCAAGGATTTCCCACTCTCAAGATTGTGAAGCCAGGCTCCAAGCCAGGAAGACCGGTCGTGGAAGACTACAATGGAGCCAGGTCGGCCAAAGCCATCGTCGACGCCGTCAAGGATAAAATCCCAAACCATGTCAAGAGACTGCAAGGAGATGCCTTGGAGAAATGGCTGAGTGAACCCTCGCCCTCGGCAAAGGCCATTGTGTTCACCGACAAAGGCGTGACGAGCCCCTTGGTCAAGAGTTTGGCCATCGACTTCCTTGGGAACATAGCCTTCGCCCAGGTCAGAGACAAGGCAACTGCAGAGAAGTATGATGTCTTGAAATTTCCATCTATTCGGCTCGTGCCCGCCCAGGGCGAAGCTCCGATCCCCTACGCCGGGGAGATCAATCGAGACTCCTTAGTGAGCTTCTTCAGTCAAGTATCACCGCCAAATCCCGATCCGGCGCCGAAGAATGCAAAGGCCTCGTCCTCGTCTTCCAGATCATCGAAGCCATCTCGTTCTTCTTCCGCCTCGGCCGCATTCTCCAGGGCCTCAGAAGCTCACAAGTCTTCAGACTTTGAAGACCATCTGGCCGGTTCCGGCACAGTCATTCTTGATGACGACCTTCCTACCGACTCTCCCCTCCCGATCCCGGACCCGGAAGAGTCGCCCATGGTCATCCCTGACGCTCTTCCTCCCATCCCCACGCTCGCGACTCCTGCTGAAGTCGAGGCCGCATGTCTGATGCCCAAGAGCGGAAACTGTATCTTGGTCCTGCTTCCTCCGTCACCAGACTCGGAAGAGATGCTCTCTGAAGCGGCATCGTCCGCATTGGGAGCCATGGCTGAGATTGCCAACAAGTATGGCAAACGCCGAGCGAACATGATCCCCATGTATGCTGTGCCGAGTGACAATCAGGCTGCGAGTCGAATCCGGGATGAGTTGAATCTGGGCTCAGAGGGCAGTCTTGAAATCCTTGCCACGAATGTGAAGAGAGGGTGGTGGAGACACTTTTCAGGTCAATCTTATGATGTTCTCGAGTTGGAAGGATTTGTCGACGCTATCAAGCTCGGGGAAGGTGCCAGGTCAACCCTCCCTGCAGAGTTTGGAATTTCAGCCTCTGAGCCTCCGGCATCTGAACCAACCGATGAAGCTCCCACAGCCGAGCCGACTGAAGATGCCCCAGCACCGGAGCCCGAGGAAGAAGCTTCAACCTCTGAACCCGTGGATGATGCCGCATCATCTGAGCCCACGGAGAATGCTGAACCTCCTGCCGACCCGGAGCCCGAAGAGACCCCTGTCGCCGAGCATGATGAGTTGTGATCATCCAAGATCCTCTCACCTTTTTGACGCTGAAATGGTCAATCTTTCGGCTTTCAAGGTTGTAGTGCATGTGGTCGAGGAATCGATCGCACTTTTTTCGCATTTAGCGGGCAATTTCAAGAGCTTTGATCAGAAACTTCCCTTCCTGACACAATGTCATTGAATACATGATGATTCAAGCCCAGTTCAGCCATCGTCCGCCCGTGACACTGCTGATGCACCAGCATGACGCGAGGCTGGATATTGGTGACCTTCTCATCTGAGATGGGAATACCTCCGAGGAGACAAGAATGCTCTTCGCGACTTGGGTTTCATTCCATGTCCTGTACCATGTACAGGACATTCTCTTCGCGACTTAGGTCTGGTCTTATGCCCTGTCCCATGCTCGGCTGATGCCGATAGAAAATATTCTGACAGGAAACCTCGACTGGCGCCTTAGATCGCCTTTTCTTCACTTCACCTGCGCGTCATTCCCGGTTCTCTTTCCTTTATTTGACTTGTTCCTCCCCCGTCACCTGCATCTGTCTCTACCGATTCATCTTTCTATCAAAGACTTTGATTGCCTCTTACTTGGAAGTTGAGTCAAGTTTCTCACAGGTCTCTGCATTTCTTGCCTCGCCGTTCAACTGAACACCCGAGACATCTGAACTTCCAGATAAACGTCACCGCTGCATCACCTGTGTGATACGAAACGAACGAGACGCCATCTGCCTTCTTTGCACCTTCTCGTCGCAGACATCTATCCCTCTCCTTCTCTCTATCGCTTTGGTGTCCGATCTGAGACTGATCCGCATATGATGGGCCCTGGTGATTTCCTGACGCCGAAAAGCTGAAGATGTCAACTCTGTCGGCTCTGTCCTTAAAGATCGACTCCACAGACACAAATATTACCGGTACACAGATCGGCAGCGGCAGCTCTTCAAAACTTCAAGATGTGGCAGTGACCGAAGTGCGCGGGCTGAACAAGACCACGGAGGATGGAGCACAAACCAATCTCAAATCAATCCTGCAGTCTGACAGCCCCATTGCAGAACAAAGCAAGCGTGTGTTGGAAGGAGCTCCGGAAATGACCGAGGACATGCGAAACTTGATCAGACAAGAGCTTCGATCTGGCCGATTCGATATACCGGCTTTCAAAGATCATCAGAGCGGCGACCTGCCACCAGTTGCTCCTCTCTACCGCTTCTCTCTGGACCCGCCACCACACCATTCAATTCAATATCGAGACCGAACATGTCGTCCTTTCCCCCTCCCGCAAAGAAACCAAACTTTCAGCACCCAGATCGTTGAGCATATCGGAGATTGGGCCGAATGGGGCACCAGAATACCAAACGAAGAAAAACGAAAAGAGGCGCTCGATCGTGTTTACGATGCCTTGACGAAAGTCTGGTTTGAAGCGCTGCGTCTAGGGTACACTTCGAGCGGAGGCGATGGACAAGCCACCCTGACCCAGCCACGCAAGGCAAAAGAGGCCTCGAGTCGGTTCAAGAAGGCATCTCTCCATTTGCCGCACGCACGGCCGCGTCAGAAAAGAGAGACAAGCCCATCGAGGAGAGCGATCTTGACATCCCGGAGCCACGCAGATGGACCTAGCTGGGCGGTCTCGGCCGGCGAGTTACAAGAAGCCGGGATTTCTGAAAAGCAAATTCGTCACAGAGTGGCTGCAGGCAATTTGCAGGATGGCGAAGCTCTCTTGCAAGAAACGATGGAGACCCTCGGGGGAGTACTCACGCCGAAAGATTGGAACAAGGTGACAGATGTCACTAAAGCGAACTTCTGGGGAAGAGATCTCTGTCTTTATGCACTCTATGAGGTGATGAAATCAAGAGAGAGCCTCGCACACCTCCAAGAGCTGTATTCCGGATTTACCGGTGCCAAGCAGAAAGAAAACACACAGAGACGAATCGACGAGGAGCAAGAGCGTCATGATTTATTCATGGCATTGGCCTTGGAGATCAAGGACCCGGGATCTTCACTGGCTTCAGATGAGCAGTCCAGCCGTGGAGGCTCGATCAAGGCTTCGGATGAGCTTGGGGAGATATCCAATCAACTCCGGTCCTTCATTCAGCTTCTTGAGACTGTTCTCGAAGAACCAGACATTTCGCAGTTTGCCACCTTGTTTGAGCAATCTCCTTTCTCGAATGACAGTCTCCTCACAGACATGCCGGACGAGAAAATCGCAACCAATCTTGACCAAAGCAAACAGGCTTTGAGCGACCTTTTGCTGTATACAAATCAAATTGAACGCAAGACATCTGATCAAGAATCGCAAGTATCCGGCTTTGAAGCCAGTCTCGACCAGTGCGCGGAGATACAGAATTTGGAAGAAAAAGTTCGAGAGCGAAAGGACGCCCTGCGATATCTTCTCCCGCTTTTGAGCGCGGAGTGTGATGCCGCTACTATCAATGAGACTTGTCAAGGTCGGCCAGTGGACACACAGGATGTAGTGGAGGAAGAAATCGCGCCTCCTTCCAACAAGGAACCATCAGTTGATGAAAGTGCTCTTTCTGCGCCATCTGTCATTCCAGCCAAACGTTCCGTGGATGAAGATGACGAAGTTGAAATGCCATCTCAAAAAAAGTCCAAAACTACAAATGAGCACGAAAGCTCTACGGCCACTGGAGAAGGAGACAAAGAAGAGCTTGACGAGCCACTTGGTGTTCTCAAGGATGTGGGATCGTCTGATGCAGCGATAAGTCCAAGTGAGTCTTCAGTTCAATTGCCGGGAACGAAGAAGCGTCTATATTTTGAGGCATACATTTTCCCCAAGGTGAATCAACTCCTCGCACAGCAAGGTACTCTTCCCGTGACAGACACACGCTGGGCTGTCTTACGAGAGACTCTCAAGCAGGCTGGGGCCTCGACTGAGCAACGAAATGAGTTGGCCAGAAAAATCAACGAAGGAATGTCACGAGCTTGGGAAATGGGTGAAGAAGATACACAGCGAGTCCTTCCACAAGAAGGGAATTCCTCCCCACGGAATTTGGACGAGCCAGGACATCGCTCGCTCATCGTCAGTCTCCGCCACCGGTCACCGTTTGATCCTTCCGAGCTATCGAGCAAGGCCTTGTTTTCCCACAAGGGCTTTCAGTATCGATACACGCCCGAGTCGACACTTGCGCAACGACAATCCATGGACGACATCCTCAATTTGTATGTACGTGATTTGGTCAAACACAAAGGCAAAGACAGTTCCTATCGCTTTGGCTCGTACGTGGTCTTGACGCACCCTGACGACCCCGAGCGAACGAGCATCATCCATGGCGTCTGGGACGAGAGAGATGGGAGTCGAGCGGAGGAACACTCATGGTTTTACGAAGGTTCTTCCCCTCCTGTTCCCGCTCCAGACCAGGATCAATCCGTCGTCAACAATGGACCGAAAAACACGATTCGACTAAAACGCAACGATTCCACTTGGACCGTCAACACCCCCAGCAACCCCCTTTCGAGCAAGAAGACGGGCACGACCAACAAGGGCCGCACAGCATCATCACCAACGTCAAAGTCACCGAGATCATCCTCCAGAGCGACTGCCGCCACTGGTTCCAGCTCCGGAGGCAGCAGACCGAAACGACGTGCTGCAAGGAAGAGCTACGCCGACCTGGACGATGATGAAGACGACGAGGAGTACCGTGCTTCCGACTGATTCATCTGGTCTACGAGCACGAGCGATGAATTGCTGCGAGTTTGGGTGAAGGATCGACGATGAGCTAGCTAGCTAGTCAGCCTTGCATGGTGCAACGATTTCAGACAGCAAGACACATGACGCGGTTCGACAGGTGGAGGAGAGGAGACCCGGGCTGTGTATTTAATTTTGCTCTTTGGATGCAGAGATCACTCGGTCTTTGATTGTTTAGTTGGTTGGCTGGTTTTGGGTTGTTTTTTTCCGATTTGAATTCACAGGGTTCTTGGTCTGAATTTGGAACGAGGAGATGCTCCACACAGAGGGAGAGAGAGAGGAAGGAAGGGAATATTTCGGGGTGCAGAGATAGCCCGCAGAAAGGTGACAGAAGCCCTCAAGTCACATGACAAGGCTCCGAGATCTCAGGAGGAAAAATAGCTGCATGCTAGTCCATAGCAAACAAAATCAGAGAGGCATAATGCGAAAAGCCAAAGTAAATGCCAATGCAAATACCAATACCAAAACTATGAGTTGTTAAAAACAATGCCCGCGCCGAACAAAAGTGGTAGTAATTGAAGAAGAAAGAATAGGGACTGTTTTGCTCCCCGTGTAGGATTGATTGACTACTTTCCCGAGTAGTACCGACGTCGACTTCGATTTGCCTACGCCCTCCGCTTACTCGTATGCCTATCCTTGTCCTTGCTGGAGGACTTTTTCGATTTCCCAGCCGACGCGCCACCACCCTCGCTATCTCTCTTTCCCTTCTTCGCCTTTTTCTTCCTGTCGTCCTTCTCATCTCCAACTCCATCTGCATTCACGTCATCATCTTCAGCGTCGGCTTCAGCGTCAGGCAAGGTTTTCCGCTTCTTCGCGCCCTTGACGCTCACGACCGTGCTTGTGCCTCCGGCCTCGCGAACTTGGCGCTCGGCATCTTCCCATGCTTTGTCGTCGGTTGGGGAGGCGCGCATTTCGTACCTGTGGCGCGAATTAGGTTCGTGCTCCACGTTTGTGATTTGGTGCTGCCTTGGGGCTCTGGGGGTTCTGGGGAATGGAAAGGAGAAAAGAGGCTTGCTTACTTGTCGAGAGGGAGCGCGTCGATCAACGCACGCTGTTTCTCCCTTTGCGCCGGGTCAAGCTTCTCGCCGTCCAGGTCTTGATCGTCGTGGCTCTCGCCTTGATCTCCACGTTGCGCCGGAGCTCTGCTGGCGGAGGAGCCGATCCTCGGTTCCACGACCCGCCCGTTGACATCTCCGTCTCGTTTCTCGGCCAGACTGCTCTCCACGTCGTCCGCTACGACCGCGCGGAAGGCCGTGCTGACTTTCCGCACCACCTTCACAAACATGGCGAGGAGCTGGTTGCTGGGCAAGTTGAGCTCTTTTTCCACGTTGCTGAGGTCTTTCCTCTGAAGACCGATCGCTAGGAGGATGCTTTGTTGCACGCCGGAGAGGCTGACATTGCATGGACTAGCCTTGAGGCGGCCCGTGAAGAACAGATGCGCTATGGACGGCATCATGTCCAAAATGACATGATAGTCGAGCATGTTGTTCGCATACGACTCTAGGCGGGCAAGATCGAAGGGCGAGAAGAGGGTATCGAGGTCGGACTTCGTCAGCGGGTGGATTCCTGCGGGCAGACTAGGTTCCGAGGATGTAGATGACTTTGTTGCTCGTGATGCGGATTCAGAGATCGATAGAGCTTGCACAGATGGGAATGTGTGGAATTGGTATGACAGAAGGGTCAGGAATCGTTTGTGGAAATCTTGAGCATACGCGCTCATCCACGAGCTATCCGCGCCCGTGCTTGTTGATAGAGGTCGAAGCATCACACATGAATGCTCGCCAGTGAGTTCGTTTGCCGTTTGGCGAAGATAAACAGGTGCAAAGGAGGCGCGTTTCCAAAACTTGTGTAGTGGCTGTGTGAGGCCGAATGAAACACCTAGATAATCCAGACGATCAGGTCTCCGTTCGGAGAGTTTGCTGAATAATGGCGGCATTTGCTGGATGTCGCGAACTTTGATGTTGTCATCAAGCAGGTTGGATTCTTCGAGTTCTGCGTCGGTGACCCGAGGCATGTGCTCCATGTCCTCAATGGTCGACTCGTCTCTCTCCGACAGGGAGGTGAATTTCCCTTCATAGAAGTCTGCGAGAAGTTCCAAGGCCCTCGAGCCGTATCCCATATTCAGATATTCCGGATTGGTGGCGATGCGGACAACACGACTTCCCGACAATCCAGCAAACTCTGAATCCTGGAATTGTTGGCTGACCAGCCAAGGGATCAAGTCACCACCGGCTCTCTGACCACGGGACAAGCTACTCATCACAGATTGCTTGCTAATTCGCCCTTCGAGGGCAACTTGAATGACACAAAGAGGCTCGGGAAGCTTGTTGGCATCTTCCGGGATGGGGGGAATCAGGACAAATAGCTGATGTGCAGGCGCGTCGGACATGAGTTGGAGATCGTTAGGCGAATTTTTGTAGTGAGAGGCGACGTAGAGAGCCATCATCTGCTGAAGAAACTTCTCAGACACGGGATGGAAGGAGAAAAGGGTATCTCGATTGACATGGACCAGCTCGCAGGTCGAAGGATGAGGCGTTCCCTGAGTATTCATTTTCGATTTCGGCAGAGTCGCATCGAGACACAAAAGGCGATTTAGCCATTTTTCGACGCCATCTCCCGGCGCATATCGGATCGGCTCCGACAGTGTGATTTCTCTCAGCGATCTACCGCCGTTGTAGACTTTTTGGCCGTCTTTCGAGGCCTTGCCGGTTGCTTTATCGGCGATTTCAACGTCGCCACCGTTAATGCTAGGCCCGCCTCGAGACTGCTCCCGTAGCTGCTGGATGAGCTTGAGTGACAGTGACCGCCCAGTGCCTTCGTATCCGTTGATCGTAGATGCCATGAAGACGAGATAGGGTCCCATCAATTTTCTGACCAGCGGCAACGGAATTGCTGCTGCCTCGTCGATGACGACCAATTCTGCCTGGCCGAGAACGTGGGCATCCTGAGGTTGGATGTACTGAATAGTCTGCCGATGTTGTCTGTGTACATTGATGCGTACAATGGCTTTGTTGTAATCTGGGTTGGTTGACTGCAAGATGGTATAATCAACATGATCCATGTAGTCAAGAGCATCGAAGCCTTTGATGACGAATTCGAAGAGAGTCTTCAAGTTCTCCGGACTTGGTGATGTGATGAAGATGTTGCTATAGCCATGGGCTATTGCAGCTGCCACAGCAACACCGAGTGCAGCGGACTTTCCTCTTCCTCGAGCAGCTGTAAGTGTGACGGTACTCCGCAGTGTCTTTTCTGAAATGGCGTCGACAAAGGTGAGCAACGCTTTTGCTTGATCAACGGTCTTAGCCAACGTGATGAGGGATCCCACTGGCTGGCTATCGGCCAAACTGTCCTTGATTTCCTTCAATTCTTTCTTGTTTGGCAGCATACTTTCCTCATCGGTGGTGGGAGGCGGCAAAGGTTGAACATTTTTCCCGCCAGATATAGGCAGGACGTTGAGTTCATCATCCACAACCAGACAAGATTCACAGCTTCCGAGCGAGAGAATGAACCTTTCATTGAATCTTGCGATCACGTCGTCGTGTGCCTCGGTGCGATATCTAGAATGAACATCCATAGACATAGTGTACAGCTGCTTGAGGCTGTTCATGCCCTTCAGCAGGATAAGCACGAGTCCTCCGCCCTCAACAGTTTCTACTGTTCGCGCCAGCAGGTTCGGCGTCAGGGCCTCGAAATCTTGCAGGATACACATGCCGTACGTGTTTCCAAGGATCTTTTCCGTCTCCTTGTAATAGACGTAGCGGATGTTGTGCAGAGTGACAAAAAGTTCGAATGGGTCTTCGGTGTTGGCATCTCGGATGCCTCGTTTGATTTCCTTCTTGATCTTCGCTTCTCTCTTCTTCCGATGACTTGTGAATCCCAGCAGGTCTTTCTTGTATGCCCACAGGACGGATTTGTTCTGCTTGATGTCGACCGAGGACATGATATAGTGGAGGTGGACAATGACATCTTTGGCCCGATCGCCCACCACGACGATGAAACTGCGCTTCTTCTCTTGGATGCCATTGCGTATGAGCGCAGGAATGCGCGAGTCGATGGCTTTTCGAGGCATTTTGGTAATCCCCGGCCTCCCTCCGCGACACTCTTTAGCAGATCTGTGACCGGTGTTGGTGTTATTGCACCAGTATTGCGATGCGCTGCGGGAGAAAAAAATGAGCGCTCAACGGGCGTCTCCAAAAATTCTTCGGCGCAGTTGCCATTTGGGGTCAAGCTGCGGAGATGCCACGAGGCTGAAACCACATCGTCATGGCATTGTTGGCAGCCTCGTCGAAGCATTATCGGCCGGCCGCCGTGCTTTGCTCCAAGATTGCCGCCTTCCCGCTCAAGTTGCACGACGCGCATCCAGGAAAAGGCGGGCGACTTCACCCACGCGTTCGTTTACGAGAACCCGAGTCGTGATCTCGGGATGCCACTCGATCGTCGGAAATTCCCAATACGAGATTCGCCGTCTGCAGTGCCTGGGCCCCGCGCCATCTGACAGTAACAGGGGGTCGGCTGAGGATGGCCACTACCGACTTGTTGTGCTACTGGTAAGACCGTGATGAACGCCGGATCTTCTGAGCAGGCATTGACCTTGTCAGGATTTCGCTCTTCTCGGTAGCCGCTCTGACGCACTTGATTCCCACCTCGTCAGCACACGGTGAGCAGCTTCTCCAGTCTCCCAACGTGGCAGAGTATGTACTGATGATGTGCTTGCACTTTTGCTCTCAGACCGGCCCGTCCAGATCGTCGTTATCGCTCTCACGGCCTGTTCTTTTGCCCTCCTCAGCGCGAGCAAGACCTTCCCGAGCCTATTCCAGCCTCCGATCTCCAGGCGAGCGTCTCAGAAATATACAGAACTGCCTCTTCAGGAACTCATCGGGGTCATTGAAAGATCGGAACAACCCGATAAAGCGTCAGTGAGTGGACGGCCTAGTGGGAGTGTTCGTCTTTCTGTGTTGGCCGCGGCGGCGTGCGCGTTGTCACTTCGCATTGAGTTGTATCGCCGGATCTCCAAAGCGACCGAATGCACTATCGATGGCGTCGAGGTGTTTCTCCCATTTGCGCTCGCTATCTATGATGCCTTCCGATCACAACAGCGCATGACCGAGGCGCCGGAAGGCAAGCCCGACAACAGTTTGCGCCAGTCATTGCGGGCTGCTCTGCGGTCATGGATCCTCAGACCGCGAACTCGCTATGTCGTTTCCATGTTCGCGGTCTCCTATGGATGCTATTTCACCCAGCGGCTCTGGGCCTCCTCCAATTCAACATACATTTGTCCCATCGTTGTTGGGGAGCCTAAGACCGTTCCGCTTATGCAAGTTTCGAGCTTGTTCTTGGACCTTTGTCTCGCCATTGTTGCGTACGAAGCTTCACCCAAGCAGGATGCGAGCGGCCTTTCAGGACGACGAAATGTCGTCTTGTGGAGCTCCGTCATGATCACCACAGCAGTTGTTTGGTCTTTCTTGGCCATCATTGTGTACATCTTCAAACCAGAGTACAGGCTCTGGCTTCTGTTCCTCCAGCCCTCCATTGAGTTTGGCACCTTACTCGCCTTGGCTGTACACGTTTTCATTTTCTGCGTTTTATGTATATCGACACTACATTGTGTAAGTTTATCCTGTCATTTGCTCCAGGATGCTAACAGGCACAGATCATTAAGCGCGGCGCCCTCGATATGTCCCTTCACATCATTGTTTCCTTGACTATGATACCCGCGTCCAAGTTTATTTGGTCACACAAAAATCCATTTCCTCCGATCCCGAGACCCGCAATGATAATCTCCTTCCTGCTGATGTTTTGCGGCTGGTGGACCTATCGTCTAATACAGCAAGCAATGGGCGAGAGAGAGCCGCTGCGACTGTCTCGGCAGGCGGCCCTTCTCCTTTCTATTTGCATTCTCATCTTTCCAATCTGGATGAAGAAATCCGAGATCCACTTCCACCCAATCGATATGTTGATCTACGACGCGAAAATACATCACGACAGCTATCTTCAGACCGTTGGCAGTACCTCATCGCTCAACGAAACGGTCAGCAGGTACAAACAAAGGTACAATCGAAACCCGCCTCCCGGATTTGATATCTGGTTTGAATATGCCAAAAACAAATCAGCCCTGATTGTGGACGATTTCGACCAGATTTACGATGACTTGCTGCCGTTCCGGACCATTCTACCGGCGGATTTGCGCAAACAGACGTGGGAAATGGTGTCGAACCCTTGGAACGAGATCTCAGGTATCACCATTCGAAATGGGAACGCACGCGTCCAGGACAATGTGCTGCCGACACATCGCTGGATGCTCGAGGGGGTCGCGGCGCTCATAAACAGTTTCGCGACGTACCTCCCCGACATGGACCTGGCCTTCAATCTGAACGATGAGTCCAGAGTAGCCGTCCCATACAAGCAGCTCCAGACTCTTCGTGAACGGGGTCGAATTCAAGATAAGAGCGGCCAGCTTAGTTGGTCCGTTGACCGGGCTGAAGGCTGGCCACCCATTCCTGAAGAAGAATTCCCCGAGACCGTCTTTCACGATATGTCCTTCCGCAACACCTTCCACAAATTTGGCTCGGTGGGATGTTCTCCATCCTCTTCAGCAAGGCGATCCCCGCACGTCTCATCACGGTCCCATATCTGTGGGAGCTGTGTAGAGCCGCATTCCCTGGGTCAGTTCGTCGCAAACTGGACTGTTGCCGCAGATGTATGCCATCAACCGGATTTAGCCCACCTCCACGGGTTCTACCTTTCTCCGGCCGCCTTCAAAACATCCTATCAGTTGAGGCCGGTCTTCTCACAATCCAAGCCACACGGCTTCAACGACATCCTTTACCCATCGGCCTGGAACTACATGGACAAAGTGCTCTACGCGCCGACCGAAGAGAAGGGCACGCCAGGCCAAGATGACTATCATCCAGGCTTTCCGGACCTCCCTTTTGACGAGAAGAACAACGTTCTGTTCTGGCGCGGTGCGACCTCAGAAGGTGTATCTTCCGGCGATCACGCCTGGCGCGGAATGACGCGACAACGGCTGGTGCACATGGCCAACAACCTCACGACATCACCCCACGATTCATTCACGATTCTCCTCCCAGACCCGGCCCGACCCAACAAGTTCAAGTACCAGACACTCTCCGGGCCTGCGGCGAAGGAGCTCGGACTCGAGACTGACATTGCGATCGTGGACCGCATCGCCCGCTGCGGTGGCATCGGGCTGCACGACTGCACAGATCAGGAGGCCGAATTTGGGCTCGTGGGCCCATCGGATTTCCAAGCACACTGGCAGTATCGGTTCCTCTTCGATTTGGATGGCGCGGGCTTCTCGGGCCGCTTCTTGCCGTTCCTGCAGTCGCGGTCTCTGCCGTTCAAGACGGCTTTGTTCCGCGAATGGTACGACTCCCGCCTCACGCCGTGGCTGCACTTCGTCCCCCAGGACCTCCGTCTTCATGCTGTGTGGAGCACACTGGCCTACTTCGCCGGTGTCAACGGTACGATGCGCGGCACCGACATCTGGTGGAAGCCCCATCTCCAGGAGGGCCAGATGATCGCGGAGGGGGGACGCGAGTGGGCGGCCAAGGCCCTCCGGAAGGAGGACATGGAGATCTACTTCTTCCGCCTGTTGCTCGAGTGGGGCCGCTTGACGGATGATAGGAGGGATGAGTTGGGTTTTGAAGTCGATGCCTCTCAGTGAGTCTTGTCTCTCTATCTGCTCCCGTACATGTGAGATGTTTGTTGTCACACATCAGGGAGAGGGGCGAGAGATGGGAGACCGGGAGGCATTAAGTGGCGAAAGGGAACTGCTACGTGCCTGGGCGATCATGAAGCCATAACCTACCCCTCTTGACCTTGACGGCTCGATTCGATGCCGGTGATGATGAGAGCACAGCAAGCGAGCGCCTTTCTAAAAGTAGATAGACAAGTCAAGAACCTCTTACACCTAGTATACCAGATCGAAGTATATGCCAAGTCATAAGTTAATTTTCTGTCCCGTCCCTGATGGCTTGAAATCACCCCGAGATTCAACGAATACCTTACATATAGTAGTAGTACAAATACCACTGAACCCCTTGATGGTTCCCGCGGTAATGAAGAGTCATTGATAGATGCCGGCATGGTATGATATATCTCACGGCGAGACCGAGCCCACCACAGTCACAAGGCCCGACGATCCTTGTCCTTGTCCTTGATCTTGCTTGCCAGCCACGCCGCCACCGCTACCGCTTGAGCCGTACAGCTCGGGAAATAGATCGTTGAGGAGGTCTTCGACCCCACCGCCATCGACATCTAGATCCACGTCCAGACTGAAGTCGGTGGCGCTCACGCTGTAATCTGCGTTGGTGAAAGACATGTCGAAGTCCATATCTGTGCCGGTGGTGGGTGTGAATGGGTTAGGGACCGTAGAGAAGGGGAGAGAAGATGGCATCATCGTCATCGTCGTTGGGGCCAGCGTGGTGTTGGGAAAGTTGAAGGGGAGGTCGAGGGCGCCGGTTGAGGGTGCCTCCGACCAGCCTGATCCGGCGATGGTGTGGGATAATGGTGCGTGGTCGCTCGTCGTTGTCGACGCTGCAGCCATGGCCTCGCCTTCATTGGAATTTCCTGTTACTACGGCGTTCTGAGTCTGGCTCTGACCTTGTCCGCGTCTCTCAACCTCGATGATCCGCTCGGCCATCTCGCGCGGCGTAACGCCCTGTAGCCTCTTGAAGACCCGCTGCAGGTGCCATTTGCTCAGGGACACTTCGCGGGCCAACTTGGCGAGGCTGAGCGGTTGTCCCGCGGCAGCGGAGCGGCGGACGAGGAGGACCGCGCGGGCGATCTTGGTGCGTGCGTCGTCAGCGTCGCCCTCGGCGTCGGCGTCAGGTTCGTGTTCGGCGTCAGCGTCGCGGTCCGTTGCCATGTGATTGCCTGGTGGTGGTTGGATTGACGATGCGGGTGTAGGGATGGAAGGCGCCGCCGACTTGGGGCTTGAGGATGAAGACATCGAGGATGTGGTCGGGAGAGAAGGCGGGAACCCCGGTCCTTCACCGATCGTCATGTCTTCCCCCAGAGAGCCACCGTCAGAGCCTCGACCAGTAGTAGTAGTAGTGTTCTGAGCCTGAGACGCCCGACGAGGCCGGTCTCCGGTCCCGGGTTTGCAACGCTTGCATGCGCGGAACCCATCACGCTCGGCCTGCGCCCCAGTATCGTAGAAGGAGACGTTGGCACGGCGGGCTAGCCTCGCGCGACAGTCTGGGCGGCAGTAGATGCGGGTGGTGCGGACGGCATAGATAAAGGCATCGGTTGCGGAAGAGTCGCGTTGTGTCAGGGCTTTCCAACGTTCTGAGGGCGTGCTGTATGTCGTGTGTGAGGAGGCATGGGGTGGGTGTGAGTGTGCGTGTGAGTGTTGGTGTCGTGAGAGCGGGTCGGGAGGGAGGTGAGGGACGAGAAGAGCGTGAGGGGCAGCGGGTTGGATTGGCGTTGTGGGGATCATGGAAAAAGATTCAGATGGTAATTGAGCATCCATGGGATATGAATAGCCATCAAGCCAGGTGAACTGCATTGAAGCGGGAGAGGCGGTGGCGAGCATTGCTGGTGGTGGAGGGAAATGCTCCAGAAAGAACGGCTTCACCAGGCTCTTGGTAGGAGATTTCGGCCTCGCCGGCCACCCTTCTTGCGCAGGTTCTTCCCTACCTTCACCGTGGCGAGCTCGAAAAAAGGCCGACGGAGAGGAGATATGAACAAGAGAGATTTCGAGCGTTCTGAACGCAGGCTCGTCATTGATGGAGCGAAACTGGAGGTTTGTTGAAGAGTGCCGTTGATGCTGTCCTCTGATTGGTCATATTGAATTTGGAAAGAGCAACGGTGAAGCGGATCATACGGACATTGATAGCAGTTTGAACGGCGGATCATTAATGCTCTATGTGCCGTTTCATGGGTTGACGAGTGTAGCGAATTTGAGGGAGCTTAAAGACCGCGCCTACGGGCCTGCCACTGGGTCTATGCACCTGAGAGCTCGAATTTAAAATAGAAGAAGCAATTCAAGGTTAGGTATGCTATGCTAACTATTATCCGATAAATGCCTACACTACCAATTCACCTTCGACTGGCTCGACTGCTCCTCTGACTCCTCCGACTATCCACCGAGATCTGACTGACGCTATCCTCCGGCCTCACCTCCCTGTCCGTGACATCCAGGCTCTGCAGCTCCTTCTGCTTCGAGACGACGCTCGCGGTGTCATTGCCGCCGCCTGCTACCTGGCGTAGCGGATTCAACTTGCCGATGATCGTCCTTGGGATGTCTATGCCTCTCGCAGGCGAAGGGCCGAACTTGGAGCGTGCAGAGACAAAGCTCCCGTTCTCAGATCCGGCCCACGTCGCTGCCCGGGATGGAGGAAGTGGATATTCGGCCGGATCTCTCTCCCTGCCGCCGCTCTTGACGGTGTGGCTGGACGAGGGTTTCAAGGTCGCTGCACTCGGAGCCTTGGAGCCGACGTTCGACTGCCGACCCCTCGCATCGTCGTGTTGTACTGAACGACTCCGCGTCCGATGCAGCGTCTCAGTGACGTGAAGGACAGTCTGAGCTTCTGCATCATCGAAGGTGTCGCGCCGACTCCGGCGTGAACCGGTGCGAGATTGAGACCTCGACCGCGACGGTCGCTCTTCCTCGCCACCAGCATCTCTGCCTGTGGCTCGGCTGCGGGAGCGCGTGTGAGAACCGCTTCTGGATCCGGCCTTGGACTTATTGTCCGCATCTGTCAGCACCGTCGGGGCTCGGTAGCTCGTCGGCGGGGCATCGTGGGGTTTCGTGCTTCTCTTCGAGTGACGGGAGGCTTTGGATGACGCGTGTGACCCTGCGTCTCGGTCCCGCTCCACGTCTCGAGGACCGGGCCCAAATCCAGAGTCTATACTCACTCGCCTTGCGGTCGGGCGGATGGTGGAAGCGTGGTCGGATTTGGAAGGGTCGTTGTCGTACATGGTAATCAGTCGCTGTCCCTCGTGATTTCGAGAGGAGGTTGAAGGAGCTGGTTCAATGGTGCGGTAGCCTCTTCCGACTCCGGTTCCGACTTTGTAAGAGACCGACCCTGCTGAAGAGTATTCGGGACGTATCAGAGGCTCAGTCGCACTGCGACCGACGACCGAAGGCCGGTGCTGTGGAGGATTCCCTTCTTCTTGGGTCTGGTGTTGCTCGTGTGATTCCTTCGATCGATTGGTGAACGCATAATGAAGAGCTGCTCCAGCAGCAACACCGAGCAAGGTGCCGACAATGGCTTCTCCAGCCCCTCCACCACCAGCACCCGTAGACGAGTTCCGCGGCAACGTTTCGGGTGGTGAAGAGGACGAGGTTGGCCGCACGCTGTTGACGAGATCCCGGGCCACATTCGCGGCGCTGCGGGCTTCGTTAATCAAGGTCTCCAACACATTACTTTGAGGCTCCGGCTTTGACTTCGACTGCGTATCTTCCGCGTTATGAGATGAGATGTGAGATGGAGCAGTCACACTTCTGACTTGAGACGGTACGTTGGATTTCGCCCGAGACACCGCAGTGGGAGCCTTTGAAGACACAACACTCTTCGGCGGTGCCACAGCAGAAGGTAATTTCACGCCAGCCGACCTTTGTGATGCCATCGATCTCGCGTCCACATTTTCTTTGTTCGCTTCGTCGCCAGATCCAGGTCGGTAAACAGCTTCGATGGAGTTGCCATCAAAGTCGATAACGGCTGCAGAGTAATAGCCACTGGCATCCCGTTGGCATGGTTCGCCGTGGATCTTGCCACCCGCCTTGAGTGCGGCGAGAAAGAAGTCCTGAACCTGGCTGCGAGACGAGGCTGGGAAAGCAACATGCGCTGCGCCAGCAGGTACACCCGGGATCTCTTGTGTGATCCAAAAATCGGCTGGTACGTTTGGTGGATGAGCTGGCCCAAACCCTATGGTGTGGTCTTGTCGTCCACGAAAGACGTAGTTGAGAGGCTGGAGGGCTGACAGGAAGAAGGAAGTCGAGGTGGGGAGGTGACTGACGGTGAGAGTGATAGAGGAAGGCATCGGACTGAGAGGGCCGAGGCCGGCGTGGCGCAATGCTCAGGAGGTAGAATGAAGTCAATGATACAGAACGCGCGGTCTTTATGTCAAGGTTGACGATAGTAAGCCACCCGCTCGCGCTGGCAGTCGAGATTCCCGCCGAATTTGACTGATGCTGAAATATGAGCCCTGGTTGCCTGCACAGATCGATGGCCTGGGGCCCGGCGAGACTGTGACTCGAGTTCTCGGTGGCAATCTTATATCACGGTCTGTGTTACCATGAACAAGTCCCGTGCAGTAACGAGA
Organism: Exophiala alcalophila; assembly: GCA_001599775.1. NCBI lineage: Eukaryota > Fungi > Ascomycota > Eurotiomycetes > Chaetothyriales > Herpotrichiellaceae > Exophiala > Exophiala alcalophila. The sequence goes on from BCHY01000003.1 coordinate 1,763,178, forward strand.
GGCCGTGGGAGGTGTTGGAGGAAGGAATCTGCGTCGGCCACCGCGGCCTAGATCATGCACGAGATAAGAAACCAGACAGCAGGCAGATCCCGGTAGTATTGGATATCAGATATTCGGATTTGGGTCCATCTAGGTCTGCGTGAAACAACGAGGACAGGTTCTGAACCTCAGCTCAACAAAATCAAAAACTCAACTCAGGATGACCGATTCGGGACGGGCCTTTGTCCGAGGCGAGGTTCGTGTTGGTTTTGGGAATGATGAGCAGTCAATTAGAAAGGGTCAGAAGACCAACTGACTCATGCGACAGGAGAAACAGACGAGGGCACTAGGTACCTGCGCCAACGCCTCGAAGCACTATCCCGAAAGGAAAACCCAGGCGCCAGACTTGGCTCGGCGCAGGAGGGTACATCAGAGACGAAGTCAGAGGCAAGGCGGGCGGTTGGCGCAAAGATGCATCGACGAGGCGTGAAGATCCTCCAGATGTTGTTGGTGGCGACGAGTAAGAAGCCGGCGAGGATGGACGGCCGACACCATGCCACGTCGAGGAGGTCAAGGGTGGGTCGAGACACGGCCTGATGGGCCCGCAAGAGAGTCTGTCGTTGTTGCAGCCTGATTGGAGTCGGGCAATTGTGCTGTCTACACCACTCGCACCGTGGTTGGTAGGTCGCAGGTTGTTTGCGAATCGGTCGGGCGCAAATGCATGAGGCCGTCCTCCAATTGGTGGTCGACCCAGTCGCCCTCACATTCTCACTCGTGCTTACCTGCGCGTTGCCATCCTGGCAAAAGGAAAGCCAGAGGCAGAAGAACAATGGTGACTGTAGGACTGAGTGCATGACTTCAAATTGACTGTATGGTGCGATGGGCTCCTCCGACTTCCCCCTTTCCGGTTGTCTGGCAGCGTGGCACAAGCTACTGCAGTGTCGCCAACCTGCAAGGCCCCGTTGCCGATGAGTCTCTCCGTCTTTCAATGACGTTGACTGGTTCAACATCACCGGATGGATGATCCTCGCTCTTTTGCCGTGTTGGAAGCAGACAGTAGCATGGTACTGATACATGATGAGAGCAAAACTTTCCCTGGACTGACACCTCCGGTTTGCTCGTGAATTTTGGGACACATCAGTCTCGATGGCGTCGATTCTTCGACAATCACCACTTGTTAGGGCCCTCTCATTCCCTCCCCTCCTCCCTTCCTTCTCTTGCGATGTTGTAGGGCAGGTTGACTTGCGCCTACGGGTTCAGACGAAAAGAAATCGCCTTGAGGGTTGTTGAACCATGTTATGTCTTGTTGTGAAAACAAACGCCAGATCCAACTTCCCCAATGCAAATGTGGCGACAGTATTCGTGCAAGATAGCTTCGATGTTGTGATCTAGCCTTTGCAGAATTGCCCCTGAAGAAAAGAGAAAGGGTGATAGGAGAAAAGTCGAGATACCATACCTTGGTGGCCACTAGATGATGTTCCACGCATCTTCGCACGCGTGGCAGAACTTGCTGCAGGCGATGCTGGCGCTGAGGCTGTAATTGCTGATACTGATCGATTCGTTTTTGAAGGCATCGGCAAAGTCGTCTTTGCCCTTGGCCATGGCCCCGACAAAGACACAGATGCTTTCAGACGACTCGAGGGTGTCGACATAGTCTCTGACTCGGACAACGTCGGCGTCGAAGCTCAGCGTCACCTTGCGGCAGTTCGGAGGGAGATGGTCGGTGATGGGATTTTTAATGACCTTCAGCAACTTCTCCTGTGAGTTCACGGATCGAATGGACAGCTTGTGCAGCAGCTGAACCATCAAGCCAGCAAAACGCTTGAAGGTTCTCGGAATGCGGACACTGGGGCTGACTTCGATCAGGACGCCCTTTGCTGTGTGGATGTAGATTTGCAGCTTGCCGGCCTTGTTGATGGGGGAGTCGAGGAGGGTAAGAAGGCACTGAACGTTGAAGTCAGCTCGCCACTCTGCACTCAGTGGGATGGATAGCCACCTGGTGAGTGATATCTGGTCTTGCATCACTAATGTCTCGACCCATTTTCCTCATCACGCTGATGTGCTCGTCGCTGTTCAAGAGAGAGTATTTGTCGTCTTTCGCGCCCGTCTTGCCGCTGTGGGCAGCTCGATAGGTCTCCAGGCTGGCATTGGACAATACCACAATCAATCTTTTTGTGTCTTTATCACTTGAGGGGATGGGTGCATGTTGCTCCGCGATCAGGCGGGGCAATTGGGGCGGTGGCAGAGATTGCGTGCCTGGTATCAGTGAGTAGAAGGACATGGTGAAAGGATGGCGGTTCGTCCTCCACGGTGGGATGACTGCTTCAACGCAAGCTGGAGGTCAATACATACGCGAACGCTTTCGCTTGCCTCCGGCTTCGTTGGCCAGATCAGACATTTTCTTTTTTGGAACGGGAGCGGTGCGGCAAACGGTGAGGAAGGCGGTGTAGCAAGCGGTGAGGCAGCAGACAGGACAGGGAGGAAAAATTGCAATATAGATTTGAATGCCGGACCCCAGATCTCTGGCTGGTGCACAGAGTAAGAAGAATGCGAGTACGGATTAGAGGAAACGAAACAAAAGAAGACCAAGATATATTCAGAGAAGGGAGAGCCCGTCGACAGATCAAGTTGTCAATCTTGGAAGCGGGTGAGATCGCTTTCTGACTGCGCTGGAGGTAGCAGAAATTTCGGAGAAGGCATCCACGAGGCACGAGGCATCCGATGTGCGGAGCCGAGCGGAGTCTGACTGGAGGGCGTCGTCTTGGCATTATACGACGTCTGTTCATGCTCGATGCCGCTTTTACGCGGGCAGCCTTGCGCTTTCTTGTTGAACGTTGTCTCCCTCGGTTCCTCGGGATGATTGTACATAATGTCCACGTACCGGGACGTACTACAGAGTCCAGGAAAAACCTTTCAGGAAGCGGTGTCAATGGACGTTTTGGAGCCTTCTCCTGCCTAATAACCACACCGGCCAATACATACACATATACCGAGTACGGGCATTTGCCATTGGGCCGTAAGTACTGGGTGCTTCAAGTGTACAAATATCCCAATCCCTCTTCTCGCGACTCCAGTTCCCGAATGACGCCTTGCCTGACTCATCTCTTCACAAATCCGCTGCTAACACACAAGATCAAAATGCAGATCGTCCGCTGCAACGCAGTTCGGTGGCGAGAAAACAAGTCTCCTCTTCTTATGCTTCCCCGGAAGGGGAATTTGTTCAGGATTTCAGTGCGGTTTGCTGCTTTTCTCAAACGCTGGTGCAATGTTCTTCTCGTTCATGTGAACGCTTTTGTACTTCCTGGAACGAGGGGAAAGAATCGGTCCAGGCTCTTTCGGCCAACACCCATGAACAGTCGCATCATATCGACAAGCCTGCGCGTCCATCTCGACCTGTCGCGGTCATAGATGCCATGAAAATCAAATAGTTGGATCCCATGCCCACCCCAGATGTGGCGGCTGTGATCGCGTGTCCGTGATAGGCAGAAGAGCATTCAAGCCTCAGGCTCTGATCGAAGCTCCTGATTCAGAGACTTCATCACGCTCGCTTCGAGGGGGGATTGCGGCTGAATCACATCACTCCCAATGCGAGGTGGCTTTTTGAACGTCTCTTCTAACATCTCATCCTGGTCAGGTACCTTTTCCATGTGGGCAGAAGATTCGAAGTCCGTCACCTGAGGACTTGACATGCTCGTATTATCCTCCATGTCGGTCGCAGTTCCAATAGTCGAGGGCGACACTTTTCGGAGAGCCGGTATCGAAGAGGTTCGGGGATGTGAGGACAAGTAGTGTTCCATGTTCGTTTCGTCAGCCTCGTCAGGTGGGCTCAATGTGCGCTTCTCGCTTGATCCTCTGCTCTCGCCGCTCTCGGAAACGACCGGCAACGTTGCGGCGCTCTTAGGCTCGTCGGTAGTGCCCAGTGTCCGGTCAGGCTTCTCTTCTTCACTCCTACTCCGGCCCTTCTCAGCAGGAGTAGCCTTGTCCGTTTGCTTTTGGGCCTTCCGCATGGTTTTCTCCACGGCTGGGCTCATTGAGGGGGATTGCACTGCGGACTCAGCCTCTACCGAGTTTCCGTTGTGGCCGACCATGGACGGTGATCCAACGTTCTCCGCAGAAGGGGACGCTATCTGTTCCCGCAATCGAGAGCTTTCAGCTATTCTTCGTCGCTCGGCTTCTTCTTTCGTCATTGTGACCCCGGTGACGAAATTGATGAATCGTTCTCCGTATGCTTGGGGTGGTATGGCGGAGATTTGTGTCCTTGGAGCAGAGAGCCCTTTCCAGAAATGCTCGATCCTTTTGATCCAGCCGTACTAGCAGAGGATTAGCAAGTCAATTCCAGCAAAGGCCCGGGGCGGGGCATTGGAACTTACGTGAGTCAGGCAGTCGATGACACCAAGGTAATATACCGACTCGCCCCCTCGTCCGTCTTCGTGCGTAGCTCTAATACCGCCGTCGTAACTGTAAAAGATTCGATCGCGCCTTTCGTCGGCCGAAGACATCTCCGAAGGCATCTTGGTGTTCACGGAACCCATAGGGACAGGTCTCTCCTTCTTCAGCGTCAACCTCAGTTCGCGTGCTTTTCTTGCGCTTTCCATGCGTGACGGTGTCCGGGTTAACATGGCCGTTCCATACTCATCCTCCTCTCTTGCTCCCCCAGGCTGGAAAACTTGCAGCGTCGTCTCCCGCAGATTTTCATGATTACCTTTTCCCAGATCATGAACACCCACCAAGAGGGAGTAGTCCATGATATGAAGCCTCTGCAATAACGCGACGTCCCGTTTCATCTGGTCCAGGAATATCTGCCGGATTCGCGCATCGAACTCCAGGTGGAGGTCCCTTCGTAACCAATTAAGATCCTTCAAGGTTGCTCGGGGATTTGTCGCAAGGTCCTCTTCCTTAAAGTCCCTGCCGACGGTAGATCCCTTTAAATCGAACATCTGGTGGATATCACGATGGGGAGGAAAGAGGTTGTTCATCACCACGAAATGAATCTTTCGGCCGTAGGGGATTTTGACGCGGTGCAGCCCGTAAAACTGACTGATGAGCGTGTTTGGGTTGTCCAGCACATGACGGTAGTAATCCCTGAGGATCTTCCTCAACAGTTTGTGCTCAGCATGGTGGATGGTCTTGATTATGTACTTGTAGTCGCGCGAGAAGTAGAAGAAGGAACCCGATTTTCCAGGGCTGCCCAGCTCGGACAAGATGTATTTGCTGGTGAGACTGACAAGGTAGTCAGCCGGGTCCAAGCAGAAGATGGCTCTGAGATGGCGAAACACCCAGGGGCTGTAGTCCTTGAACTTGAAGTCGTACTTGGCACTCGGCGTCAACTCATTCCCGGTGATATCGAAGCTGAATTTGTGCTTTGCGTCGAAGTCGGCGTTCGTCAACTCTCGGTCCATCTTTGCGTTGGTTCTCGACACAGTAAATCGAATTCCGGTCAGCATGTTGTAGGCCGTGACCCAATTAACATGCCCCTCGTCGACCTTCTTGCCCACGAACACCCGGTCGTCATCTTCATCTTCCCTCCTCTTCCGTCTGCTCGCTCTTTTCTGTTTGATCAGCTCCGTCCAGCGTGCAGCGTCCTCATCGGGGGGAACCTCGTCCAAGTGGGGGTCGGACTGCATGGATCGTGTTGTCCTACGAACAAGTCCTAGCGACGCCCGTCTGTGCCGTACAGTCGCACCGTCATAATGCTCTCGAGTCGGCGAGAAACGACCGGTAGCGGAGAGTGCTTCTTCGGACGGCCCGGCCGAGAAGGAAAAATCGCGCGAATCTCGAGCGCCGACCACGCCCGTCTTGGGGACTTGGAGGGTATGTCGGTGTGCAAGTTTCGGGGTATCGGATGCAGCGGGTGCCAGTTCAGGATATCGATCTTCGATTGAAGCGCCAGGCGACATGGCGGGAGGGGAAGAGAACCGGGTTGGCCCAGGTCCCGGGCCGCGAGAGGGAGAAGGGAACAGCGTTTGTCCATCCGATCGCGACGTATCGGGCACAGTTGAGGCCGTGTACATATGGGAGGGATCGTATTCCGGCCTAGCAGGAGAGATGTCTGTTCTCAAGTTTGCCAGATCTGGCCGCAGCCCGGGCGGAGCTAGCTGTTCGGGGAGGATGCCATTGCTGGGCTCGTCGGAAACGTTCTCGACACTGGAGAGTTTCGTCAGGCCATCTAACGAGACCGGGCTTCTCGAGATATTTTCAGCAAATCGGCCGGTAGCGCTGGCGACCGAATGAGTACTGCCTGCTTTGGAATGTGACCTGTCTCGAGGAGGCTTGACATTGCCGTTGGGGAGGCCGTTTGTCAGAGAGCTGTGGCTGGTGTTGTTCCTCAGATTCTTGAAATGATCCAGCCTGTGGTCCGGCAGACCCGTCTCGACATCGGCGCCGTTAGTATAAGTAAAGACGCCGCTGATGGTCTTGTCATGGGATTTTCGAGGAGGGCCGTCAAGGGAGGAGTTGGCGCTGTTGGAAACAACGGACAGGGGAGACTCCGCGGCCACGGAGGGCATCTCAAGGGCGGGGATGAGGCCTAGAAGAGGAGGACCGCGGTTCGCATGCTAGTAGGGCGAAGGTCACCGGGAGGTAGGACGGTCGGAGAGCATATCTCGAGGGCGTCTTCTCGTCGCGGAGGATAGTTCGGGGGAGAGGGAAAGGCTCCCGCGGGAAACGGGGGCTGCGGTAATCTTGAATGGCTGCCAGATAGAGCGTGGAAGAGATGTAGCAAGAGCAGGGTATAGTGATCGAGACAGGTATAGAGGTGGAATGTGTGGTATGATGTAGCGAGGTTGAATACAGGTGGTTGTCGTGTCCCAACCTTGGGATAATATCGAGAACGAGGATGAAGATGAGGACGGAGCGAGCCTGCGAAGTTGCAACGAACCAACAGTGAAGCGGTGCCAATGTTGGTGATGGGCCGCAGTCCACTGCAGTGGCCGCAGCCTGCAGGCTTCTTCTGCCACTGCTAGTGCCAGGCTGAGCCAGCCGCCCGTGAGTTTCCAGCCATCGACCGCCAAGCAGCAACGCCCAAGACTAATCTCGGTGCCAATTGGCGGTCTGATTGACCACTGGTTCCTTCGGGTCGTAGGCACCAACCATATCTCTTTCTCCAGGGATCGTTCCCCCTCGGCTTTGGCTAGTGGTTGTGCCAGAGAAATCCTACGCTTTGGGCGCCAGATGGGACTCGGAGGCATGGAGCAGATAGTTTTGTGACTCGTTACTGACGGCGTATTTGTTAAGTCTCTACGAAGATACCAAATGGATTGAAAAAGCACTGCTGGCCTCACTCATGCTTGCCGTTCCGGCACAGGGCCGCCTCTCATTGTTATTAAATCCCCGGACGGATCGGGCGACTCGCCCCACCGGAAAGCCTGCTATCGCGTCGGGCTGCAGATTACAATTTACCAGTCTCAATCTCGCAGGGATGATAAGGGTTCAAGGGGTGACGTAGCCTTGCCTGGCCTCGCCACTGCAAAAAGTCCATTATTCCGTTGTCGTTGAATAAATCGATCTATGGTGCTTTTGATACCTACATAGGATCTCGTCTTTCCAAGGGATCATTGGCCACATACACTGTCCATGCTGTAGCATAAAAGCAGCACTCCGCATGCAGGCACGATCCAAGGCCGTGGACGCCTTGCTTCAGGTAAATAAACATGCACATGCACGCGTTGCAATAGAAATCAGAGAAACGGGGATGTTCAGGACAGCATCATCCTCCCCAGGTGCACCAGGGCTTCTGCTCTCGTTTCACCCTCCTCGGTCGAGGGCGCACGTCCATTCGAAGTGATGAGCTCTGCATTCGGATAATACCAAGCGGTGACGGCGATGATCACATAGACAATCTGGTCGGCTGTCGTTAGTCTTGATATCCTCTCCAGGCGCTCTCGACGAACATACCACCAGTAGGCCTCCTTCGAGGTAGTTGGATGAGCCGTCTCTGAGGAAGTTGCCCACCACCAAAATTGCAAGCACCAGGAGCACCACCATGAAAATCTCGAAGTTCAGGTCCATGGGCTTGCCCAGTCCCCACCCAACTATCACAACGAGAGGCGCATTGAATAGCGCGGTCTGGATCGAGGGCCCAAGACAGTGGTAGAGGGCAAAGTTCTGCAATCCGGTCAGAAGACGACTTGAGTCCGTCCGCCTCAGGTACTCACGATTTGGTTATCATACGCTTCATCGACCGCCGTAAGGTGTTCCGCGGCCTTCTCCACCACGGGGACAAGAATCAGGCCCAAGAAGTTGTCTGGAATCCCGTGGCCGACGACAAACTCGATTTCCTCGACCAAGAACACGGCGATGAGCGAGATGAAGGTCAAAGCGAAAACAATGGCCAGAATGCATTCGGTCATGGTCAGCTTCGGCTTCCTCAGCTCCCTGTTTCGGTCTCGGTCAGCCTCCGCGTCCGCCTCGAGGACCTCTTTGAAGATGTTGTCATGAGACAGCGAGTTGTAGGCCAAATAGAGGGCGAAAGCGATGAGCAGGATGATTGAGACGCCATGGCTGATGCTAAGGGTATCCGAGCGCAGCTTCTCCTCTGAGTAGCCTGGCTCGCCGTTGGGGACGGTGCTGCCATTCAAGGAAGAGAAAAAAGCACTGGGAATCAAGAGAGCAAATCCCGCGACCAGAATGAGCCCAGAGCCTGCTTCACTAATGACGGCATGAAACTTTTGCTCCTTGTACCTGAGGCCCCCGACCAAGAAGCAGAAGCCCAAGCACAGTAGAAGATTGGCGAGGATGGATCCGAGGATGGCGGCTTGGATGACCTGGATCTTGTTGCCGCGCCCCGGACTGCCTGTGCCGTCGTCTTTGGCGATCAGGACCATGAAGAGCACAATTTCCACCACCGAACCCAGCGCCGTCTCGATGATGATCCCAAGGACCTTGCTGAGCTTCCTCGCCAATTCCTGGCCAGCAAAGCCCAAGAGGTTGGCTGCCGGTACCATGGCAATGTAATTGATGGCAAATGTCCAAAGATGGTGGTCACCGTGGACGGCGTGGAGGCCAATGGCTGCAGGGACGAAGGGCCAGAGGACATTGACCCAGCTGGACACTGTGCACGATGATGTCCATGTTATCTTGAGAAATATCATCGGGTGGAAACCCTTTCTGCCACTCTCCCCGTCAGGATGAATTCCCGTCGTGACTCGATGGCCGTTGTGGTTGAATCTGGGGATGATCAGGTCGGGGTCAAGGTCGGGATCAGGAGGAGGAGGAAGAGGAAGAGGGGTGGCAGCGGCTGAGGCACTGGAGCCATGAGGCTTCTCAGCGACGCCGCTGTCGGTCGTCGTGGGAGGGTCGTTGGCGGCCGATCGGGACCTTCGGTTGAATAACCTCATGTCCGAAGAGAGAATGGTATGTCAGTTGATGGAAAGAGCAGGAGGGAGAGGAGGAGGCGCGGATGGTAATATCAGTCTTGGGGCTTGCATTTGCTGGCGACAAGAGGCAATAAAGTGACTCTTCACGGTGACATTGTGAAGCGGGAGGAAAGAGGGACGGCGTTATAATGGGCTAACAGATGGGAATCCAGAGTGAATCACGCCGAGAAGACCGGCTCACAAGCATAAGGTAGGCTAAGCTACAAGCGACCCACGATTCGCATGTGAAGGAAGCATTTCAGGAGCTCGTCTGTGGAGTTTCACTGAAGCAGGAGTTGAGGCTGAGGCATGCAACGGCCGCCAAGTGGGACAGAGGACAGCACATCGGCAAGAGGTGAGTTTGGCCCCAATGAAAGGAAATACTCAGGAGTCAGGGGCCAGGAGAACGGGGGGAGGAGGAGTGAAATCGTTATTCGCGATTGACTTGAAGGTAGGTGAATGCATTCTTGGCACAACGAAGAGATGGATGCGTCTGATCATACTGTAGTGTGCTCCATGTGAATATTGATATGGAAGGAGTGAATAATGTCGAGTGCAAGAAGTTGAACTTGAGATTCAGAAGCGTGGGGCTGACGCAGATTGGAGACTCGGAACTCTGGACCGGCACGACGCGTTGGCGCCTTTGCACTGACTGACACGCGCCGTTGTCTTGACAAGTTGACAGTGACAAAATGGCACCGTCTGACAGGGCGTCTCCCTCCCGATCAACCATTGAATTGCATCCCACCTGCATTATTACTACTATTGATATCCGAGTTGTCTATTTTGTTACCTTAATGACTCCTAACATGGGTTCATTCTGTTTCTCTACCTATGCTTCACCTCACCCTTCGTCACTTTGGAAAGGGCGACCACCTTCGACCCAATGCCGGTGCCTGCCACCGATGTGCTCGAGGTCGGCTTGTCTGACAATCCGGATTTCCCAGCCAACTGGACCCTGGCAACCTCCACAGGCAAAACAGAGCCTCATCCTTCTTGTTGTCCTTCTTCCTCTCCAGCCTTGCCAACTCCCAAACTTCGAGCTCCGCCCTAAGACAACGAGATCTACAGCAACCCGTTAATATGGCTGACGCTCAGAATCTCGCTGGCCCACCTCCTGACATTGTCCTGTTGAGCACCTCGTATCGCACCATTTCGCAGGAAGTCTCCAAATTCTCGAATCTCCCTCAATTCGACAACGGGGCCGAAATCCTGAGGCTGCTCCGACAGATCTCCCAGGATGTTGCCCAGCTCACGACTCGCGTCGGCCGGCTTGAGCAAAGATTTGATGGGCTTGAGCAAAGATTTGATGGGCTTGTGCAAAGATTTGATCGGTTTGAGACTCGATTTGCTGCAAGGTAAGTCTCAGCTTTTCCCTTTCTCCGTCATGTGGCTCAGAGAGTAATTTCTTGTTCCAGCGACCACAACAGCTCAGCTCGCGTCCAGAATTCCTGGGCCATCGGTCCCAACTCTGACCTGTCACCGCTCGTGAACCCCTCCACCGGTTCAGCGATTGAGAACTTCCCTCAAACACCCCGAGAACTGCAGGCCTTGACTTCAATCCAACTCACCCCCATTCTTCAAGCTCTGGGCCTACCGAGCGGCGGAACTCGACCAGATAAGCAAAGGCGGCTGAGGCAGTTTATCGGCATGAAACCGGAGGCCGTATAAAACAACACAACAGAATATCACAAAGGAATAAAGTGGAAAATAACGAGGAACGATTCATCAGGGACAGACTTGAGTACACCATTGGATACCTGAAAAATTGAGCGAAGGAGCAAAGGGAATGTCATCTGTAAGGTTTGGGGGTTTCACAACGAAGTACGACCGCAACGAAGATATGAAAAGCGCATCGTCTCTCCGTCTGTCTTCTTGGGCATGAATTGAATACCAAGTTCAAGTACGAGTATCTTCCACCATTCGGTGGGGCCCTGCAGCCCCCCGTTCGCATTCAAACTCCCGCTCTCTCTTTCTCCGCCTTTTGGGTTGGGGCGCCTTCCTGGGAAGAAAAACATGAACCAGCCTTCAAACTCCCCCTTCTTTGGGATGTGAATGGCACGCGCCTCGACTCTATTACAGACTGGCCATCTCGGGTACCCACCCCGGGAGAGTAACACGAAGACGAAGACGGGATTTTATTGAGAAAGCAGCAAATCCAAGAGTTGGGTATACACCATACAGGATAAGTACCTTGCTTTACCACTTAACCTATGTTCTTCCCTTTCCAATCGCGTCAATACAGTTCGTTTCCCTTCGTCTAATCGCTCGCTCGATCCATAAATACTGTTAACAATCAAAGGTCATCACCCGATAGCGCAAGCCCCGAGCCCCGAGCCCCGAGCCCCATCGATCGCGTTCGATATTTGACAAACAACGGGGTGAGATGGATGGCGGATGATGGATGCTGTGTGCCTCCCCATTTCTCTCAATCCTTTTGGAATTCAACAAGTGCATGCATGCATACTCGACCCAGCTCGTATGATCTCTCTCTCGTTCATGGCGTGCGTGGTCCGTTTCATTCTAGTACCTTCCTTTTAATCGTTACATATCGACGGTTGGCCTCCTTAATTCGAGCCAGGGCGACGCACGGCGGCTCATTCACTGCTTTTCGCTCATGACCGTCCACTTCCAGCTCGGCATCCCTCCAGGCTGCGGACTCTGCCTCCCCATAAACACCCCTCCGGCGTTATTGCTGTCGTTGCTCGCGTTCACGCTCGCGGTCGAGTTCGCGCTCAGGCTCGGCATCTGCTGCGAATCCGACTTCATCTCCGTCGTCGACCCCGCCCCGCTCATCATGCTGCCGATCGTGTGTGGGTAGAAGCCCGACGAGCTGGGCATGCCGAAGGAGGAGGATCCGTCGCCCATGATGTCGGGCGACGCAGTCTGCTGTGTGAACATGTTGTTGTTGGGCGAATTGGTCGACCAGAGACTGGCCGCCGGGTCCAGGGACAAGTTCGAGGGTTGCATGTATTGGTCCCACGCCTCCTAGAAAGTTGTTGTTAGCCAGAAGCACACAAACTACAATCGAATCCTTGGAAGAGTTTCAACTCACCCAGTCCAGATTGACTCCTTGACCCAGGTCTCCCATGGCTCCGCCGAACCACCCGCCAGGGAAGGCGCCTGGTGTTACCGGTGCGCCAAAGTTCAATGGATCGCCCGTGGCGTTAAAATTCGGCGCGTTCTTATCCCAGTTGGCCCCGGGTGATCCAGCCTGCGAGGCACTGCCGTTGGGTCCGCTGCTCCCCACGCCACCAGCTTGTAGCATGCCCAAAGTCATGGCCGCCGTCTGCTCGTCGTTACTCGATCCTTGTGGCTGTTGGGCGACGACGGGCGGAAGTCGCGCATGCGGAGGATTGCTGGGGGAGTATGGCAACTTGATGTGGTAGAGGAGCACGTTCAGAAGCTCGCTGGCCTTGTACGCCTCGATACTTAGATCGCGATTTGCCATCCACACGTCGCGGCTTTCCTCCAGTGCATGAATGAGATCATCCCGAGTGTACCTCAGCCCCTGAACGTAGGCACCGTCCGAAGCGTTGCTTCCCTGGCTGATACTCCCACCACTCACCGAGGTACTTGGGGTACTGACGTCGTTATCCGACTTCTCTCGGTGATGGTAAAGATCCATACAGACCACGGTGGCAGCCAAAAGATAGTCGTGAGCCGTCAAGGAATTGACGTGGTTGCGCAAACTTCGTAACCGGCCTCTCTCACGGCTCTGCTGGTGCTGAATGGTCTGGAAACTCAGGAGCTGCATCGCAGAATCCATGCATTGTCTCCTCGAATGCATGTAACGGTTGCCATTCCGTGCTAGCCGCATGAACCTTCGGTGGAGGACACATTGAGACTTGTGATACACAGTGGCCAGGCTGAATCGGGCCATGATCAGGGAGATCGGTGCCAGCGTCTGCTCGGACATCGGACGCAACTTCAAATGCTCGGGAATACTCTCGTAGATGTCTCGCAGGCCCTGGTCGATCTTGAGAACCTCGTCGTACCCTTTCCGGTTGACTCCATTGCATTCTTCCAGCACTCGGCCAAAGCCAAATGAAAGACGTCCTTTCGCGATCATGTATGAGATTGGCGTTGCTTCGGACGCGGGGCGGGCAGCGGGGAGTGAGGTTGAATCTTCATCAAACTCGTCATCGTAGATGTTTCGCGGCAGTTCCGTGTCTGAATCGCCAATGCGAATCATGGACGGCAGCGCCACTTGGAAGGAGAACAACAGATCCGCGCTGCGCACAAATGTCCAGACTCGCCGCCGCATCTCTCCCTGGAATGGACTCAAATTGGGGAACAGCTTCGCGTCTCGGTGATAGCCCATGCGCATGGCCAGTCTTGCGATCATGCCCACCAGCACCCACACACTTGCCTCCGCGTCCCGATTCGATGTGTATTCGGCATGCAGGTGGAAGATCAGTGTCTCGATGATATGGTTATGAGGTTTCGTGTAGTCGGCCGTAATCAGACAATGTGCCATCTGCGTGCGGAAGTTGGCCGCGAGGTCCTGGCATTTGCCTCGAAACTCAGGAGGCTCGTCCCCTTCTCGTCCATATGATAACATGGCCAGGCGCATCATGGCGAACAACATAGCCACCCAGACAATCGAGGTCTTAGACGGATCGGCCCAATGTTGGTTGTAATGTCGCTGGAAGGTGGGACCGTGCAGAATGTGGGTTGCAGGGTCAAAGGTGTTGAAATAGCGGCCGATCAAGATGTCCGACATATAGCGCGAGGGGATTTGGGCAAGGATCTCTGCTCGACTGGGCGGAATGGTAGAGCCAAAGAGCAGCGCAGGACCTGAGCCTACATCTGTGCCCATACTTTTCCTCGCCAATTCGACCTTCTCCATCTGTTCTTCGTACTCTTTCTTGTGAGCCACAAAATAGTTTCGGACCTCACCAATCTCATTGAGCAAGGCGGCCCAGTGAGCTTCACCGACGTAGAACGTTTTCTGCCTCTCGGCGTCCACCTTCAATATCCCGAAGCTTTTCGTCACGCCATCCGTCTCGCTTTCGGGTTCTTGGTCGGGTCCATCGGGAACATCATCCATCATTGCGCTCTCGTCCAAGTCATTGTCGAGATTGGGTCCCAGCGAACCACTCCCCACCGTGCTCGTCCCTGCTGAAATCGCCTGAACGGCCGCAGCCGGACCCAGAGCTTGCGAGCCGTTCGTCATGAGCGACAGGACCAGCCCTTCAAGACGGTCTATCCGATTCTGCATGTCGTCCGGGGTCGCATTGGCGCTATTTTGGCTCTGACTGCCCTTCTTCTTCGCCGCCGGGGCGGCATATGCACACGAGGCACCATCGCCCCGTTTTGTGCAATTATCGCACGGCGATTGCCGGTTGCATTTCAGCTTTCGATGTCGGCACGGCGCGCACGATAAGGGAATCCGATTTCGTTTCCGGACGACTCGGAAGTGATCTGGCGAAGCGCCGGAGTACGACGAATTCGTCGAAGGAGGAGTAGGAGTCATTTTCAAAGTGTCTTTTTGCGCAGCCTGTGGCTGTCGATCTTCTCAGAGCTGTCTGTTCAAGGGCGAATACCCCGCCGAGGTGGCTGGATATGGCGGCACTGGACGCGATGGAGGGTTGAGCGGCACTCTGTCGCACGCGCGCACTGGGATCGAGGAGATAGGATCCGGAGGAAGAGTGTACTCGATCGGTGTCGCAGACTGCGCAGATGAACTGCAGTCAACAGAATGGAAGCGCGATTGAAGTTGTCGCTTCCAGGCGCCAGGCAGAAAAACGTGGTGTCGGATTTAACACACTTAACGGCGCAGGCTGGGAGGAGGCCACGTGAACACACCCGACAACAGTATGAGAGTGCGAAATATCTCCGGCGTAAGAGGGATTATTAAGCCTCGATCACTGGCCCGTGATGGTTGAGCAGAGTATCGAGAGGGAGGAGGAGGAGGGGGGGAGGAGGAAGAGGAGGAAGAGGAAGAGGATGGGGATGTAGGAAGAGGAGAGAGAAAGGCGTAGAGAAGATTGCCACCCAGGATAAAGGACGAGGGTAGGAAAGGTACCTTAGGTAGGGTGGTGTAGAAATGGGTACGGAGCCTGGAGGACTACGTACTACTAGTACAAGCACCTGGAGGTATCTGCCTCTAGTATCGTACGGCCAAATAATCATTCAATCAGGTCTAGCAGCAGTACGATGTGCTTGGAAGTTGAGACTTGGGGCCGTAGAGGCAGTTAGTTACTCCGAACTCGTGCTGTCTTTCGCTGCCAAGTTCCAATAACAAGGGGATGGGATTGATGGGCGAATCTACGATGAGGAAAATGCACGGCTCGCAAGTCGCGGCGGCACAAGGCGACACTGGGAGTGCGCACTTTTCTGCTCTGCTAGTACTATCGGTGCCGGGAGCATCCTCCGCTGCTCGATCAGAGAGGTGAATCTGATACGCTCGCATTGCCGCATGATGACTCACAGGGAACAGGAAGCGGAATGGGATGGACATGCGAATGGGGAATCAGAATGGCGATCTGTTTGAACTTTGAACTTTGGGCTGCCGGTGACGGCTAAGGTACCGTCACTAGTGTAGACTCAATACGTACCTCAGGACTCGTAGTGCGTAGTGACAGGGGCTGAGCAGAAGGAAGCAGGAGACTGATTATACGAGGAGGCAGGCATTGCGACGACTCGGCGAGGTTGAGAACTTGAGAGGACGCACTTTTTACTCACGAGTCAAGCAAGACTCAGCGTCAGTTCTTGTTGGAGCAATAATACTGATGGGACTTGGGACTCGGGAGGCCTCGCCAGCCTGGGGGCCTTAACTCCGGGGGTGACGACAATTGGACAAACGCGCATGGTGGGTTGGCGGTAGTAGCGATAGCGGGCCTGGAAGCGCGGCTAGGGGGCTGCACTGGAGGCTCGTCAGGTATGATCTCACGCGTGCCTGAAAAGAGTGATGTCAGTTTGCATCGACGCGCCATACACATTAAGGTGCTCCGGACTCGTAAAAACATGTTACTTGTACTAAAAACACACCAAGCAGTGCACATCCTGATGCTCATGAGCCGATCGAGTGCTAACGCCAAACAATAATCATCAAGTACTTGTATTCAGCTGTCCCTGATGCACATCGCGTCTTCGCTCATGCCACTTTCTCCCTCGCTCTTCGGCAACATGACTTGACATGAATTTCGACCACTTCTCGTCTCGACCATCATCACCCTCTCAAAAGTCCCAGAAGCTTTTTTGCGCTTGGCCTTGCCCGGTCGTCGTCGTCGTCGAAATTCCCTCGCCGCCCATGCTCCAATGGCTCTCCATACCCTTTCTCAGTCGGTTGTGCGTGGGCGCCTTCTTAACTTGCTCTGGAGCATCGTTATCCCAATGTGATTCCATCATCTTTGACGCTTTGGTCCGATGGTCAGCCGCCTGGGTGTTCGTGTTCTCGTTGTTGGCTTTGTCGGCTGCTGGCGACGAGCCGCTCATGCTCCAATGGCTGTCAAGGTTATTCTTGCGGCTGGCGTTGTTGGTGATGGTTGCTAATGGCCCTTTCCCTCGGGGCTGCACATCTTCTTCGTCTTCACTGTACAGATTGTTGGTGTACAACCCCATGCGGTCGCCCGCTGAGCTGGTCGGCCGGCCTGATGTGCGGCTGGGAACGGGTGTTGCAGTATCCTTGAATTCAAAATGCGATTCGGCGTCTTTGCGCGCCTTCGGGACCACATGTCGCTGCACAGGAGTTCCGTCATCCTGCAGCTCAAAGTGACTCTCATTGTCACGCCGTGGCTTCGGGGCAGCCTTCTTCGCGGGCGTTTCCATATCCTCGCCGGCATTGCCCAGGCTGAAGTGAACGACGTCTTGACCTCGGAGTCTCTGCCCAACCTTGTCCGGGGTTGAAAAGTCCTGGAAATCCCATTGAGACTCATGTTTGGTTGTCTTGGGTCGCATAGGGACGGCCGCCGTTGGTTTTGGTGCGCCATCTCGATGCTGCATCGGGTCATATTCGTCCGCTTCTCCCAGGTCGAAGTGGTTGTACTTGGCGGGGTTGGACTTGTATCCCACGGCAGCAGCCTCGTTGGGATCATCGGCAAAGAGGCGAGGTGCACCAAATTTCTGGCTGGCGGCACCCTTGGATGCGACAACTGGCTCCACCGGCACCTTCTTTGGCGATCCTGGCTCATGGTCTTCATGGCCAGCGGCAAAGAGCTCACTCATCTCGCGTGGAGGCGGTCTAGCTGACGCACGGGGTGCGACGGCATTGGGCGCAGCGAAAGGCTGGTTCTCGTCGACAGCTCTCGGGGAGAAGAGGTCAAGACTTGCGTATGGGTCTTTGATATGCCTCTTGCTTGGTGACACGTTGCGCGACGACGCAATGCTCTGGTTGTCAGAGCGGCCTCGAGGACTGCTCGGTAACTGGGGAGCAGCCACCGGAGCGGACGACGCGCCTGAGTTGATGAGTCTGACCTGATCCTTGCCATCGAAGACCGGCCAATTCCTGCCCCTCGATCCGATCACTTCGGCTTGTTTGAGAAGCGAGCCTTGATCCCAAGAGATCCGAATTTGGGAGATTCTACGGTCAGCATCGAAATAAACAATGTGCGTCTAGAGGCCAAAGGTCAGTCATAGCATGAACCAAGGAAGGCCAGTTCTGGCTCACCACTGGAATTGTGGCAATCTTGTCCACGATGAAATTCTCCAGACCCGGGAGGTATGCGCCTCCTCCTGAGATGAATTCCAGAACGGTCTCGATTTCCAAGGCCAGGGAGTTGACACCTTCCACAACAGATATGATCCTCGTGCTTTTGGTCTCCACCACCTTCTTGTTCTGGGTTTCGAGATGTTTCACAATTGCGGCGGGCTGCGACAAGGTCGTGAGAGTGGTAATATAGTGGAAGGAGGCATTCTCGGAGAGGCTGATCGGGTTGGGGAGGTCAAGGAAGCGCTGGTAGATTTCTTTGAGCGCCATATTGACTCTGGTCAGTGCTGAGACGTGGTGAGCTTTCAGGTCGGTGACAGAGGGCGTGGGATGTTGTTTCAGGAGTTGAGAACGCGAGGGGAAGTGAACAAGACGCGCTCGTTGAGGTGCGGCAGAACACGGCGAGGGAGGAGCGGGCGTGAGTAAACACTAGATTAATCGAAGGTCAGGCCTTATAGACGTTGATGGTGGATCTTCAACCACGTTCAACGGAAAAAGGTGATGAAGCCTGCACTGCCAGGGATGTGACGGAAGGTTCTGTCTTTTATCTAGAAATTCTAGTCACCAACAAACAACAGTGAAGCATGAACACCTGACGTTTTAGTACGGGTACTACGCAAAGCACAAAATGAGGGAGCCATTCAGAGGGGGTGGCCTGTGGGCTACTTTTAACGCCTGGCAGCCTACAGGCGCCGCCGCCCGACTCCTTTCACTCCCTACGAGGCGCCTGGAAGAAGGTGCCGGTTGTTATTATTCACCGGCCTGCAGCATGCAGGCTGCAGTGGGAGACGCGATGGGCGATGGCGGGGCAACGCGTCCAAAACACTCGGAGTTCCAAGGCGCGCGGTGCATTAGCGGCGTTTCACCGCTTTGTCTTCAATTGGGGCCTTGGGGAGCCTGGAGCCACCGCACAGTGTGCAGATTCCAGAACACCAGAGCCTTGTCGACTATCGTCTGCCAGGCATGCCGAGTCCCCCCAAAGGCCCGAAACTACTCGAGTAGCTATGAATCACAGGCTTACATTTTTTGATGCCTCTCGTTCCTGGTCAGAGACACTCATCTCCAGTTGAAAAATGACCCTTCGAGCATGCTCTTTCTCTTCCAACCGGTTGCATGAGCCTGAGGAACCGCACCCAAACGCACAATGCTGAACCCACGACTAGATAGTGGAGGGAATCCCCCATATCCCTCTTTTTCAGCCACATCCGACTTCGAGTGTGTGAGTTCGAATTGCAGAGTGTAAGTCGAGGTCGGCAAACTTCGAAGTTTCTGGCTCGTGCAATGCGACGCCGGCGAGAACCGGCAGACGAGCCTGTCGTATCCATAGCGACTTCAAGCCCGCTCCAGTTGCGAATGGCATGAATTTGTTGATAGACGAATCACGCCGCACTGCTCGTGTCAGGAATAAAGAACGTCGATGATAGTGTTGAAGATGGGCCATCCACTTACCCAAACCACTGGGCAGACATCTTCCCGATGGCGTACATATTGCCCACGTCACTTCGCAAACCGATGAGTTGCACTCTGACCGCTGAACCTTTCTCAATCACGTCTCCAGCGTTGTTGGAATACTGTGGTGGAGTGGCGTCCGGGTTGTGTCGCATATCGGGAGGAAGATGCTGCGTCTGGGTTAATGTGACTGCGCTCGCTCAAGACCACCATTACCACCTACCAGCTTTGAGACAAAAACGGTCAAGGGCCCTGCCTCGCAGAAGACACCCTGGGGCTTGATAGACGAGACGGCGCAATCGATCTGGACAGGGCTCGCCATCAGTATCATCTTCATTTTCCCCTCGATCTCGCGTGAATTCCTACCGTCTCGCCCTTGAAGGGCTTCCACAAGATCGCGCGGTAAAGAATGGTAAATTGCGCCTCTCCCGACCCTTGTCTGATTCTTCCCGCAGAGATATTATGAATGTCCATTATGCACACGATGTAGTATTCGCCATTGCAACTGCCCTCCAAGTCGGCATAGAGCTGGTCCTTCAGCCGTGCGCTCACGTTGTTTCCGAAGAAGGAGGGATGAATGCTGATTTCGCGCTCGAGATATCGCAGGAAGAACATGGCGGCGGCGCGTAGAGAATGACAGTGGCGTGCGTTGGACGGTCGGCGATCGCGTGAGCCAGAGGGAGCCAGGAACTGGGCCAGAAATCGCGGCGTCCTCTGTTCGGGTTCAATTCATCCTCTGGGGAATGACCAGCGCGAGGCTTCACTTCCCAGCGCGACACTGTTTGGCGGAGTGACAGCAGGGTGTGATAAGAGTCACAAAACCTCGGCTGGCTGGGATACTGCGCGAGGGAGCAGAAGGGAGCGCTGGTGAGGAATGCGACAGAGTGATGTGGTCTCGTTGTGCATGAATATTTCTTGATGTGCCGCGACAGTGCCCACGGGGCTTTGTGCCTGTGCACGTGACGAGAGATTCAGCAGCCAACCCCGGGCGCAGGCAAGCTACCGCTCTCTCCGGGTTCACCACCACCAAAAGTCCCGCTGCTTCTCGCCTGCGGGCCTCAGACCTGCCAGCTGCCGCCTGCCACCTGACACCTCGGCGTCGGTGGTGTTATACTCTCAAAAATCATGTCGGCCTGCTCTGCTCACCCTGCTCTCACACATCCATCGTCAGCCATCCTCTGAACCCGCCCGCTTCATCGGGCAATCCGGCACGCTTGACGCTTGTCGTCAATGACTTGACTTCTTATCCCCATCTGTGTGTGAGAGACACAGCCGTCGCGACCCCGCCATGGCCCTCAACCTGGAGAAGCAGCTGCGCTTCGTGAGTTCCGCCCCGACGGGTTCCGAACAATCTCACTGACCTTTGGTGTTGCAGTATGGTGCATATCATCACGATCCAGTATGTTACCACACCACTGCTCGGTGTTTCCAAGACTAACCACCAGCAGATCAACATCGCCATTCACATGGTCGGTGTTCCTGTCATCCTCTGGACGACTTTCCTCATTGTACGGTTCCCTACGATTCTCGGTCGCGCTCACAATCATGGCATCTGACTGGTCTAAGGGTACAAACACGGGGCCGCTGATCAAGTTGCCGCCATCGATGACAATACCAAACCTCGAGCTCAATGCCGGGACGCTTTTCTGCTTATGCTATTGCGGCCTGTACATCTTATTGGAACCAGTTGCAGGCACCGCATTTGCCGCACTCCTGCTGGCCGGCACGGCATATGCCAGCCACCTAGTCACTGTCCACGGCATGACCGCAAACTTCTGGGCCGGCGCCGGCTTTCTGGCCTCGTGGATCGCACAGTTTCTGGGCCATGGGGTGTTCGAAGGCCGAGCGCCCGCGCTTTTGGACAACCTCTTCCAAGCCTTTTTCCTGGCGCCTCTCTTTGTATGGCTTGAACTCCTGTTCGCTCTTGGGTACAGACCCGAGTTGAAGAGCCGTATGGACAAAATGGTTGTGGAAGACATCGCCAAATATCGCGAGTCTAAGGCTCTGAAGGCCAACGGAAAGGCCGTCAATGGTCACACAAAACAATCCTGAACATGGTGCGCTACGACTGAAATGATGACGGTGCTGATCGGAGGAGCCTACTTTGCTAATGAATGGTCTGGTCGTGATGGATGACCTTGAACAATCTTGATTCCGAATATGTCTCTCGAGATCTCCGACAGGGGGTATCTCGCTGGAGGACTGGGGGCGTTCGCTGCTTTGCGTGACATATGCGATGTGCCTCGATCGTTCAGAGTGGAACACAAACGTTGTGTGAGCGGGCGTTGGAATCTAGAGGATTAGTAGGACTCGTTCTACTATCATACATGTCCGATTCTTTACTCTTGTTATTTTGCCAAGGCTCCCCGCGCTCCTTTCTTCGTCTGTCCAGCGCGTAGAGACGTAACTTAATTCCATCATGTCTCGACAAGACTCAGGGATCGAGGTGCTGCTCGAGGCTTCTGCCAGACGAAACATCTCGTTCTCAGAAAATGAGTTGCACGCGATCCGATCGGCGGAAGTCCAGTCACCGCTGGCAATTTGGGTGCGCGAACACCTCGTTGCTTCGGAACCCCTGTCAGTCGATGAGTATTCACTGTCCGTCCAGTCCACCATGTCCCATTTACCATCTAAGCCCACTGACAAGGAGCCAGGTGGCAGCTCCTAGATGGAAGTACAACTATCGACGCAAGCGACAGAACGTCTGCCGGGTTCTCACTTCCGTCGACCGAGGAGGATTTTCAATCTGCCATCTCGGCCCTCAAGGCCTCGACCAAATCCATTGGGCGTAGAACAGATGTTCTCAATGCTCAGAATGCTCATCTGGTCCGGATAAGCACTGTGGAGGCTGCGGTGCAATCTCAGAAGTCGAGGCATGTTCAGTACTTCAGCCAGAAGGAGGCGGCGGAGATCCAGCATGTCAAGTTCGCGGTAGCTTTATCCCACCCTTCAGCCGTCTTGCAAACGGCCAGCCACTGACCCTACGGATAGAATGAACAAACATCCCTACAGCTGCAACTTGATCTCCAGGCCGAGGCCGACAGCGTGGCCAAGGAGAGTAAGGCTGTCCCGGCAGTTGTGACAGAGCTTTTGAATTCGGACGATCGTGCGCTCACGACGCTCAACGACGTTTCTTCTGCTAAGAGCCTGAAAGCGTCTTTGGATGTCGACCACTTGAAAAATCGAGCGGATGATCTTCTAACGGCACTGCGCCATCTACGAGCCAATCTTATCAAGGACAGCCTTGATTGTACGTATCTGGAAGCACTCGAGCATTCGACAGATGACAGTACGATTGATGAGACCTCCGATGACGCGGCCGAGGCAATCCAGAGAGACCTGGGATCTTTATACACCGAGATCGACGACATGGTGACGATGGTTGTTTCGCACGAGCATGGAAACAGCATTTGTTCTGCCCTTCAGGACGTCCAGCAAATTCAGCAGGAGGAGGATTACACCCTCAGTGACCAGGTTCGGCGTCTACCCCCTTTTCGCCTCCGCTTTATGAGACAACAACTGACACGTCGGGCCTAGATCTATTCCAAGCTATGCAACCTCACCAACTCCCTCGAAAAGCTCTCTACCAGGCTTGAGAAACTGCAACTCCAGCGACTTGCGCTTCGAGACCTGTCCTCGCAAACCCGAAGTCTCGAATCACGCACCCTTTCTCGCTCGACACCGCCGACTCTGCTCTCACAGCACGACGATGAGAAGGTTCACAGCCCTGCAGCAACAGCTCTTCTCCAACACCTGGGCGTCTCCCGGCGTCTAGACGCGGCCGATCGGACCACATTGAACGAGCAGCTCAACACTCTTGCGACAAAACTGCAATCTCAATCTTCAGAAGAGATTGGCAAAATTCTCCGCATCTCGGAGGAAGCAGCGGCAAAGAGACGGGCGGCGCTGCAACGCCTCTCCGATGCCCTGGCGACGAACCCAGCCAAGGTGAGCGAATTACGCGAGCTAGAGGAGAGGATTGCGGCTACGAGACGGGAGATGGAAAGTAGTGCGTCGTCTACAGGCGATGGTTGAGGGACGACTTCGTGCAGGTAGGGAAATGAGCATATGCTGTCCGCTAACATATGGAACTCGTGTGATTTTGTAATGTGGACTGTTTTGTAATTGTTCATCATGTTGCATTGTATGTATTCCATTTGCCATGAGTCGTGCCCAGCCGACCGCAACCCTGGCAATGTCTCTTAGGTATCAACGTGAAAAATAAAAGAAACCAATCGCTCCAAAACGGACGCCCAAAAACCGAACCGAGATTAAGCACCTGGTATCATTGAAAAGACAAACACAACACCCGTTCGCAAAGCCGGAGGGATATGTAGTACGTAGAGCACCGGGAATTCAAACCTCCTCCCTGATACGCTGCAACAGCACAGGAGGAGGAGGCGTGATAGGCCCACTCGACTCGCTCTCCGAGAAATTCCTCTTCTCCTCAGACCTGCTCTTCGTGAAGCTCCTGGCCAGAGTGAAGAAGCCCTGGCGCAGACCGAGCGCAGAGCGGACGTGGCGACGGGCCTTCATGCCCTCAGTCTCCTCCTCCTTGAACCAGCCGGTTCGGCGCTTGACGAACTTCCACAACTCCATGCCAGCGACGAAGATGAAGACGCAGATGAAGGCGGGGGCCCACTCCCAGCTGATGCCCTTGTGCTTGAAGACGCTGGTGTTCAGGCCTGGGATGTAGACGGCCGGGAAGACGGAGACGGCGCCGATGACGACGGACCAGAAGAGGAACTGGTTCTCCCAGATGTCTGCGAAGAAGGGGAACGCGCGGGTGTCGTGTGGGTTGATGCGGAACATGCTGCGTCGCATGGCCTTGAATTCCCACGCCGAGATGAGGATGAGCCAGGTCAGTTCGGCGAAGACGGCGGCGCGTGCGCGGAACACCACGTCGCAGGTTGGGTTGTAGCTGTGGTTGCAGTCGACTCCAAGGCCGTCGGAGCCCGGGCCGTAGACGATGAAGACGAAGGTCATCAGGCAGCATGTGCCCTGGATGGTGCCGTACACGAGCATGTCCGTGATCAGTTCCCAGGTGAAGACGCCCTTCTTGTTGTCGTGCGGTGGTCGTTCCATGACGTCCGGAGCAGCCTTCTCGCGACCCAGCCCGAACGCCGGGAACGACGAGGTCAGCATGTTGATCCACAGAATTTGCAGCGGCGAGAGTGGGAAGACCGAGAAGCCCGTTTCGTCCTGGAAGCCCAGGCCGCAGATCAGCAGGATAACCTCGCCAACGTTGGACGTGAGCAGATGGAGCACGAAGCGCTGGATGTTGTCGAACATGCGTCGTCCTTCCTCCACAGCGCTGACGATGCTGGCGAAGTTGTCGTCCGTCAGCACGATGTCCGAGGCCGATTTGGCCACGTCGCTCCCGTTGAGGCCCATGGCGATGCCGACGTCGGCCAGTTTCAGCGACGGCGAGTCGTTCACGCCGTCGCCCGTCATGGCTGCAAACTTGCGGCGTCGGTGCAATGCCTCGATCATGCGCACTTTTGTCTCCGGTGCACAGCGAGCCACGACCAGCGGGAGTGTTGGGAGAGCATCGATTTCGGCGTCGGTCATCTTGTCGAATTCCGTCGCGGTCTTGACCACAGCAGCGGCCACTTCCGGCGACAGAGTGCCCATGTTCTTGGGGATGATACCGACTTCCTTCGCAATGGCGGCCGCGGTGGACGGGTGGTCGCCTGTCAACATGGACACCGTGATGCCAGCCGTTGTGCAGGCTTGAACGGCGCCCTTGGTCTCCAAGCGAGGGGGATCGTACAGACCGGCGAGACCGAGCAGACAGAGATCCTTCTCGACCTCTGCGCGGTCGATGTCGGAGTGCTCCTCGATGTCTTCGACGGTGAATTTTCGTGCAATCGCAAGCACGCGCAGGCCCTGTTCAGCGAGGAAGGTCATTTGTTCCAGGATGCTCTCCTTGAGCTCAGGTGTCATGGGCTGTTCTTGCTCGCCGACACCGACAAAGCTGCAGAGGTCAATGATTCGCTCAACGGCGCCTTTGGTGAAGATGATTTGATGTTCCTCTCCGGGCTTGCTGTAGACGACTGTCATGCGTTTGATCGAGCTGTCGAACGGGAACTCCATCCTCTGCACCCACCCGACCTCCTCCTCGAGCTTCTTCTTGCCATAGTCGAATCGGTGGGCGAAAACTTGGAGTGCGATTTCCGTCGGGTCTCCTGCTGTTTTCCACTTCTCTTCACCATCTTCGTCCACCTTGCGGACAGTGGCCAGGTTGCAAAGAGCTGCAGATTCGAGGAAGGCCTGGAGTTCAGGTGTCACTTCAGGGTTCTCCTCCGACTCGCTCTGGACTATTGGGACTTTCTCGGATTCTTGTTCAGGTTCTTTGGGCAACTTCTCGTCTGGCACGTCGAATGAGATACCCATAGTGCTTCGCTTCCGGTCGAGTGCTTCCTCTCTGGCGAGGCGTTCGGCCTCAGCGTCTTTTCGAGACTGCGGAGCTTTTCCGAAGCTGATGGTACCTTCAGTGGGGTCGGAGGCGTTGTTGGAGTTTTCAATGCTATAGACGCCCGTACCTGGGATCCAAGCCTTTCGAGTAACCATTTTGCCTTGAGTTAGTGTTCCTGTCTTGTCCGAGCAGATGTTTGTGACTCCTCCAAGTGCTTCGAGGGCGCTGAGTTGTCGAACAACAACCCGGCGCTTGCGCATTTGGGTCATCCCGACGACCATGGTAATGGTCAGGACAGCGATCAAAGACTCGGGGATGATGGCAATTCCGGTCGAGATGGCGTAGATGGCCACTTCGCTAGTGACGTGGAACCGATTGACCCCAAAGACGATAATCGCAAGAATCAGGGCACAACCAAAGAGAACGTAGGCGAGTTTGCTGAGCTTGATCTGTAGAGGAGTTCCCTCCGTGAGACCTAAGAACTTGAGGACAGAGTCGTACGTGCGCAGGGCACCTCCTTTGACGGGTTGGAAGGGACCATACTTCTTGCTCGACATGGATCGACCAGGCTTGCGTCTCTTCCGCTGCATCGAGGCGGCGATTCCTCCAATGGCGGTTGACATACCACTGTAAACGACGACACCACGACCACGGCCCTTGGTGACCGTGGAAGACGAGTAGGCGATGTTCAACCGGTCTCCTAGCCCGAGGTCTTCTTTCGCAACACCGTGTTTGGCTTCAAAGTCGACTTCTTTGGCGACTGGTAGTGCTTCGCCTGTCAAGATGGCTTCATCACACTCCAGATTCATGACTTCGAACATTCTCAGATCGGCCGGGACCGTGTCGCCGGTCTTGATGGACACAACGTCACCGGGCACGACTTCAGCAGATGGAATGGTCATTTCATTGCCGTCACGAACGACAGCTGCTGATGGTGACGAGAGTGATCGGAGAGCATCCATTTTCTTCTCTGCCTGGAATTCCTGGTAGAAGCCAATCAGAACGTTCAGAACGATGACGGCCGTAATGACGGCGCCTTCGATGAAGTCCTGAACTCCGTAAGACAGGGCCATGGCGAGGACTAAAACCTATGAATCTGTTAGCAGATTGTAACGAAGTACCTCCTCCGTTGTGATACATACCAAGATCATAGCATTGGAAATCTGCTTTCCCATAATCGTATACCAGGAGACGCCTCCGTCGCCCTCGAGCTTGTTCTCGCCATACTTCGTCCGGTATTGCTGGACTTGAAGACTTGTCAAGCCGGTGTCAAGTCTTGTTTCGAGATGGGTAACAACGTCATCCACCGAGAGCAAGAAGGGCTCTTGCGGATAACTCTGTTCCGCCTTCTTCGTACCGCTCTGACCCATGTTGGGCGGTTGTCAGGGCGGGGGCGGCAATGTGCAATGTAGTCAGGGATGTTTCCTTCGACAGAGGAGAGTGGTTTGAATTGGTCTTGAAGCAACTGTGTAGATTTACGTGGTGGAAATCTACGAAAGAGGTGAAGGAAGACTTTCCTGATTCTTTGGATGAAGATTCCGGTTCCGGGAACATGGCGTGATATATATATCCATCGCGGATGCATATTCTCATCAGGTGGACGAGACATAACTTTCCGCTTCCACCCCGTCCAAGAACTCCCCACCCGTGCTATGCTTCAGGCCAAGACATCAAGGCGCTTTTCGGTATCAGCGCCCGTTCTCGCAAGCTTGGCAAAGCTGATGTTCAAGGCAAGCTGCGGCGGAGTGGGAGGAGATGATGCTTGGTATCGAGGCAACAAAGTTCATAGCTAAGCCTTGAGGATCAGTCTTGAGCAGCTCACCGAATCACAATAGACTTTCGCAAGGGAGTAACGCGACGCCAGCATTGGAAGCGGCAAAAAGTGTGTCAAGGTTTTCGCCATTCGACGGGCTTCCAGCCTCGGAAAAAACGCATGGAGTGGTTGACGGCGTGACGCTGCGCTTTCGGGTAGCGAGATGCCGAGCGCAGGTCTTGGCCGCGGGCGAGCCAAGCATTCCGACCTCTTGGTATTGCTTGGCTCCAAGAATTCGCGCTCACCATAAGTCCGCGGTCTGACTGCCGTTACATGCGCCACTTCCATGTGGATGGCTTCGCCGTCTGACAGCGCGTCTGGCCACGCACTGCTCCGCCTGTATCGGCCTTGGCGTTTTCCAGACGATTGCCTTCTCGGGCCCGGGTTTGCTGCCAATTAATGGGCAAATCATGCGAACACCACACCACCTCCGCATGATGTTGTGCTGGGCATTATCCCGCCGACACTTGGCGACCTCAGCCTGACGACACATCGTGTAGAATACGCGTTTGGGTCTGGATCCAACCTTCATTCAGCCTCGACGGTTGCCACCTTCGTACCTTGTGATACGCTCCCCGAGCCGTCGAGCTACAATGGCCGCGCTCGCCATTGGGCAAACGAGTCGTGCCCTTCTGGCCGCGGAGAGACAGTCGTACACTGCCTTGCGAAGGATTCGGTTACCGGCACACATCCTGGAAAGAGCTGGGAAGACAGCGATCCATCGGAGACCTCATTCGACCGAAGCACCAACCTCGTCCGTCTCGCAGTCTGAGATCTCCCATTTCTCCCGCCTGGCGTCGACATGGTGGGATCCTCACGGGCCCTCGAGGCTGCTTCACCTGATGAACCCCCTCCGCCATGACTTCATCCAACAGTGTCTGAAGTCCTCCGCTGCCTCCCCCTCCGCCGCCACCTCCGCTTCCGCCGCCGCGGAGAGCTCTCCGCCTCAAAGCTACTCCTTCCTCGACATAGGCTGCGGCGGCGGGATCTTCGCCTCGTCCGCGGCCCGCCTCCCCACGACGTCGACAGTGACGGCCATCGACCCAACCGAGATGGTGATCCAAGTCGCGCGATCCCACCAACGCTCCGACCCGGCCCTCTCCGCGCCCAACAAACTGCGCTACCTCAACTGCGCGATCGAAGACCTACCCGTGCCCGCCACCGACGAAGACAAAGTCGACATTTTAACCCTATTCGAAGTCATCGAGCACATCGACTCTCCCTCGGCCTTCCTCGAACTGGCCATCCCGCACCTCAAACCGGGCGGCTGGATCGTCGGTTCCACCATCTCGCGCTCCGCCACCGCCTACCTGACCACGAAGCTCATCGCCGAGGCGCCCCTGATCGGAGTCGTGCCCGCCGGCACGCACGACTGGAACAAATACATCAACCCGTCCGAGCTGCGAGGGTACTTTGAGACGCGCGCCCCGGGCCAGTGGGGGCCCTTCCACACACAGGGAGTCATGTACATCCCCGCGCTGGGCTGGCGCGTCGTCAACAACAGCGAGGAGTTTGGGAACTATTTCTTCGGCGTCCAGAAACTCGGCTGAAAAAGAGAAAAATGAGGGAAAAGTTGCATAAATACAATCAATACCTCTACATGATCACCTATTTCACGGCCACGAATCCCCAGCAAGGTGGCCGGGCCGCTTGTATATCAGAGGAGGGATGGATACCTTCCGAGGTCTCCTATACCCATCCTAATACCAAGCAATGATCGCTATGGATGAACGACCTGTACCATCACTTGCCACCACCAACCTTTGTTGCGTCTTTCACCAGAAAAGTATTGGATATTTTTACATTCCAGAAAATGGAACGGCGCGGGAGATAGTACCCATAGACCTTTCGCAAATCCACTGCAATTTACGGATACACTACGAATCGTGGACAAGGTTGATGCAAGAGGATATGGAAAGCCACATTGAACTTCGGCAGCAACAAAGAGGGGGTATCATTTCGTGCATAAAAAAACCAATACTAGTACATCAGAGGAGAGGCACCGCAGTGGATGAATGGATGGATGTGGCGGAATTAGAAAGCCATTCTTCATGTCAATCATCAAGAGAGTCGAAATGCTCTCCCGCAACGGGAAACCGTCCGCCCTTCGGCCTCATTTCTTCCCCTTCCTCTTCCCTTTCTTCTTCCTCGCCGAACTGGTCGTCTTCGTCTTCCCTTCACCATCTTCCTCGTAGTCACTGCTGCATTCGGCCTCCACGTGCGCCTGGGATGGGTTCTCTGTTGGCGCGACAAGTAGGCCTTCGCCGACCAGTTTCGCACGAGCTTCGTCGAGGATACTCTTGGCCTTCTCGTTGTCCCAATCCTGGCTGCGCGAGCACTCGCCGAAGATGTCGCTATACAGGCGTGTGGTCTCGTCCGAGGCGTTTGGTGATGCGCGAGAGGCCTGGGTCGAGGCCAATTGTGCTGCAGGGTTGGCTCTGCCAGCTCTCCGGATGGGTAATTTCTTCGCGGCTGGCCCAGCCTGGATGACTGCGCCGTCGAGATCTTCCTGGTCAAGCTCTCCGTTTGCCACCATCTCCTGCAGCTTCCTCTGAGCAGATATTTGCATCATTGCGTCGCGGTGCTCTTCCCTGAGGCCTTCCATCAATAACTCTTTCGTGTCATTCTCTTCTTGCAGATGCCGGATCGTGTCACTGAGAGCCTTCATTTCTTGCAGTTGAGTCGTCTCGAAGTATTCAATCCTCTGCATGAGACTGTTGGTCAGGGCCTTCTCTTCTTGATATTTTTGGCTGAAGTCTCGGGCCATGTCTTCGAATTTGGCACTTCGTTTCTCAAGGCGTGCTCTCTCTTTTTCCAGCTCAGGAACAAGGCCTTTGGAAACAACGTCGTGTTCAGTCTCGAGACGAAGAAGTCTTTCCGTCGCAGACCGACTCTCTTCCGCCGCACGTTCGGCCTTTTTGCTCGCCTCGGAGGCTTTGTCGACCGCGCGTTCGACCACTTCCTCAAAGTAGACCCTCTGGCTCTCGAGCTGGCTGGTCAGTAGATGCGTATATTCGAGGGAAATGTTGTCCATTTTCGCAACTTCAATATCCTCTTGGCCCTCGAGAGCAGTCGGCTCCCGTCTTCTCCCAGGTAGTTCCACCAGCTTCTCCCCTGGCTTCGCAGTATCTTGGATGATTCGATGGACGTACGCATCCCCCGCATAGTCCCAGACTCTCTTGCTCTCGAGATCCATGCTGAAAGTATGTCCACTCTCTTCGTAGTGCGCATAGGCATGCTTCCCTTCGTATCTGCCGCAGCCAACTTTACCACATATGAGGCATTGCCAGAGACTTGTATCGACATGGCACACCTCACACTCTAGCGCCCCATCGTAGACTTCGTATTCTCCAGCAACCTTGCTCTTGAACTTGTTGGAGGCAAGTCGGGATGAGAAATCGTCATGAGTGTATCGACACACAGGGCAGCCGCCACCAGACCACTTTTCCAGGCATGTACAGTGGAAAACGTGCTGGCATGGTATAGTCAACAGCCCAGTTGTCTCATCCATCCGCTCCAGGCACACTGGACAGGTAGGAAGTTCGATCAGGGATGGCGTTCGGGGTGCCAGTGGTTTTGAAGTAGTGGGTGCTGGGATGAATGGGTCATTCGACATGCGAGGATAGCTAGTCGTTGGGGAGCTCAAGCCACTGCTCTGTTCCATCGACGAGGTGTGTATTAGTTCGACTGATTTCAGAAACACAACGTGACAGGTTTCAGGCTGGTCGGCTGTTAGCATTGTTCCATCATGCGCTGGACATGGAGAACCCACCTCCATACTATTGAAAACCCTCCCGTTCCATTCGTGCTGCCACTCCCTCGCTTGTTTGCCGCTTTTGAATTTCATCAGGACCATGTAACGGTTTGCTCTTGACGTGCGAACCATTCGAAAATGGCTCACCTCACTTCTCGTCTCCTCGCCCACGAACGAAAGGAAATCGGAGGGAGTCATGTATGAAGGGACGGCGAGTATACACAGGCTTGTACATTCTTCGTCCTTTGGGGGCGGGTGAGGCTTCCCTGATGGTGGGTTTCTCAGTCCGTCGCTCCATAAGTCACTGGATCGGTACCCTGATTCTTTGTAAAGGGCCGAAGTCTCTTCTGAGTCTCTGTAGAGGTGTACAATTCCCCAGCCCTCTGCTGTGTCGTTGCCTTCCAAAGGTTCGTATCGGCCTTTCATGTGATGTCCCGATAGTGCGCTCCCGATACCTTTGCCGATGATATTATCTTTTGCATCTGGCGACTCCATCGCTGCAGACAGAGACGACATATCTGCGCTCTCCAGGAGAATGTTGTCTAACCGGTGGTCTTTGGGATCGGAGTGAGGGGTGTCGGGAGGCAATGGATCCGGG
Organism: Exophiala alcalophila; assembly: GCA_001599775.1. Lineage (NCBI taxonomy): Eukaryota > Fungi > Ascomycota > Eurotiomycetes > Chaetothyriales > Herpotrichiellaceae > Exophiala > Exophiala alcalophila. The sequence continues at coordinate 1,795,195 of BCHY01000003.1, forward strand.
TGCGCTGCGGACTGCGGACGAGCTCGGGCTGAGTGAGGATGTTTCCTCAGGTCAAACGAGTGATCTCTTGATCTCCGTCTTCCCGAAGAACTGGTAAAAGGCTGCAAGGCTTTGAAAAAGGGCGACAAGGCTGGAGGCTCGTGGGTTTTCTTCGCCCGTGAGTTAGGCACCGATTCTGAGAACAATTCGATTGCCACGTGAAAGAAATAATCAGGCATTATGGATAGACATCTCGCAACAGAATTGCGATATGAAAAGATGGAGAGGAGTTGTGGAAGGGCGACAAACAAAGAACGTCCAAACGCGCAGGCGAATATTGGTGTTGATGCGGTCCTTCGGTCTTCGGTGGCAACTACTGGCGTCAGTCGCCTCCACGCATCGCCGAATTTCGCGCGCATTTCGCGACGAGGGTGGTTTTCACAATGACATGCTGATTCTTCTATGGGATATCGCAGATCTGGGCAAAGAAAGCGGTTTACGAGGACACGGAAACGAGTGCGAAAAGTGGGTGAGAAGCAAAGATGATGCTGTATTCGTTCGAGACTACTTCTCAAGTGCATGATGCCATTTGCCAGCGCGGTCGCGCCGACGAGGTCATCAAATTCCTAACAATGCCGCATGTATGTATGTCATCAATTCCAAGAGACTCATCCCCATTCCAAACGCCCATGAGTCATGACTTTCAGTAATATTGCCGCTTGCAGCTTACTGACCACCACGAAGTCGCAAGACCAAGTGAAGAGTGCTCTCCTTCTGGATGTTGTAATCAGAGAGAGTTCGGCCATCTTCCAGCTGCTTGCCAGCAAAGATCAATCGCTGTTGGTCAGGGGGAATGCCCTCCTTGTCTTGGATCTTCGACTTGACGTTGTCGATAGTGTCAGAAGATTCCACCTCCAGGGTAATCGTCTTGCCAGTGAGAGTCTTGACGAAGATTTGCATACCACCTCGCAGTCTGAGCACAAGATGGAGTGTCGATTCCTTCTGGATGTTGTAATCAGAGAGTGTTCTGCCATCCTCAAGTTGCTTGCCGGCGAAGATCAGGCGCTGTTGGTCGGGGGGAATTCCTTCCTTGTCTTGGATCTTGGACTTGACATTGTCGATGGTGTCTGACGATTCGACTTCCAGGGTAATGGTCTTGCCGGTTAGGGTCTTGACGAAGATCTGCATACCACCACGGAGGCGGAGGACGAGATGAAGAGTAGATTCCTTCTGGATGTTGTAGTCGCTCAAGGTGCGGCCATCCTCAAGCTGCTTTCCAGCGAAGATAAGACGTTGCTGGTCAGGGGGAATGCCTTCCTTGTCCTGGATCTTGGACTTGACGTTGTCGATGGTATCGCTGGACTCGACCTCAAGAGTGATGGTCTTGCCCGTAAGGGTCTTGACGAAGATCTGCATACCACCACGGAGACGGAGGACCAAGTGCAGGGTGGACTCCTTCTGGATGTTGTAGTCGCTCAGGGTGCGGCCATCTTCGAGTTGTTTACCTGCGAAGATAAGGCGCTGCTGGTCAGGAGGAATGCCTTCCTTGTCCTGAATCTTCGACTTGACGTTGTCGATGGTATCGCTGGACTCAACCTCGAGGGTGATGGTCTTTCCCGTGACTGTGAGCATGTTAGCATCAGACTCATCTCAGGCGGCGACTGCGGCTTGATAAGCGGGGTAACTTACGGGTCTTGACGAAGATCTGCATGATTGCGGATGAGATTGGACCAAGTGGTGAGTAGTGTATTGTATGAAATGATCAGAGAGCGAGAGGGTTGAGGTTCTCGAGGCGAAAGTGGGTGTGATGTGATGGTAAAGGAAAGAGGATGGGATGAGTTGGTCAGAGAGGGTTTAAGTAGGAGGCAGGCGATTGCGGCGTGACGGGCGTCGGCAGGAAGTCGGTGGCAAGCAGTCGCAGGCGCAGTGACTGGGAGTTGCCTGATCCGGTTTAGCGGCGAGTGGTGGCCTACGCGCCGCTTGGGTGAAGTGGAAGGCGCATGAACCCCGTCGAAGGGTCGAGCCTGCCGCCGCCGCCGCCCTTCACCCAGCGCTTCACTCTCACTCGCTTCTCACTGCGCAGGCAACAACTACTGCACTGCTTACTCTACTCCTCTCGCATCTCTCATTGTCCGTCCAGGCTATCTGGTCATGCTCACTCTAACAAGGTACTCTGCGGCAAATTCTGCCTTGCACAAAAGAAACAACAACTCCCTCCTGAGTCACTCGCCGCTTCAGCCTCTTCCTGTCCACGTGAGCCACCAGCGTTCCCCTCACACGGTGATTTCCTTCCGCACCTTATTCGAGCCCCGGGTCAATAATGGACTGGCCAAAACGCACCAGCCGGAGCAAGAGCGCGATAATTCCGAGCAATTTCCCACGCTCTTGGCAAGAGACTGCGGCAGGTACTCGTACAAGAGCGATAGTGGTCAATGAGTCCGGAGAACACATCTGGGAGAATCATCGGCAGCAGTGGTGGCGAGTCGTGACAACGGTGGCTCCGGCTCACGATTCCCGAATCCCAGCCCCCCGCAAAGACCACTTTTGACCCCCTTCGCCGGTTGGCATTATTGACCCGCCGAATGACGTGAGTGGCCGACTCCCAAAACAAGCCTGAGGACAGCGTGAAGGGCGCTCACTGCTCAGCTGCAGGGTGGCAGTCTAGATGCATGACTCAGCGTCGCCGATATCGCCTCGGGCCTTGCGCTCTCCTCGCTGCCTCTCGACTCACTGAGACAACGTCGAGCTTCGATTTACTGGTTCGGATACGAAAGCATGTTAGCCTGGTGGGAAACACATTCACCCGGGAATATTTGCACAATCTCAACTTACCGAAGGTGTCCGCAGAGTTGGTAATAGCACCATCTGATCCTGGATTTCCATGCCACCTCGCTATGTTTGCAACGGCTCTTCCGCCGCGAGTCTATGGTAACGGGATACATTGTCAGCAATTGCAAGCAAATGATGTCACATCTCAGTCGTTCCTCAATCTCAGGAGAATCTGGTAGGCCTGCTATCGCCTTCGATACTGGCTGCTTTGCAACTGCTCGGTCGTGTTGCCGTAGCTGAGCGCAGCAACACCTCTCGTCTCCCCTTCTGGTCCAGGAACACCGACATGAACGTACCTCGATTCTTATCTCCTTCTGCTTGGAACTTGCATTTCCGACACAGAGTGGCTTCTTGCACCGAACCACATTTCTGCTTGTTGGCGCATCGTGTCTTGGTAGGTCCTCCGGCGCATGCGCAAGTGTGGTATGTTCTTGGTTCGTCAGCCCAGTGCTGGCACCGAGCGTGGTACACATCCTCTGTGTAACACATGTTTCGTTGGAAGTTGGTACAGAACTCCTGTGATTTTGATCGTTGTTTCAGCACTTTGCGAAACAGACCTGCTCCCGAACAACATCATCCTCTCCCGTCCAGGCATCCAGAAGGGCGTGCATCATATACCTGCCAAAACGGATGATAGAAGGTTTGTTCTCATGAAACATCTCTTCTTTCACGTACCTTGAACGGTCCTTTTGTTGGGCCTCCTGTCGCCATTGTCCTTTGCTTCATCAGGCCATTCAGTCTTTGTCCGCGATCGACAAACTCCTTTGTTTGGTCTTCAGAGAAGGAACGTGACTCTTGCCAGGGCGAAATATTGTTCGAGCAGTGCATGGTAGCTCCGGAGCGTTTGAAAGCCGGTGTCAAAATTTTACTAACATGGGAGCGCAAGGTGAATCCTGATCGCCAACATCAGGCTCAGACGATCGGTACTTATCCTTGGGATAAGCCATCCGTCCGTGGAGCTTGCCATGTTTGACAAGTGGTGATTACAGAACCGTTCGCTGCGGCTTGCTCTCGTTGCCCGCTGGGAGGAAATAACAAGCATCAGAAAGGCATTCATGTAGGAGGAGGACAATGAGGCTTCCGCCTACCGACAGCACGATGTACGGCATTGACCCGACGCCCTTCTCACCAAGCTGATCACAAAGAGCATCGATGCCGAATGGTCATGCCACAGGTCGTGTATGTTACCCCGCAAGTATTCCACATACCTCCCTTCGCAGATTCCATCTGGCAGCATTCCTCAGAAATCTGGCCAGCAGCCACGGGTTTCCTAGGCACCTTGAAAATTTTGTTTACTTACCCTATTCGTCATACATCTTCTCCCTCCTTCATCCCTTATCCCGAAGTCGAAGTACCTCTACTCGGCTCTACAAACTGCTTGGCCCGGCCGACAATGTCTCTAGCAAGTTCCCCCGACTACTTGTTCCGACCGGAAGACAAGTCTCTGAAGATGCTCTTCCCAACATCGACGGAGGACGGCAACTCCTTTGACGACTTCTTCAATGAAGACATGTACAAGATCGATGGTAGTGACGAAGAAAACAAAGACCGGCAAGATGACTTTGAGCAGTTTTTCAGCAGCGCACCGTTCCGTCAGGATAACCACAGACCGCCCTCGCTTTCCACACCAACGAAGGCCGAGCACTCATCTCCTCAACCATGGCGACAGGGTGTTTGGTGTTTGAATCAAAAAGAACAACAGCAGCAGCAGCAACAACAACAACACCAACAGCAGCAGCCGCCGACGAGACTCACGGTGGCGAAAACTCGCAGGCCGGAGACAAAGCGACTGGATCTTATCCCGACAATGAACGGTGGTCATCATAACCTCCGTTCCGCGCAGGGCCCACTCTCTCCTGTTGAGGTTACGTCGATGAGCCGAACAAAGCGGTTCATGAACTCCCCCTCTGCGGCAGGGTTTGACCCATCGTCGTACCCAGGACCGGTCTTCTCTCGCGAAACCACTCTCTCACCCAGCCCGATGTATGCTCGACTTCCGATTTCGCCCCGATCGGGTGATGGGGACACGGGCAATTGGCAGCAAGATTTCCAGAATTTCCATCTTCGCCTGCCATATGAACTTCATCTGCCACCCATACCTGCGGCGCAGCGGCGAGACCAACATGAAACATCGGCACGGGCGACGAACTTTGCCGTCATGGCAAAAAACCAGGGAACAAACAGCTCGAGATCTGGATACATGGATGATGAGTACGCCGGGCCAGGATTTTCAGCTGCAATTGATCCTCTCCTCCTTGATCCGCACCGCGAAGAATCTCAAGAGAATCAAGGCTATTGCCAGGAGTTACACCAATCGCGGAACCAGCACCCATCCTATGAACAAAGCTCAGTGTCATCGCCAGCCAGCGGAAGCCTGCCGTCATCGGGCAGTTCAGCGCACTCACGCGAAACACGAACGCATACCTCCAACACCAATGCTAGCATGCACTCACACGTGCTTTACTCACCGCCCAAGGGTGATCTCCATCCTCCCCTTCCGGCTTTGGAGCCAGAAGAGACATATCCAGCACTGGTTGCACCTTCCCCAAAACGGAGACCACATCCCATTCTGCACAACGCCGCCGACTCTTCCTTGACAGGTCTAGGGATTCAGTACCCGGAACTCGAGCAAATGAGCCAGGCAGTGCTATACGAGCCTCAGCGACAATCCTATTACCACCCTGGGCACGGTCCCGTTGGTGTCGCACTGCCATATCCTCCAACCACGATGCCTGCGACAGGGTCGATGTCGTCCTATCCACCGCTACCACCTCCTCCATCCTATGTCTTCCCCGATGATTCGCCCTTTACCACCCCACGAAAGCAGCGCAGGTCGCCGTCGCGATCACCCTCCCCTCCAATCTCGCCGACCACCATGAGTCCTCGGCGAAATCCCCAGCGTTCGCCGACTCGAAATTTCACCGACTACAGTCACAGTAGAAGGAAGTCAATTCACAAGTCCGGGCCAATCAAGGACAGTGGTTTCCAGGAGCCCTTTCCAGCGCCACGCAACAGATCCGCATCCCGACCTCCTCGCACTCCCAAAGGCTCCAAGACGCCCACGGGTGGTGCTGCGGTAATTGATTTTGTCAACTTCACGCCCAAGGACTCGGCCAAGCTGCTAAACGACGTTGCACCGAGTGGAAGCTCAAAGACACGCGCACGAAGGGAGTTGGAGGCACGAGAGAAGAGGAAGAAGTTGAACGAGGCGGCGTTGAAGGCGGTCAAAGTCGCTGGTGGCGACGTGGCAGTCTTTGAAAAGGCAATTCTCACGTAGGACCAGGGGCAACCAAAGATATTTGAAGCGTTTAGTACGCTGTGTGATCTCTTTTGGAGAGCAGAGTCATATGTCACTGTCTTCTGCATGTCCTTGCGTCTGCTCCCCGCCGATTGTCATTTGTATCAACATAACGCTCTATATTCCAGCGAGGTTAATGACAGCGGGCTTTCATGGCCCTTTTTGATCCCACAGAAGCCTCCTTCGAGCTCATATGAGGCGACTCAGGATACTCCCATAGATATCCCATCACATACGAACCAGGTCTGATGTCCGTAGACACGTGACACAAGTGCCGCGAAGTTGCACAACCCTGAGAGCCGCAAGAAAAGAACGTCAACCCTTTAATATATTCTCCGGTCACTTTGCTTACTACACCCATCGATGGTATTTGATGGGCCAGACAGCTCGAAAAGGGACAAAGGAAGTGTGTCTCCCGAGTCCTGTGGCTCAGGAGGTCCAAGGACTTTTGCGGCGGAACCAGTTTTGACAGCAGCGTCAAAAGCCGTCAAGCCACTTGTCTCCAACAAGGATCCCATGCTCCAGGGGAATTGAGGTAGGTTAGACCCTTTAATCGACCGATGAGGATCTCCCATCTGCTGCATGTTGGTCACTACCCTGAGTTCTGTCACCAGCCATCAGGCAGGGGGTGACAGCAACTCTGCCCACACACCCGTTGTTCCCTTGTCTTGGGATAAGGTGGAGGAGTGATGAGGGTCGAGGCTGAACAACAAAACCCAGCGATGGTGACTTGTAGGTTTGGCGGACCGTTGACTCTGTCCTCCATCCTCTTCGCCTCTCCTCTGCTAGAGCCTTGTCTCGCAAGCATATCTCAATATGGGTTTCGAAAGCTTCCCTGCCCCGAATGGTGGCTTCTCGTCCCTCGATAGTCAAGACGCTCTGTTGAAAGACACTACATGGGCGGAGGTAAGTGATCGATCCCCATGGCCCCCAGGCGTGATTCGAAGACGGCCTTACTCACCACGGGGGGAAACGAATAACAGGGTCTCCGAGGGCTTGCAGCGGTCTTCATCGTCTCGTCCGATATCGTGTCTTGCTATGCGAGGGCGCTGGCCGCGCCATGCTGCGCCATCTACAGCGACAAGCCGTATCTCTTCCAACGGCCCATCTTACGTCTCGTCGTCAGCGGTCACTCGTGGATGGCCATGTTCTTCATCCTGATGGGCTTCCTCAATGGCCTGAAGCCCCTTCAATTCGTCAAGGCCGATCAGCTCGACAAGGCCCTGCGGAATCTGTCCTCTTCGTCCTTCGGTCAGATTATCCGTCTGGTGCTCCCTGCGACGGCTGCCACGGTGATCAGCTGGCTTGCTTGCAACCTGGGCTTGTACAGCGTCTCGGCGATGAGTGACGCCTTTTGGCTGAGGAACAGCACGCCAGATCCCAGCTCGAGCTGGCCGCAGGCTGTGCGGGATCTATTTACCGCCTTGAGGAGTACATGGGTGTTTGGGGCCGGAAATCCTTACGATCAGCCTCAATGGGTGCTTGTGTTTTTCGTCCAGGCCAGCGTCATGATCATCAGCGCGCTGTTCCTCGTCATCACCATGACTCCTCGTTGGCGGACGGTCACATTGGGTGTTCTGGCATACTGCTCCCTGAACTGGAGTCGTGTGATTGGAGACCGTAAGTCTGGCTTGCAAGCTATCCTTTACCCAAGCGTCAAGGCACATCCAACTAATGTATCTCATGTCTCCCAGCCTACGTCGGACTCTGCTGCTTCATGGGCATCGCCCTCGGCGAACTGAGCATCTCCGACCTGCCCCGAAAGATGGCACCCTACTCGATCTACCTCTCACCAACACTCATCTTCACAGCCCTCATCCTGATGTCCTACCCAGCCGCCTACGTCGACGCCGCCCCCTGGACCCGCATCCTCCATGCCTTCGGCACCTATTCCTTCCCAACCCACAACCCATCGACCCTCCATCGCCTATACGGCTCCCTAGGCGGCATCCTCCTCATCACAGGCATCATCATCTCCCCCCACGCACGCTGGGTTCTAAGCCGCGCCCGCCCGCTCCGCTGGCTCGGAAAAGTCAGTTTCGCAATCTACATCCTCTACGGCATAGCTTCACGGACGATCTTTGCTTGGATCTTGCACTTCAGCCGCATCACAGAGGTCTTCCACGAGCGCGACGACGCTGGCTCAGACTTCCAAGTCGTACGGTACAAGGTACCCGATTTCTCTGGGTGTTTCATCGCCACTGGGGCGCTGGCGGTTACACTTGTTGTGGCTGCGTATCTGTGGAATGAGAATTTGGAGCCTGTCTTTGATCAGATTGCTAATAGGTGGGAGGTTCTTGTTACGGGGAGGCCGCTTGAGCGAGAGACCAGGCGGGAGGGATGTCCTGTATTGCCGTATCGGAAGGAGAGGGAGTAGATTCTGATGATGAGGAGGAAGTGAGATTTTTGCTATTTGAATTTTGGAGGATGTGTCAGGAACGTCTGGTAGGAAATCAGGATTGGACGGCGTGCGGTTAGGTTATGGTCATGGTTATGGACATTGGATACCCAAGCAATCTTTCTGTATGAGTATAAAACTTGGGCATAACACTATCTGGCTGACGGAAGTGAACCGCAAACACATCTACAAAACGTATGAAAAAGGAGGATTTGAGTATCCCCTGGGGAGGAGGAGATAGAGTAGAGTGCATGGATCGAGCAATGATCGACGTTCTGTACACGCTGCATATCCAAAGGTGCTGGTTCCTTTCATTGGATTCTATCATCTGCGAGTACCCCGTGCAGACATTCCCTTCCCATCCTGTTCAGTTGACCAAGGACCACAAGAGCATCAAAAAGGCGAAACCAACATCGTACATGATCTTCGTGAAATGCCGCCCAAAAAGCCATAAAATAATAAACACTGTACATGACATGATGTCTTTCCAATTGCCGCGTTTGCCACGAACTCACCCGCCGAGCTCAGCAACCGTTCCTCCAGTGCGGAGACGGGAAGTTGAATCGAGCTCTGCCCGAGGCGGTTTGCTCGCCAACTCCGGAGGCATGGGAGTTTGACTGTAGTGTTGACCCTTCCCATCAGAAGACGGGTATGTGGTCAGCGGCTGGCCTGGTGGAACTGCCATCAGGGGATCTTTCTGGCTCCACTCCGTCGAGGAGTTGTGAATCTGACTGTTTTGGGCCGGATGAAGACGCCGGCGGCGAAGAATGAACCACACGGCTCCCGCGATGGCGAGGATACCCACCACGCCGGCGATCACGATACCTGCTATCGCTCCTCCAGACAGTCCACTTGACTTGCTCTCTTCACTTCCACTGGGTGTTGGGGTCGAGCCATTGATGGAACCGGATAGGGCCTGCAGAGTGGTTGCCCATGTCGAATCCCAGTCTGGGGCGTTCGGCGCCGGTGACAGCGAGAAGTCAGTCGATGCGATCGTTTTGATGTTTTCGGGCAGAAAGTCTGGACCCGGTGCTTGGGCAATGAAGAGCTCATTGGTGTGGAAGTTCTGTCCCAAAAAGGCGGCCTGGAGAAAGGCCCGTCCCAGAGTATACGGGGCATTTTTCGGTGTCCAAGGACTGCAGGGGAAGTACGGAGTAGCTGCAGATGTGAGAGGCGACTGTAAAGTCAGGTTCAAAAGTGCGAAGGGAACATTGATGCCCAAAATTGCGCCGCCTTCAAGGGAAGTGAAGGTGAAGATCAGATAGTGCGGGGACGACACGATCTGGGTGTAGGCCGGAGACTGGGTATCCCAAAAGTACAGATTGAAGTCCTTGTTGTATGTCACCGGAAGGTGGCTGGCAATGGCATCGCAGGTTTCCCGTGGCAAGTACATGTAGGGCACCCCAGGCTCAGGGGCCACTGGGAGGAAAGCCACTTGACTTGCGTTGGCTCGCAACAGTCCACCCTGAGGAAATGTGCCCATGTCGAAGAACGCCGATTCACCCCTGGAAACATTGAGTGCAATGTCGGTCAGTTGAAAGTGTGTCGATCTGGATGTGATGGGCTCGGTGATGCACCGTGAACTATCATAGCCTCCCAACACGAGGCTCCCGGTGACATTCGGTTCGACGGACCCTACGTGGAGTCCATAAGACATAGAAGGGATGTAGTTTCTCAAATAGGCGTCAGGGAGGGTCACGTTTCCGGACGCGGAAGTTGCATTGACCGGGTCCCACGAGACCGTCTGTTGCGAGGCGTCCAGGGAAAACTGTGGCCAAAATGAATATTCTTGTCTTCTCCACCATTTAGCCAGACAACTTACTAATCCCACGTTCACTGTGTATCCCGCGCCCCCGGGGAACGTGACACTCAAATTGTTGGAAACGAGCATCGCATGATCATCCAGAAATGCGACCGTGGCGTCATTGCCATCGAGATACAGCGTGAATCGGTCTTGGATATAGAAGGCAAAGTCGTCGAGCCCAAGCAGCGAGGTTATCCGCTGATCCCAAAGGGCGGGAGCGAAAGGGGCACTCTGGGTGTTGGGGCCATTGTCGACTCTGTATGCCCCGGATGGTGACCACCCGGGCTGAATCGGTAGAGGACACTTCGAGCTCTGGGAGGTGCAGACGTCGCTCGACACAATCATGCTGCTTCGGGATAGAGAGGGGAAGAGGCTGAGAATCTGGTCGGGGAAGTCGACAGCCTGAGGGAGATACCACCAAGGGCCTGAGAAGCAGATTCACCAGGTCAGCGTCTGTTACTCTTCATTTCTCTTCGAGGCTACATTATACTCACCATCAGGGCCTATGGAGGCGTTTTCTTCGAACTTTAACGGCCATGGGCTGGCATTCGGATTCTGAGCAGAGACAGAGGCGGTGAGAAGAGCCAGCAGTGTGAGCATCGGCCGCGCGAATGGCTGCATTTGGCAGAGCGACACAGGCATTGCGCAAAGGGAAGCAGGCTGGAGAAGAAGAGGAAGAGAAGCAAGAAAGGCGAGAGAAACTCGAGAAGAAGAATTAAGATGCCACAAGCACTATGTCTAGTATGGGAGACGGTCTGGAGCATGGTGGGAGCGGTTCCACCAACGGTCAATCGAAGTAGTGTCTGCCGGAAACGATGAAGCTCTTCCGGGCCACGGCGCAAGGGTCAAGAGCCCCTGTAGGGCTGCGGCCTGATTCATTGCGTCCGCCGTCTGGAGTTTGAACATTAGACTCAGGCTTGCACAGAAGCATGAGCCGTCGAGGATAAGGATAGTAGCAGGCCGCAGGCGGTTGGGAGAGTAGTACGTTTGTAGTAGGACGGATGTCGAAAGGTCTGAAACAAGCTCAGAGCAGCCGTGACGTGACTGGTGCTTGGCGCGAAGGGGCCCTGGGTCGGCGGTATTCTCGCCCGGTCATTGGCCAAAACTGGGGGCCGGGAAGATCATGCGCTAGTGTTTAAGCCAAGACACGTTCCAAAGACTGAGATTGGTTCGTCGGGCTGTTCTTCGCGCCTTCCCGATCTGCAACGGGACGCCTGACACCTGACTGCGGCCTGAGGCGCAGGCCCCCAAACTCAATCTTTAGCTGCCCCTTTGCTCGCCTACTCGTAAGGTTGTCAGCCCAATCGTTACCTTACGCGCATTGCCGCTGCCGGTTTCATGAATTTCCTCAGTCAAAACTCTCCCAAACTCTCTGCCAACCGCATGGTCCCAGCTGCGAAGTCTCCGGCGTGGATGAAACCAAAACACCCGCGCTTGCAAATTCAATTTGTATCAATCATCCCGTGTCCCATCGACGCACCGCACCCCAAATTGGCAACAGGTTGAAGGCACCTCTTCCTTGGGCGCTGCCTCAAACTCCAGGGAGAGACGGTGCCTGCGGCTCCCAGCAGACAGCTCTTCCAGACTGATGTCGATTCTGCACGGTACAGTAGGCACTGGCTTTCAGCTCGCATGGTCGTCCAGAATCATCTCGGCCGCCTTCTCTGCCACCATGTACACACTGCTTACGATGTTCCCACTGATGTGATTAGGAAAAACACTGGCGTCCACCACTCTCAACCCCTGCACCCCTTGGAGTCTCAGCCTCGCGTCCACCACATCCCCCATTGCACACGACCCGCACGGATGGTACTGTCCAGCCCAGATCTCCTTCGCGAATTCCCGCCGGTCCTCCGCTTTGTGCAGATCGTATTGCTCTTGATGTGGGTAAGTTCGTTGCGTGATCATATCCTTCAGTGGCGGCGAGTCCACCAGCTTCTGTACAAATGCCAATCCCGCAGCCGCCGTGACGCGATCTGCCGGATGGTCTAGAAAGTTCTGGTTGATTTCAGGAGGCATGTACGGATCAGAGCTTGTTGCCTTGACCCAGCCGCGGGAAAAGGTATATTGCAGACCCGTGGCGAAGCCGAATCCATGAGGCGCATCCTCCGCGTGCGATTTGGGAAACATTTTGGACTGGTCCGATATGGCGCCTTCTGCATAAACCGAGACCGTCACCGCCGCGAGCGAGGGCTGCAGAAACGCTGCTCGAGGGTTCAGCACATGCTTGAGAACCTGATCCCTCTGCAATTGCTGGAAGCGAGATTCTGCCGGGACCGACTCGACGTGGTGAATAATCTCGTCAACGTCTCCGTCGCTCAACGACGGTCTCACCGGGACGAATCCTTGGAGGCTCGAAATACTCGCCAATGGTCCCGCACGTTCTTCGGTATATTGCTGGAACGCCCGTTGCAAGTTTTCCGAGTGCATGATTCCATCTGCGGACTCGAAGCCTGGCTTCAGTTCATAACATGTTACCACGGCCGGATGTTCTTGCAGATTCCGACCCACGCCAGGTACGTCGACTTTGCACTCAATCCCCGCCTGCTCGAGCACCGCGCGGCCCCCAATTCCTGAAAGGTGAAGCAAATGCGGAGATGATATGGCGCCGGCAGACAAGAGAACCTCTCGGTGTGCTTTCACCGAGTGATGCCCACCCGAATGATCAAACTCAAGCCCGACAGTCCGGCTGCCCTGGAGTTGGATCTTGGTAACATATGCATTGCACAGGATATGCAGATTCGGCCGATCCAGAACTCCGTCCAGATACGCCCTGGCAGCATAGCATCTCTTGCCTTTGTGCGGCCCCGAGCCGTAAACCGCTCCCAAGCTCCGATAGAAGCCTAGGTGATCACCAGACCACGGGTCTTCTACCGTGGTTTTCAAACCACTGGCATGGATTCCTGCTTGGTACACGGCTTCTTCAATTGATGCCAGGGGAACCGTGTTGAAACTGGTATGAACTGGACCTGCAACGCCATGGTTCTCTGCGATGTGCGAGAGCGCCGCGTGATCCGTGATCCTGTAATCCAGCGGCTCCAGATGTTGATGCTTCAGTTGGTACTTCTTCATGTTGGCCGCTGACCAAGAGGGATCCCCAACCAGAGCAGCCCAGTCATCAATGTCTTGCGTCGACGGCCGGGTGTATACCATCCAGTTGATGCCACTGGATCCGCCCAGCATTTTCCCCCGTGGGATATGGCTCCGAACTCCGCTGGGTCCTTGTGGGATGGTGACGAATTTCCAATCATAATCCTTGTGGCCCGTCAAACTTGTGGCCATCCCTGGAGTATTAACCATGCTTTCGTCAAGCCTATTTGCACCAGCCTCGATGACGCCGACAGTGAAGCTTGGGATTTCACTCAATCTATTGGCCAGAACGAGGCCCGCGGTTCCGCCGCCGGCAATGAGGAAGTCATAGTCATGCCGCAGAAAGTTGTCCACGTCGTTCATTGTATGGTCCGGCATGCTGACGGGTGGTTCATGCAGCAGGATGTGGAAAGAAAACAGCAGATTCTTCGGGACAGACGAATTCATACAAATACCAGTATTCGATGCTGTTGCCGATCGATCGAAAGAGCCTTGGGCCTTGGCTTATGCGTATGGATCGGCATCAGGCATCCCGTACCACCCAAGAACGACTTCTCGGCTCGCTCCAGGCCAACTACCAGGTATGGATGCATGAACGAACAATGGTAGTACCGCAACCTATCCCTATTCTACGTCGAACGTGGTGGCACTCAATCTATCACCATCAATCCGGAGCGCGGATTCGAATCCTGTCCGTGCGCCGAGCCCGTTTCCGGTTTCGTGTCTCTAAACGACGGCGATGTTGCCTTTTGTGGACTTCTTCCATGCCTCATCCAGCCAGTCCCCGATCACCCTCTGCACGTCGACGTTGTTCTTCTCGATAGCCAGCAGATGTCCATTGCCCCGTACCCCACGGTCGGCAAGGTTGATATGTTCGGCGGGCACCCCGGTGTCATGCAGGAACTGAACGGTCCAATGGTCGTACGTGGCGTGGTATGAGGCTTCGGCGGTGACAACCACGATGGGGATGTCCCGGAGGTTTGGCAGGGTCATTGTCGACGAGGCGAGGCGCGCTCCAGGAACAATACCATCCTTCTCGACGGCCGAGGCGTCGAACGTGTATTCCAGGACCTTCGCGTCCGGTCGCAATGGAGGGTCATAATGCAGAGGTGTGGAGGTGATGCCGAACGGGCGCGCCATCGCTCCGGCCACCACTCCCTGCGTTTGTACATAGAAGCTCGGGTATCCCGGGTGGATGAACGGGGGGCCGTTGGGCTCCAGGGCCACGATGCCGCGCACCATCGAGGGACCGCACTCGTCCGCGACATGCCATCCGATCGGACCGCCCTGGGAATGTGTCACCAGGAACGCCGGGCCGGTGCGCTCGAGTAATGCCCGGGCAGCGGAGCGGAACAGCTTCTCGACATCCCGGTAGCGCGCGAGGTGGCCGACCTGGCTGGCGTAGAAGGCGTCGAAGACCGGATCGCCCATCTTCCCCTTCCCGCTGCCACCGGGCCATTGCGTGTGCAGGCTCGCCTGGGGCCAGGCGTCCGGCTCCGGAGCGGTGAAGCAGGCCTGCAGCATCTCGGCCGTGTAGTGCGTCAGAGGGCCCAGGTCGCCGGCGTTGTAGGGCGACCTCCCGACGCCGGGTTGGTCGACGACGAAGCACTCCCAGCCGTCTCCAGCCCGGGCCTGTAGCAGTGCGAGTCCCGGGCGGCCGTCCGGCGTGAACTCGTAGTGCGTCCCTGTCTGTCCGGCGCCGTGGATGTAGATGATGGCGGGTTGGTCTTGGCTGGCTTTTTGCCCGTATCGTCTCACGCACATTTGGCCGGTCATGTGCGTGCCGCGAGCATCGTGGACGTAGTGTCCGCCGACGTAGAAGGTGTCGCGGAGTTCCAGGGCCGCGTCGTCGGTATTCGACTCCATGATGGGGAGTCGAGGAGGCCAGTGAGTGTAAGTGTCGGACGGAACCTTGCTGTCGTTTGACTTTCAGCCTCTTTGCTTGACTTGGGATTGACTTCCGGGACACAGTGTCAATGGCATCTTCGACATGTAAGGACGGTGGCGCACGCTGCTTGGCGCCGTCGAGGTTGTGAGTCGCGAGTCCGCCGTCGTTACTCGGATGGGGTTGCGTGCCCGGGCCTCGGGACAGTTACATCGCAACCTTGACTCCGCGGCGACGACGACTTCAGCGGCACCTGTACCAGCACAGGTTGAAGCAATCCTCACGCATCCATCTCCTTTCAGATTCCGGCAAGTTGAACGAAGTCAGGCTCACCACGCTGACATGACATCCGCCGCCGGCCTCGGCGCTCCGCTCTCTCTCTCTCTCTCTTATGACACCATTCGAACACATCCTCATTGCCCAACCACCCACCCGATCCTTCGGAATCGTTCTTCTCCGCCCTGGCACTACGGAACTCTCTCTGATACTTTGTCATATCATCCCGCAAACGAGTAGCGCCATGCGACACCTACCCATCATCCATCATCCATCCCACAGCGCCGGGCCGAGCATCTCCAATGGGCGACTTCGTCGTCGGCCACGTGCAGTGCCGATCATTCGTCTTTCCCATTTTCCAAGCAGCGGACCCTTTCTCCATTCCAAACTCTTGAGCAGCTCAACGAGGCAAAATGAGCCCTTCGAGCTTACCGCTGTGGAGAGGAGAGGGGAATGGAGGGAAAGATCAGGTGAGAGTCGCATATACGAGTACTATTCCGAACGGCGAGGTGAAATCGATGATCAAGACATGAAGACACTATATATATGGGGCTCATGGGACGGCCTCAGGCCTCGAGTCTAGGAAGAAGAAGAAGACAGCATCGACCGTCAGCTGGGAGAGTAGAGACAGCCATTCACTTTGACATCAGACCTTCTCAGGGCATACATATCACCTCCCTCGACTCACCATGCACGCCTTCTACTCCCTCGCGACCCTCCTGGTGCTCACCAGCGTGCACACCTGCAATGTCGTCGCTCAATCTTCTCAGCCTTCCCCTCCCACGGAACTGACCTTGACGGGCCACATCACACCCGAAGAGATCTTCAGCTTCGTCTACGCACCCTTCAACGTCTCTCCCGAAGTGACATCCATCTACGTGCTGCAGAACTACTCGTTCCAGGGCGCGGGCAACTCTTTGGACTTGGGAATCTTCGATCCACGCGGTATTGGCGCGATTGACAGTGACACGGGCTTCACGGGCTCGAGAGGTTGGTCTGGAGGGTTTAGGAACAATTTCACGATCTCGGCCAGTGATGCCACTCCGGGTTATGTAAGTCTGCCACTCTTTTCGCACTGGAGGTATACACTGTATCTGATCAATTCCACCGCTCTATAGAACGCGGGTCCTCTCCTCCCAGGAACCTGGAGCGTCGTGTTGGGCCCCTACGCCACGAACCGCTCCGGCATCGACTGGACGCTGAGCATCAGCCTGTCGTACGCTTCCAACGACACTCTCTGGTCTCCAGCGTACGCTCCCATCGTCAAGGAGTCATTCCCGCCCAACGAGACCTCACAATGGCTCCGCGGTGACTTCCACATGCACTCGGTATATTCCGACGGCCGCTACCTCCCGAGCCAACAGATCGCCAACGCCCTGACGCGCGATCTGGACTTCATTTTCTTCTCAGAGCACAACACCGACTCCGGGAACAACAACATCGGCGACTGGATCCCTTCGAACGCCTCGGACCTGCTCATCGGCCGCGCCATCGAAGTCACCACCCGCTTCGGCCACTGGCAGGCGATCGGGCTCGAACGCGGCCAGCAGGTGGACTGGCGGTACACGAACGCGACGAACGACACCGGGTACGCGGACGCAGCGAGGGAGGTCCGTGAGAGCGGCGGGATCGTGTCGGTGAACCACCCGTTCCAGAACTGCTCGCGCTGCGACTGGACGCTGGACTGGGACCACCACGACGCGATCGAGGTGTGGAACGGCCGATTCGATCCGCTCGACGATGTCGCTGTGCAGTTCTGGAAGAGCGAGTTGGCGCGTACTGGGAAGAGGGTCACTGCCATTGGGGGCAGCGACGCCCACAGTCCGCCGGAGATCAATGGGCTGCCCACCACGGTCGTGAGGGCCGTCGGCGAGCGGAGCCAGGCCAGCGTGGTCGAGGCCGTCAAGAGAGGAAGGGTCTATCTCGTCGAAGGGCCCGGGATGGATCTGACATTCACCGTCTCGTATGGCGACAAGAAGAAGGCAGAGATCGGCGACGCGGTCCCGACGTCCCTGGTTCAGAACAAGACCGCGGCATCGTTCGCGGCGACGGGGTTCTCGGACGGCGCGATGGCCTGCTTCGTCAATGAGAAGGGATACTTCCACAATGCATCCATCGTGGACGGGGAGCGGATCGAACAGTTGGTCGCGGGGATGGAGTTCATCCTCGTCGAGGTGCGCAATTCCACGGGTGTGTTGCTTGGGTTGACGAACCCGATTTATTTCCCTCGAGAGTAATTAGGTAGAATCCTCAACTGAGACTTGTGGGTGAAGAAAGGTCGTGTCGTCCCTCGTTGTCATCGGCATGTCGAATACATACTCTATCGCAATTTATGCACGGCCTTGGAAGTGGTGGCTTGTTGTGGATTGCGGTCAGACCGGCTGGTGGCTGGTGGCCGGTTCCGCTGGGTCGGCCCGCTTCCATTAATCTCCAGACTCCATCTACGTACTCGTAGAGTTTACATACTTATATGTATAGACGAACACTGCTCCGTGTGCAACAAAACACCCACATCATATCGATGCTGCGTCTTCCACGGCTGACCCTCCGAAACTCCTTGGTCGTCCATGCTCTCTCTCCCCGTCCATCACGCCACTGGGAAAAGAACCTCATCGCGTCCTAGTACAAGATGGCTTTCACAGGCACCACCAGCACCGAGCAGCCAAATAGTAGAGAACCACCCCTCCCCCTCCCCCTCCCATGACCATGACCATGACCATGACCATGATCCCTACACCTACACAGCCGGCCACTGGCTTCACCAAGACGAGATCCAGCGCACAGTCCGGTACCGAATGTTCGACTTCCCAGCGCTGTGCCAGAAAGCCGTGAACCTCTGCCCTGGAGCCAGTTCCGTGCTTCGGTACGAGAAGAAGGAGGGGGCCTTCAACCGTGTCTTCATCCTTCACATGGATGATGGATCACGTTCAAAGATGGTGGCGAGGATTCCGTTCCGCGTGGCTGGGCCGCCGGGTCTGACGACACACTCGGAGGTTGCGACTATGGCTTTTTGTATGTACCATTGTTACCGTCTTGCTTGAGGCCCCTTGGAGACACAAAAAGATGTCCGCGTGCGAGTCGTAGATTCTCTCTCTGAACGTCATTGTTCAGTGAAGGAGCACACGAGCATCCCAATCCCCAACGTCCTCGACTGGAGCTGCGACGATACAAACGAAACTGGCACAGAATACATCATCATGGAACACGCCCCGGGAGTGTGCCTCCTGAACGTCTGGCCAGCCATGTCCACGCACCAACACATGCTCGTGACCAAGGCTCTCGCAGAGTTTGTTGCCGAGATGGCGAGACTCAAGTTCCCGGCTTATGGAAGTCTCTGTTTCGCCGATGACGATGATGCCACCATTGGACGTCATCAAGCAAAGAAGGTCCCTGTGACCGACGGCTATGTGGTTGGACCTCATTGCGGTCGGGACTATTGGGACTGCAATGCCGGCGAGTCACGTTGGTACTCGCACGACCGGCCCCTGTAAGTAAGGTCCAGCTCCAGATGTTCCGAGAATCGGGATTAAACCAGGATGAAATGTCTGACTGGGAAAGCTAGGGACGACCCTGGAGGAATTCACAGATGGTCTTTTGAACGCAGGACGTGCCCGGCTTCCCCACGATCCCGACGCCGGCAGCGACGAGCTTCCATGCCATGGTTCGGTCAAGGAGCACCTCATCTCAGCGATGCCGTGCTCAAAGAAATGATCAAGAGTCCACGGGAGATCATCCAGAAAGTATCCAACCCGATGTTGCTGCATGCCGACCTCCACATGCAGAACATCTACGTTTCGCAAGACGACCATACGCGGATCACGGCCGTGATCGATTGGCAAGCCACCTCCATCGAGCCCACGTTTATGTATGCCGACGAAACGCCTGACCTGACGACCCTCCCGCCCGATCTATCCCTGATACTACCTGAAGCAGATGAAGAGTTGGCAGCCAGTGTCGACGGAGGTGACGACAAAGCAAGGGCGAAGCAAGAAAAAGATTCCGAGATATGTCGTCAAACATTCCAAGTCGTCCTACGAGGCTACGCGCCCCGATTTGCCGCCGCGCGAGCCATGGGCGAGACACCGCTGCGTGTCTTCCGATCGTGCTGTTCGTCCTGGCGGGACGGAGCCGTCACCCTGCGCCGGCATCTGATCCGCCTTTCTCAGCAATGAACCGAGCTGGGGCTAGATCTCCCAGGCGGCATCTCGACGACGTGTCCATACCAGCCATCAGACGAGGAACTGGCGGAGCAGGACCGACAGTGGGGCGACTTCGAGACGGAGCAGAAGTTCACGCTCTTCCTCATTCGAACCTTGTCCGCCAACTCGGACGGTTGGGTGCCCGAAAGAGCTGGGAGAGTGCGCGACGCAGACATCGCGAGATGTTCGCCCAGTGGATGGACACGGTCAGGGAATCTGAGGATCCTGAAATGAACGAGGAAAGGGGTCGGAAAATGTGGCCTTGGGATGGTGGGAGGTAGAGAAGAAATGTGTGGTCGTGTACCATACGTCCAGTGAGGCATTCTCTTTGTTCCCACCACCAGACCGACCGACCGACCGGAAGGCTTGCGAATTGCCACACCTTCGTCTGCGAGTTCGCCTCAAGCTCCAAATCCCGTTCCCCTCGAATCTTGAGCGGACGCCCGAAACTTCCGACTCAGGACTTGTCTGGCACGTACCTGGCTGGGATGATCCAGTCGAATGAGGATAGTAATGCAGGGCGCGGGTTTCCTTGTGCAAGGAATCCATCGGTTTCGAGAGGGTGTTTGTATAAGTCATTGGAATTTTCGTATCAGCCTATATGTCGTGAGCCGGAGCGGACATGTCGTTCGTTTTTGAACCACTCCCCGACCTTCCATCGAATATCTGCTGAACGAAACTTTTCCCCTTCGCCATTGACCCCTCGAGCTGTGCTGTGTGGTGCTGTACCGTGCTGTCCAGGTCAGGCCCCCAGGTCAGATCTGACGAGGCCCGACCCGTTCCAGTTTCCCCGTGAAGAGCTCTGGGGACCACCCCGGCCTCTCCAGTGGACAGCTCAGCCTCGTGGCCAGCCTCCCCTCACACCATCGAAAGCATGGATTTGCCTCTTTACTTGGACGGAATGCCCTGAGCCTCCTTCGCAACATCAGCCGCGATCTCCTCCTTCTCAGCATCACCCAGCTCCTCACGGCCATCGGCAAAGACTTTGTCAAAATCATACTCCCCCCACCGAATATCCGGACACAGGCCCGCAAACTTCCACTCCCCATCGACCTTCTTGTACCAATGCTTGTTAGACGAGTGCGCATGACCCTTGACAAGCACCTTCGTGCGCGTCGCGTCCGTGTACTTCTGATGCGGCACGCGCAACTGGTGGTACCCGATGATCTCTGTGTCCGAGACCTTTTCCCACTTCGACGCGCCGCAGAAGTGCTGCGTCATCAGGAGCGGGTCGCCCAGCACCTTCTTGTCCGAGATCATGCCGATGAATTCGTCGGCGGGCATGGCTTCCCAGAGCTTGTTGAGGAAGGAGCGGTAGTCGATTCGCACTGTTGGGGCGATGATCTTGCGGAGGCGGGCCCAGTCCTAGATCGAGCGCAAAACAGAAGTGTTAGGGGCGTTTTTGTCCTTCCTGAAGATCGTGTCGTACTCCGTGGTTCAGGGGGAGGGGGAGGGAGCGAGGGCCGAGGGGGGAAGAAGGAAGGGCATGCGCACCTTGGAATCATAGCTCTCCGCCCACTCGAAGTACGCGTTGAGACAGCCGTGGTAGTCTATAGCCAGGAGAAAACACTCGAGTTAGCCTTGAACGAATGAAGAGAGGGGGAAGGAAGATGCAAAGCAGAGTGGGAGGGGGCGTTTGCGGAAGAGTAACAGACCTTCCCAGGAGATCAACTTGTCGTTGGACGCCATGATGAAAGGAGGGAGATCTGCGGATCTTAGATATAGATATCCAAAAAGGAAATGTGAAAGTGTGAGATGGAGGAGAGAAGAAGAGGAGGGAAAAGGCGGGAAGATGTTTATGTATAACCAAGGTTAGTAGTCCTACTCGGTACTACGTAGGGGGGCAGTGAGGTGTGTTACGCGAGGAATAATAATAACTGTGTTCACATTTGAGGGGCCCGCGAGCGCAGCTTGTCGACTCGCCGGCGCGACTGCAGGTCCAATGCACCACTTTGCATTGGGCAGTGGGCACTTTCATAACTGCAGCCCGCAGACCGCAGTCTGCACACCGCCTCCTGGGCTTCTGGGCTTTCTGCCCCCCGAAATGTGCTTGTGCGTGTGCCTTGTGGCCCCCTCCACCCGGACACCCAACAACACGTCCGCGGTACTGGTGGTAAAGGGGACGCGTTCAATGGTGACTGTGTGCCAAGACGCTTGCGAGCTGCGATTTGACCTAAAAACCGGGCCTTTCCTCAATCTCGATGCTCTCCCCTCCGAGGCTCCGCCGCTAGAGAGCCGGAGACTATAGCCAATCAGACCATCAGTTCTCCGGACGTCGCGTGTGGGGGAAGAAGACGCGCTTTGTATCGTACGTATCTTGTACGTATGTCGATATGTGAGGTGGATGGTCACTGCAGTGATTGCCATTTTTGGATCCTCCGCCGCTTTTTCGTCCACCGCCGCCGCCGCCGCGGCGGGAGTGAGGACCAAATTTTTCAGAGACGGGCGACATGCTCATACATAAGGCATGGAGGTGGACGAGATCCACACATACGTACAGCGGGTTTCTACGCTGCTTTGAAGGACTGCATCCGAGCACATGTTGAAAGTACAGTGCCTAAGTTACCGAAAGGTAAGCTATCTCGTGGCTGATCAAAAGCAAAAGATGTGTTGTGCTATTCGAAGCAAGGCCCTATCTACTTGAAGAGTAGAGTACCATGAGTAGCCCTGTCCGTATCGACAAAGGCAATGAATCGCTGTCTGTTTACTAAAGTAGACTACATGAAGCACATGAGCATGACGCACACGAAGCACATAAAAGCAAAGCAAAGATGACTCTCCCAGCTCTCGCCGTCCTCAGCACGCAGTCCGTCCATCATTCTTGTTCTCGTGAGTAAGCACTCGCAGTCTTCCGTCTTCACTCCATCCATCAAACCGGTCCTTGTCGACTTGATGCTGCAGGATCTCGAAGTGCTGCCCCTGGCGTTGAGACTGATCCCATCAAACTTCTTTCTGTTCAGTGGTAATGCTGCAGGTTCCAGCAGCGCTGGCAGCAAGGGCATTGACCAATGCCAGACCATGCAATGGACTCTTACTTCCCGACAAGTACTGCACCGTCGACGTTCGCTTGGCCCTTCGGCGCTGGCCACTCCTTCATGAATCCACTCGCCAGACCCGTCTGGGGGTGTCGATCCAATCCTTCACATCGAGAGTGTCCATGTCCGTCGACGGGAAGTTCAGCCAGGCTCTTCGCCACGCGTTCGTAGTCGCCCAAGAATGCATGAGACCGAACATCATCATCTCCATCGCATCCTGTCAGCCCATGTCCCAGAGTCACGCAGATCTGGCCCCCAACTTCGATTGCATGGCCGTCGGGATCTGGGTAGGCTGCCAGCATCACTGAGTACACGAGGCCCGTGACAGGAACGCTGGGCGGCGCAAGTTGTTGAGGGAAAACCCAGTGTCCGTCGTGCTTGATCGGGTGCCATGGCGTCACCAGGAGCTCTCCGATGCTGCAGAGATATTCACAATAGCCTGGGACTGTAGTCTTCAGCACCACCGCCACTTCACGCGGGCCTGTAGGTGTCCAAACGGGCATCCCGGCCTGGAGCATCTTGAGCGGAACCTCAGATCCATCGGCCAAGGTGATCTTGGATGTGCCGGCAAAGCAGGGTGTTCTGGAGGAATTGTAGGATTGCATGTGCACCGGACGACGGGGTGTGCTGATGCTGCTGGTCACGTTGCCTCGGTCGTCGTACACATTGACCACCTTCGGCGGGAGACTGGGTTTGGGTGCAGGGAGATTGTCAAAGGCTGCGTCGAGCTCCGTCCGGCATTGGATGAACAGAGGGCTCTTGCTACCGTACAGCAACACGGCAGGGTCCTTGAAAGTGTTACAGATTTGTCGTTGGTGGGCGTGAAGCAGACTCGGGAGGTAGTGCCGACCCCATTTCTTCCAATAGCCGGTCGCTTTGGCCTTGAGCGAAGTGTCGAGCGCCTTCGAAATCTGACCGTATGGCTCGTCACCCGCGAGTTCTTGACCAAGAGCATGCAGCCCCTCCGTGTCCTTGAAAGGCGATGTCCGAATGGACGTGGCAAGCATCTTCACCTGAACTCTCGCATGGGCCATCTTACTCTCATCTGTGGTGGTGCCAGGCTCGCTGTTGGCGGCCAGTGGAAAGAGGGAGGCCAGCACACCACAAATCTCCGCGCGATACTGATGATAATTACTGATGCTGGCAGGCAGTGTCGTCTTGTCCGAGAACACGGCATGGGTTTGGTCACGGTCTGCATCCCCATTCGGCAGCTTGTAGTCGAGTGTGGCGGTAATCTTCGTATCTTGACGGATACCAGGACATGTGAATACCAGGTCTCGGGATTGACCGTACTGGATAGTGCCCAGATCCAACTGAAGTCCATGCTGCCCAGTGGTCATGGTCAGTCCAGCTGTCGCATTCAAAGGCGTCTGGTCTGAAAGTTGCAATTCCAGCGTTGCAGAGGTGCCTAAGGTGCTGTAGAGATTGCCCACTGCGTGAACAAAAGCAGTCCCAATCATGCCAGCGTCGGGGATGAAAGCATAACTGCCACCGCCGACCTCGGCGATCGACTGCATCAATGCTGAGCGGATGCTGTAACCAAACCCGAAGGTATGGATGCTGGGAGTGCATGATCGTTCTCGTGCGCTGCTCTCCAACATTGGGCGCAGTTTGGCGGCATATCTACATCTTGTATTAGCAACCAGGTCGGTTCTCATCTTACCCGGAGAGGACAGTCCTTACCCTTGTTTGGGACACAGGTGATTGGGCATGCCATCGGTCAAGACGAAGACACTCTGTATGTTTCCGACGAGTTGAGCCTTTGCGATTAGACCTAGTCCAGCTCGGACACCCGACCAAAGATTGGTCTTGTGTTCCGGCCGAAGATCTTCGATTCGCTGCCATGTCGCTTTCTTTTCATCCGAGGTCATGAACGTGAGGTCCTGTACAATCTGTAAAGGGACTTATTAGATGCACATATAATTCTCAGACCAAGTTCTGGCGTACCGTTGCATCCCAAGAGAATGTCACAATCCCAAGTCGGTCGCCCTCTTTCAATGTCTCGAGTATGGTCCTCGCCGCATGCTTTGTCAGATCGAGCACACTGTGACCACCGGCCTCTCTCTCGTCTGGGTCTTCAACATCCGGGAGGGGTGCAGAAGCGTTCATGCTGCCGGAAATGTCGATGACGAGGACAATGTCACAGGAGGCGCGCTTCAGGCCACGCTCGGGGACCTTGGGAGGCTGGACGGACACGATGAAATCATCACAGCCGCTGAGGGGATGAATCTCGACAGTCGCTCGATCTCCAGGCTGCGTTGAACGGGTCCTCATAGGGAGGTTGAGTGTCGGGGGATGGTTCACCATGGTGAACTCTTCGTCGAGAGTATCGGGCGTGGTTTGGCTATCGCTCATTCCGGAGATCGATTTTGAAGGAGTCAGAGCCATGATGAAGAGGAAATGAGGCTCAACCGATCTTTTAAAGAGGAGTTGCCAGCCGGTGAACTGGTTTGTCTCGCTGCCTTCAGTGTCAAACATGTCGTGACATTGCGGTGCCTATTGTTGGGGTTACTTACTGTTTGCGACTCCTCTCCTGCAGATTTGCTTGGTCGCGCAATCAGATGGAAGGTCCTAGTTGTTGGGAAGAGGTTGTAAGATCATGAGTGAAGAGGTTTTCAGGTTGTTCACTCTTTGAAGGGAAAGGCGACTCAGTGAATCGCACCCGGATCAGGCACGTGATATCTCCTTTACCGAACGAGGAACAGTCGATGATGAACAGGAGAAGCTCCTTGCCTTGATATAGGTACGATCAGGTCCGTGGTTGTCTCTTCCCAACCTTTCCCCATCCCCTCCTCTATGTCTGTCCTTTCGGCATCTGTGATGGCTGTCATGAACTTAGATACGATCTTGGAGATGAGTGTCCCGCTGCTACCAAAGTTCCTGTTGGGGTCCATGCATATAGTTGTAACACTGCCTCTTACCGGCGTCCGCTAGTGGTTCGATCGAACAAAGAGCATCAAGGAGCAGATTGGACTGGATTAACAAAGCTTGTCCTGCTCTACTGGAGATGTAGGCTCACTGGGTTGACGAAGGGCATACACAATACAGCCCAGAGACTATCAAATTGTGTTAACAAGGGCGCTAAGATGGGGTGGAACTTGCCCGCATATGAGGATGGAACAGCCTAGCCTCCTGGGAACCATTGCTGCGTGGTCGCGAAGACGCTGGAGAGCTCAGAGAAGCAATTAGAGAGAGAAGTCGAGTCTGTTGGCCTCGTGAGGCTGGAAGGGGTTTCTGCAAGGCGTCAGGGCCCAGGGGTAGACCATTGGGGAGCCTCGCGGGGAAGCAGTGGCGCGGGCAGTGCTGGCGTCAGTGTCAAATCAAAGATCTGACCAGCGGCCCTAATATTTTATTTGGCCCAAGTCGAGAGCGATTCGTTGCATCCAGCAGCATGACTTGTTGCGAGATGGCTCATGTTCGCGCCCGGACTTGTCGTCGATGCGATGGGAGCAAGAGAAGGTCAGCATTTTCTCGGGAGGAATAACGAGGATGAAGTCACTCTGCGTGTCCACGTTGCTGTGTGCGCCGCTCGGAAGGGTTGGAGGAGGGTTGAAGAGCGTGAGAGAGCGAACAGGGCTCGAGATATCGAGATATGGCGTGACAGACTCCGGGCCTTCTCTTGGGATCCTGGTGATCCGTGCTTGCTGACATATTTCCCGTATGATCTCGAGTTCTGTATGTAGATAGGTCGGCCGATGCGGCCGCACTCCATCCTGTCACCCGTGTTAAGCCATCTCGGACGCCATTCGACACGGAATGGCGCCCGCGAGGCTTGAATGAATACCCAAAATCCATGCGGCATAGACGATGTCCAACCGACATCTCCGATGAGTAAGGTTGCATGTTCGTAATTACGGCAGAGTTGACCGTATTGCAACCTCATCACGCTCCGCGTTTTGCGCTCGACGTCTCTCTACTGATGAATCAAGAGCCGATAGGGCCTGCCGGACGAGGGGGGCGTAGGGATTCCCTGGCGAAGATCCATCACCATCGAAGCGCCATGCGTGTCTATATAAGAGAAGGCGATCCTCTGGCTCTTATTCCGGCCTACTTCATCACATCTCAGTCGATCAAGCAGAGCAGAAACCTACCACGGTCATCAAGCCGAATCAACTTGTCTCTCGAAATATTTCCACCGTCCTGTTGAATAGTCCGCACGCAATGGGCATTCCGCCTCCTCAAGAGCAGACCATTCTGGTCACCGGCATCTCGGGCTTTGTGGCCTCGCACATTACTCGAGTCTTCCTCAATGCTGGGTACCAGGTCCGGGGAACTGTGAGGTCCGAAAAGTCAATTCCTGGCATCCAGCACGTCCATGCACAGCATGCAGACCAGCTGACCTTTGCGGTCGTGCCCGATATGGCCGCCCCCGGAGCCTTCGAAGATGCGGCCAAGGGAGTGTCGGGAATCATCCACACAGCAAACCCATTCTTCCTCGACCTCGATCCCAAGGACAATGAAAACGAGCTCTTGAAGCCGTCCATTGCGGGCGTCTTGAATGTGCTCGAGGCCGCGGCAACGCAAGGTCCAACACTGCGACGGGTCGTGTTGACTGCTTCATTCGCGAGCATGTTGGATCTCAGCCAGGGTCTTCGTCCAGGATACACTTACAGAAGTTCCGACTGGAACCCTGCCACGTACGAAGAAGCGAAGAACTCGACGCACGGCGGCTTTACCTACTGCGCAGCCAAAGCCCTGTCGGAGAAGGCTGCCTGGGATTGGATCGCGACGCAAAACCCCCCTTTCTCCCTCGCTGCCATCAATCCCGCGTGGATTTTCGGCCCCTCGGTTGGTGGGCTGCGATCAGTCGATCACTTGAACGAGTCGACAGAGGCGATCTGGAACCTCGTGAACGGCTCGAGCAAAACCGTGCCCGCAACCGACTTTGCAGCTTTCGTGGATGTGAGGGATGTTGCGCTTGCTCATCTGAGGGCATATGAGCTGCAAGAAGCTGGAGGCGAGAGATTCGTCCTGGGCTCCCACTTTGACTATCAGACCGCAGTCGATGCCCTCAGACCCGAGTTCCCCCAGCTTGGAGACCGCATACCAGAAGGAACCCCAGGCGCTGGGTTGACAGAGGCAGTGTACCAAGTCGATGGGAGCAAGGCGGAAAAGGTCCTGGGAATCAAGTACACTCCACTCAACATAACTCTCAAAGATACGGTAGAAGACCTTCTCAAAGCGGAGAAGAAGTCGTCGGCATGATGAGGCAAAGGGTGAGGACGACAGTACTGAAGGATCCAATTGAAACACGATTTGTTTCTGGTTCTCTTTGCGGACAACAGTAGACTTCAGCCACCACAGGCAGCGTGAAACGTTTGAAAAAGATCCGAGCCTCGGTCCACGAGAGCTATATCATTCGAGCTCGATAGCGAAGAGAGCCGCGCAGTAACGGAAGTATTGCGCCAGCTGAACATGCGCCGTAGAACGGGTCATCCGATTTTCAAGAAGCGACAACGGGGACTCGATGGAGTGGAAACTGAGCAATCCGGAACCTTGTGTGATCGCCTATCGAACGTCAAAGATGAGGTGGTCATGGCTGCTCAAAATAATGCGAATGAACGTCCTCGGATCACATCCGAAATGCCAGTGGCTACCCGGTCAACTGTTCCTTTGACCAAAACATCCTTGTTGCTGGTCGCGCATGAGTGCTGCAGCGACTTGGTTGTGAGGAACGTGTTCGAGAGTGAGCAGACTTGTGCAACTTGGCTGCCATATCACGGACGGGAAAGGCCATGAGATAGAGTATTCCGAAGATTGTCTGAGCTTCCGACCTCCACGAGAGATCCGCCGCTGTTGAATTCGACATGATTGGCAGAGGCTCCGTAGTGCCTGATCAAGCCCGACAAGCTGCCATTGCCACGTTTTTCAGCAACCCGAGGCTGCAAGCATTGGCAAATAATGCCAGCTCGCTGTGGATTTGCCGGTGCCACCTGCGAGGCCCTTGCGGCAAGGAAGCGGGATCAAAGGCACAAGCTTGTCGTCGCCAGGGCCCAAGCGTGGGACAGCAAGGAAGATTTGCGTCCGGCTACCCGTATTTTCGACGTCATAGGCAGCGCACAGCCCCGTTCAACGGCCCCAGATATTGAACTGCTGAACTCCCCGAACGGGCCTGTTGAGTACTCTGAGAGCAGGGAAGAGGCAAGTATCGAAGGTACTGTAGGCGCTATTACTCCTTCTCTTGAAAAGCCTGAGTCTCGACGAGAGGGGGAAGATGCGCTCGTCCATCCCTGGACCTGATTCCTCGCCCAAGACCACTAGTCGCAGGGGAACAGAGACCTGACGGCGGTATAGATTGAGTAACGGGCAATGATCGTCTCTCTTGATGGGATTGGGACACACTAGACAGAGACATCCAGCTCTTTGCAGGGTAGCGGAATTGACAGGCTTCGTAGCGGGCACAGGGGTCGGGCACTGCCTAGTCCCAGAAGCCACGACCTGCGGAGACAAGGACATGGGCCACTGCGAGTCTGCGACGATGGGTGGCATGCCCTTTGTTCAGGGCCCAGGGGGCGCGTGAGTGCCGGTGAGCAATGGCAAATGGACATGCCGGGGGACTTAGGACCAATGTGGCATCGGGTGTCCCACGTTCGAGGACGGTGGATTTTGTTCTCTGTTGGCGTGTGCTCGGTAGAAAGCCCATGCTGCCATCGCTGTTGATTCTCTCGCGCGACCCGGAGAAGCGGGCAAAGGAAAGGGGGAACGTCTTCTCAATTTTCGCGCTTCTGCAGTGTATTCGGTCGCACGGGGAGGCAAAAGGATCGTCGATGAGCACATCAATTGAGAACACGAGGCCGCCACGAGTCGAGTCGCCGGATCGATTCGTGATGCGTTCTCAAGGGTTGGGAATGGGGAGGGGGAGGGGACTCGGACGCAGCTCGGACGGGGGAGCATCCGAGCAGGACGCAGGACGCAGGACGCCCTGAGTTCTGAGTTTCTGAGTTCTGATGGGTGGAAGGAGGACATGGCACGTGGGACTGGGCGCTGTTGCGGGCGTCTTCTAACTTCTGGGTGTCCACTGACTGTCCACTGTCCACTCCTACCGAGCACCATCGTGTCGGGGGGAGCAAGTTCACATGAGATCGTGGCTGTCAGAGGCTCAGTAGGATCATGGATTCATGGATGAGGCTACCTTACCTTAGGCCTGTACTGTATGTACAGTGCAGGATCCAGGTACTCGTACATAGGTATGTACGTACCTCTGAGCGAGCCAGGTGGTCCAAAGACCCAAGAGGCACGGAGTGCTTGGATCGTCATCGTTCATACCTACCTACGGTAGCTAAGAGGATCTGGTTGCAATCTGAGATGCCATGCCGCCGTGCCCAGTGCTTGGGAGATGGAAAGCGTTCCGTGCTTGTGTGAGTCTGGTTCAGTACTAGTATAGTAGTACGAGACTACTGAAACACTGTAGCTCTCCGTACGGAGACCAACTTGCGCATGTTGGTGCGAGCCTGCGAGGGCGACTGCAGGTGCAGGCCATCGGCATCTGCATCTGCATCTGAATCGGGCGGGCAGGGTGCCAGCTGCAGTGGTGGACACTGGACACACTGGGTGAGTGACGCCGCCAGACTGAGCCCAGTGAGCCTTAGACTCGTACTCTAAAGGGTCGAAGGGTGGGCACATGGCAGGGGTAAGGATGGTAAGCAGTGGGCGCCACCGTCGTCTGTCACTGCGAGTGCTACTGCTAGCACTGCAATAATCAACACGTACTACTAGTATTCAGCTTCCTTCCCACTG
The DNA here is from genome assembly GCA_001599775.1 of Exophiala alcalophila. Lineage (NCBI taxonomy): Eukaryota > Fungi > Ascomycota > Eurotiomycetes > Chaetothyriales > Herpotrichiellaceae > Exophiala > Exophiala alcalophila. The sequence continues at coordinate 1,825,725 of BCHY01000003.1, forward strand.
TCCCAGTTCCAACTGTTCAGGGGACTCCCGGCATGCGAGCCTCACGATCCTGGTACTCCCCCTCTGGCTTCCGACTTTTCAGTGTCCTCTGTGTGTTGCTCAGCGTGAGCCTGGCAAATTACGTACATGTGTCCCCTTTCCCGGGCTCCGACCAGGGATCAACAAAGCCCCAAAATGCCTGTCAGATCTTCAACTTTCCAACGGTATCTGCTGCCGACCGCGGGCGCCAACAGGGCCACCCTAGCCCGCCTGGCCTCCGTGGGATGCGTCACGCCGCCCACGCGTGGGCGGCTGCTGGAGCCAGCCCGTTCAGGGGACAAGCACTTGAACTAACCTTGGGGTTGTCTCGGGGGATTGGATTGGGCTGGCAGCGCTGGCGACGGCTGCTCGATGATTTGGCGCCAAAGTATCACTAAACAGGTACCCGGAGGCCTAGAGGCTAAGGGGAGACCTTACTCGTACTGTAGAGCGGACAAGACGGGCTGGGCTGGTGGCCAAAGGCTGCCCGCTGGACAGTGCCGGTGGACAGTAGTAGTAGTAGTGGAGGGAATTCTGCCTGAGCCTCGAGCAATGAGGATCCGACCGCCACTCTCCAGTCCCAATCCCATCCCCCTCTGCCACGGCCACGGCCACGGCCATCGCCATCGCCATCTGGCATTTCCCACCGCGTTTCCATTCGATCTCGCTGCTCGCCCACTCACCTGCCCACAGGGCCTCAGGATAACGACAGAGGAAGAGTAGAGAACGGACAAACGCCTCGTCTCATCGCATTTGTTCCGGATTGGATGCGACTCCCTTGCTCCCTCCAACACCTTTCTCTCCTCCTCTACTCGACACCTTGAACCTGGTCTTCATTCTGGACTCTCCTTCCTCCATCCACTTGCTGCTCAACATTTCCCAGAGACAGCCCTCACCTCGCCTGGGCCACGCGGTACCCCATCTTTGCGCCGTTAGCTCCGATTCTGCTTCGCAGCCGGTCGCAGTCGGCCATCCTCGTCCTCTCCATCACGACCGCTCTGCCTCGACGGCGGTACGGTACGGGCATCTTCTTACTGCGAACGCAACCACGAGTTGTTTAACCACCTTCACTCGTCTCATATCTCGTTCAGACGCACCCTACCGAGCCTAGATCAAATCCTTCCTGCGATCTACCGTTCCCTGTGTGACGAACCTACCGCGCCCTCGACGCCTCGATTCTCACGGCCCTGGCAAAATCGCATTGCAACGATCCCGCTGCACAAGATCCTATCTGCACTACACTTTCAGGAGATACCTGGGGACGTTCTCAAAAGAGTAGCGGCAATTCCCTGGTCTGGACCACCTCTCGGAAAGGTCAATATACGGTCACTCCCTCGCGAGCGCATCTCAAGCGATTGGAACTAGAGGGCCTTGGGACGTCTCCCGATTGCTGCAACTGCGGAGGCACCTGAACGTCTGGCCCAGATACGACGTCCTCTGCGGGTTTGCAATCGCGGAAGCGCATTGCCACAACATCTACCGACTATCAGCCGCGGGACTCAGCGTTGGGATATCGCATCGTTGGTCTGAGAGACTGTATCACTGATCCCTGCTGTACCAGCTCGTTTGGATCACCTTTTCCGCCGCGGTACCTCTCATGTTTCATTTTTCGGGCTCGACTGGCCAATAAATTTCGGGATCGCGGGCTCGTCGAACGACGGGTCAGGGACATTCAACCTTGTTTGAGAACCATATGCGCCGCAGCGACAACTTTGGTCGCTTTTTGAGCTAGTCACATTCGACACACAAACGACAAGTCGACTGAGATTGCAAGATGGAGACGACTAGCCACAGGCCGTGGGAGCCAAACCCTCCGCCCAGTCTGCCTCAGACCACGCAGACTCTACCCTCAATAGCTTCCCTAACCGCGAAGCTTCCATCCCAAACCGTCGATAGGGCTTCCTCCGACCTTTCGATTCATCCACCTCAAAGGGACTCGGGGAGCTGGATGACGCCCGGGACGTGTGAGTATTCAATCCCTCCCGAACTTTGTGGAAGTACTAAATTATTGTTCCAGTGTCGGGGTCCTCTGTTCACTCCTCCAACTCGATGCCTTACTTGAATTCCGCTCATTCTCCCACCGGTCAAGGCCCAGCGCCATATCCCCCCGACACCTCTTCAGCCCCTCCTGCACCCTTCAATGGTGCCATGAAGCCCCAGTCCAATGGGCTGCCACCACCAACCTCAGAACCGCACCCGCACCCCCATAGAGGGAGTGGTGATTTCGATGATTCCAGAAGGAGCAGTGTCTCGAATAGCATTCACCACGGCATGAACAACTTGGGCCTAGGTCCGACCTCTCCCTACACCAGCGGCAATGCCTCCCAGACCTCCATTGTGTCTGGCCTGCAGCGAGAAAGAGGCATCCATACCAACGGCTACACGGGCGGTAGTCGGTATTCGACAATGACGGCGCCCATTTCGTCTTATGGGCCCGACCGTGGCAGTCGAAGTGGTTTCGCGGCCGGACGAGTTGCGCCTCCAATTCTGGAGAACCCCAAGCAGGAGGTTTACAGTGCAGAAGCACCAACTCGAGGACAAGCGTATGCTTTCCCTGACCCCGACGCACCTCGGCCGCAGGGCCGACCACCCTCGACATTCTCGCGCAGAAACAGCTTCGCCGAATCTTTCACCAGCAGTGTTATGACCGTGGAATCGTCGCGATTACCTCCCGGCCAGCACGGTGAGCGTCGAAACTCCGCATTGCCTGTGTCGACGCTAATGAGCCCAGAATTGCTGGATGCTCATCACCATCACTCGCTGCAACACAAGCAAATCGACAGTCTGCGGGGTGATCCCGATTCTCCCAACTCCACTCCGTACAGTCGGACGCCGGAACTTCGGGTGACCCACAAGCTTGCTGAGCGTAAGAGACGGAGTGAGATGAAGGATTGTTTTGAGCAGCTACGGACCCGACTGCCCGCCAGTCAAAACAACAAGTCGAGCAAATGGGAAACTTTGTCACGAGGTGAGGATCCGCCGGTTGCTCACATTGCAATGCCGTTTCTCATGAGTGTATACTGACGTGGCCTAGCTATTGACTATATCTCGCAACTCGAGAATCAGAACCAACAAGCACGAGCCGAGGCGGAGGTGCAACGATCGAAGATGTTAGAATTAGAGGCCAAAATGCACGAGATGAGCCAACAGATTCGGAGCATTCAGCAGCCGCAGGCGTCGTTTCCCCCTCCTCCAAACGTTATGCCTCAAAGCCCCATGGGCTATGGGCCCCATTTCACCAACCACATGGATGGACCGAATGAGCCCCCGCGGACCCTTCCGCCTATAATAAACAGCAACTCCATGCAGGGCATTCAGTACGATGACCGGCGGTGAACCGATTCCTCTGGCACCCTTGGGCCTACCACATACATCATACATGACCGGACTTTTTTGGTTGATTTACTCCTGTTTGGACTCTACGAGTTCGAAAACTTATTATTTATTGTCCTCGTTGTCATTGTTGCGGAATTTTGGTGTCCCGGGAAAGCCTGGGCACACAGGAGTGCGGGATGGCTTTTTAGGCGCGAATATGGGAGAGGCTTTAATCACCTGATGATACCATGGGCAACGGAATGTGTTGAAAATGCAGAATGTGAGCCCGAACAATGGCACACCATGTTGGCTCTGTTTGATGGTTGCAAGATGTGTCGACATTAGAGCCTGCTTCTGAATAACTAGATAATTGGCAATGTCGCACCACAAGACTGGCTGTGTGTGGACTACATACTCGATGGACAAAACCTGCCTTGGGGATTGATCCGAGTCTGGAGACAGCGTCGCAGCCTTGCCGCCTCAGCCTTGCGATGGAGTCGGTTTCCGCTGATCACGTGAAATGTTGGTGATTGGCAACGATGTTCCAACCTCAAAACACATCAAAACACAGCGAGCGCGTAATTCGGTTGTCGCCTCGCTCCTCCGCCACTCATTGCCAGAAGTTTCAAGAGATACGCCGTCGCTGGCGACCACATTTGCCGCCGTTATGAGGAAGGGCGAGGCTCGTGCTTGGTAGGTTATCTTTGGAACTCCCCCAAGTTGTTATGTTGAGCCCACACAATCCAGCTGGCGCTGGCCGGCTTGAAACAGCCGCTGCCATCCATCTGGGACAGGCCGGTGAGCTTTGTCTGAGCAGCAAGACACCGATCGCGCTATGGCTGGATCGTGCGCCCGGTTTTGAATGCCTTGGGTCTCACATCGCGCCGCCTGTTTCCTGCGGGCCCTTCTGCCGCACCCTCAAAAAGGTTTCGATGAGCGTGAGATTGTTTTCATAGTTCTGCCTGCTGCATTCTTCATGCCTATTCTCTGCAGCTTCGTTTCCGACCACTTGTTGGCGACTCTCTCCAAATGAGGCTGGCGAACAGCGACCTCTGCTTGAAACTGTCTCAAACCGATTCAGTGAAGCCAGCGAAAGTGGTTTCTTTATAGGCAGGTGACGACTGCCTTGCCTCTCTCTGGAGTGATCATCGACAGCCGATCTCAGTTATTACGAAAGGCGACTTTTTTTTTCCAGCTCCCCGCAAAAACACCCGCTCCACGAGCATCTCATTCAGCGGCGTCTTGCCTCTACCTCTCTTGAAGATGCCCCTCGAGTCCCAATACGCTGGCGCTCCGGGTGCTATTGCGAAGAGGCCACCAACTCGGCATCCGCCATTCCCACTATCATCCCCACAGCACAAAAGCCCGCCTACTGTCAACCCCAACAAAGGCGGCATCCCTCGAGCCGCTGGTTTGCCCTCGTCGCCTAATCCATTTCATTCCGGCTCCTCGGATGACGAGAGTGGATCTTCGAGTGGACAAGATGAATTCCATCTCGAACGATACAGTCAAGAGGCAGCGAGTACCAGAGAAGGCCCGCGACCGGATCGAAAGCCCTCCACTCGGCGGCGTCAGCAAATGTCTCCTCTGTCCCAGCCAGGAAAGCGGCCACGACCGGACTTGAACATTGTCACAAATTTCTCGATGCCAGCAAGAAGATTGCAAACAAAAGGTCTGGTGATTGACCATGTGGCATCACAAAGACCTCGGCTTGGCCCGAGGCATGTCACATCTATTGCGTCCGCAAAAGCAGAACACCTGGGGCACTCGGCCAAAGTGTATACGGATGGTGGTCCTGCTGTCTTCTACTCTGGTGATAAATCAGGAGCTGTCAACATCCACGAACGGTTGACGGACGGCTCGAAGCAAAAAAGTGTCGGTCGTCAGGGGATGCCGACGCCCCAAGGATTCCAAGATTCAAGGGAGAAGCTTGCACAAGCGTCCAGACCAAGCGAAGTGATGCCGCCCGCTGGACTTGCCCCTGCTCTTGTGAATCAAAATGGCAATGCAGATGGAACGCCGATCAAGAGGGGATATTCTCCCGGGTCGCGCTCCATCGTTATTGGAATCAGGGTCCCCGAAAACGAAGCAGAGGCTCATCGATCTATACAGACCGGGAACAGAGCTCACTCGGTGAATCCGCCGGATACACCTGCGATAGTGATTACCCCTGCCGAAGAAGCAGATTTACCGAAACCTTCTTTCTTAAAGTCGCCCACGGGCGTCGAAACTGCAGAGACCACTGCGGGGATCAGCATTCATCAAGGAGATCTGTCCCTTTCCAAGAAATATCAAGAAGATCCGTACCTTGATAGCGACGATGACAACGGGCATCTGGAGGCAGGAAGAGCTTCATCCGATAGCCAGGAACGTATCTTGTCATTCGAAGATGAGAGAAATCGTCACAAATCTCAAGGCTGGTGGAATCTGATGCTCTCTCCAGTGCTATCACGGAAAGGTACACTGGTTCGGAAGCAGACTGATGACAGTCTGAAAMCCCCGCCAGTTCCCTCCATTCCAGCTGTGGGAGATCCGGCCGCTGAGGATTTTGTCAAAGATCCCGTTTGGCCCGCTACCTTCGATCCTGGCCATGGACTCGCGGCCGAGTACTACCACGCATGCGCTGTTGAGCAAGTCAAGGGCCTAAAATACTTCGACTGTCAAAATCATTCTTGTGAGAAGAAGCTGCCTCAACTGCATTCAGTTTTTGATCCCGCGCCGAGAGGAATTCCTGCACAAGGAACCAAAAATGGTCTGGTGCTTGTTGATATCAATCCTGGCGTCTCTCAGAACATGGCCGAAGAGGTCTTGGTGAGAAGTCAACCAACGGAGAAATCGGTCGCGGCCGAGCGAGAGCCTATCGCAACCACGCATCCTGTAGAATGCCTCCGTCATGGAATGGAGGCTGATACTCGAGCAGCGCAAGAGGATCGAGGTTTGGGATCAAACGAAGCCCTACCAGCAAGTATAGGCCGTTGTCGGCCTGATCCGTACAATTTCAATATTGCTCCTCCGGTCCTATCACCAGGCCCGGTGTCTCCGGCAATGCAACGAACTATGACTAGCAAGGGTGCTGTATTGATGACCGAAGTTCGTTCGTATCCGAATGAGAGTCGTTTGCTGGAACCAACGCGCTCAACAGCTCCAGACCAAGATCATCCTGTTAACCAAACGCAACCTGTGCCAATTGTCGTACATAATCACTCGATTTTCCCCGACACCTCGATGCCTACGCACGATACTTTCGTCGGGCAAGCAAGGAAAGACGCCATGGAGCGACTCGAAGCCAACAAAGGCACACCAGAGCCGAAGCAAGTACCATTACCAGGACATGGGACGCCACATGTCCATGAAACAGACGGGCCTGCGAAGAAAAGCATCTTGTCTAAGATCAAATACCTGAACAGAAAGAAGGTGGAAGAGAACGAAACCTCCAAGAAAAAGAAGCGCCGGTGGACTTTAATCATCAGTATTATCCTGTTTCTGATCGTGCTTGCCTGCATCCTCCTGGCCACATTGCTCACGCGATCTGGCGACCCTACTCCGGTTGGAAGCCAATGGCTCAATCTTACCGGATATCCTCCCATCCCCACAGGGATTTCGACTTTGGCGAGACCCGACGCGGTCAAGGAGCAGTCGCAGTGCGTGGCGCCAACCACGCTCTGGAGCTGTGCCCTGCCAAAAGAGAATCAGGCAGAAGTGGCGCCCAACAATCCCGATCAACCGAATTTCCGCTTCCAGATCAGCTTTCGAAATGGTACAGTTCCGGCCAATCTCACAATACCCGTCCGGTCCGGTCGACTCGAGAGTCGGGCCAACGATCCCTTCACGAATGACCTTTTCGAAGCGAAGCCGAGCCCGCCGAGTCGAGCGGAGCAGATTTTCATGGGGAACACGACCGATAATATTACCCAGCCGTTTGAGGGAGAACAGACGCCCTTCTTTATCACATTCATGCCGGCTTTCCCGGCGGACCCGTCCAACGTGACGAGTTCGACTTCGACATTGACCTCGGCAAGACTTCTTACTCGCCAGTCCTCCAACGGGTCAAATGCAATCCCTCCTCCGGACGTGCTGGACGACGGCAGCGCTGCTCCTGCGAATCTCCTCCCAACCTCGCCGTATCCATCTTCGCAGCCGATCAAGCTTTACAATCGAGGACAAGTGGATGAACACTTTGGGTTCTACACGTATTACGACAAGGCGATATTCTTGCACTCCACATCAGCCACTAATGTGTCCGAGTTATCGAACAACGGCGGAATCGATCCAGAAGATGCAAATGGGGGGTCAACCCGTAATCAGTCTCGACTCCGCTGTACCTTCAGCCAGACTCGATTCCTGGTGCGAATGTGGACGAACCCGGCATTTGGAGCGACTCTCCTGAGCCCAACATCTCCGACCAACGGCACGGACTCATCATCATCGGCCAATTCTGCAACGGATTTCGATCGACCTGGGTCATTCCCGTACCCGACGACGATCAGCTTGGACCGGCATGGTGGAAACATCAACAAGAAGGCAGTGTACTGCTACGGCGTGAATGATTTGCAAGTGATTCAAGCCGATGTGAAGACGATCGTGGCCGAGAACCGCGGCGTAGACGGCATACTGGTCAATCCGGCGCCTGCCCTGGTCAACGGGTCCTTTGTTGGTGACGGCGGCGAGAGCTTCGATCAGGATGCTGGTGGCATCGACGGAGGCACGGGTGGGTGTGAATGTGTCTGGCAAAATTGGAGTTGAGGCGAGGACCAGATGGTGTTTCTGACGCTCTTTGAGAAACCAAGGTTCTGACCTGTGCTGTTCATTGCGAGTCGAGTTTGCAGGGGAAAAGCTCAGGCACGGATCGATCAAGCGTGAAAAGAGGTTGGGGATTTAGGAGTACCTTAGATAGGTCGACCTGCATGGTTTGGCTGGAATCTACGTACCTAATAGATGCGCTGTTCCCAGCAGGGAGATACTCGTGTATGTACATAGGAGAACCAACAAGGCTGAGCGGCAGCCTCGCAGGCCCAGAGTGACGTCACCACTGTCCATATCACGTGTTTGGATTTTCTTCGTTTTTGTTGCCGCTTTTTCCCCGCTCATAGCAGCGCGCATTATCCCTCACTGCTCACTGCCACCAACGTCACTCACTCTCCGGGAGAAAGTGCTTGCGGGCCGCGGAACACAGCCGGCTCAAATTTCAATAATACGGAATACTGCTTCTAATCATCACCTTGTTACTAGGTACCTATCCAAAGATCGCAGTCGCATTCCAAGAAGAGTAATAGGGACATCCAAAACCAGCCTCGTTCTCGTCATCCTCCCCCATCCTCCCAATATTTGTCTCCTTCTCCAGGCCGCTTTACCATTCGTGCACGCTGCTTTTTCAGAAGAATGCCTTCCACGGTCGGCGGACCTGCCCATCCGGGTAAGTCGAGGACATGGGAATTGCATTGTTTGCGTTTTGGCGAATTAATTGACTCCAATTCTTTCTCTTCTCATCCAGCCACTCGCACGATTTCTCTCATGTAAGATATTGTCACTGCCAGCCCTGCGCTCCCTCACACGCGGCAGGCGGCACAGCACACGGCATCTCTCTCCGAGTTCTCTGTGTGTCCTCCTTTATTCAGTCACGGGGTTCACCCGCCTGCGCAGCAGGGCTTCAGGTCAGCGGAGATGCTGAGACTGCGGGTCAATCCATTACTTCACGTTGCTTTCACAGCGCCCTCTAGCCCTGCCTTTGACTCGGTGCCTGGACAGAATGTGTCGGCGGCCCGTGTTCGAATTCCTTCTCGAGTCTCTCGATCCAATCCCCGGTGAGGCCTTTCTTCCCGGTTTTGCTGCTTCCCCGCCGTTTTCAAGATCTGCCATTGTTGTCTGTTAAAGTGGCGTGCCGGGAATATGTCAAAAGGTTTACCCCCTCCCAGTGCTCCCACTGCCCCCACTGCCCATTTCCTAGAGTATATGGCCGGCCCTTCCGCCCCCCTCGAAGTTTGCATTGTCTGTTCATTTGTTTTCTCTATCATCGTCGTTGTGGTCAAGCTCCGCCTCCCAGCTGAAGACCCGGAAGACTGAAGTAAGGCTATCTCGCGGATCTTGACGCCAGCGACAACATACCTACCTACCCACGACAAAGATGGTACAGAACACGGCCGGGGGTGCCGGGTCTCGGCGGCCTCAACCTCCCAAGCGAAAAGCACCCTTTGACATTGACAACTACCTAAATCCATACATTCCCAGGAATCCGGTATACCTCCTTCCGACATGGATATCCTTCTGGTTTGGATATCGAGAACCAGGCAAAGCGCCTCCATCCCTTGTCCACCGACAGCTTCCCCTGCGCACGCTCCGCCTCTATGCATCCATACTCATTGGCGCCTTTTGCGGCGTGGCCATCATTGAGAACGTCTTCCTCGCCCTGCCTTCTCTCTCCGGCCACGCGGTCCCCATCGTGATCGCCTCCTTCGGCGCGGCAGCCATCCTCGAGTACAACACTATCGAGTCCCCGCTGGCACAGCCCCGGAATCTCGTCTTGGGTCATTTCTTCTCCGCCCTCGTCGGCGTGTGCATCACCAAGCTCTTCCTGCACCTGTCTCCAGATCGCTTCACCGACCTTGAATGGCTCGCCGGCGCCCTGGCTGTCGGCGTGGCAAGCGTGGTCATGAGTTTCACCAAGACGGTGCATCCCCCCGCCGGCGCGACGGCCCTTCTGGCCGCAACAAACGTCGAGATCCGGGAACTGGGCTGGTGGCTGCTCCCGCTGGTACTCCTGTCCGCCATGCTCATGCTGGCCAGCGCGCTGGTGTTGAACAACATCGCCGGTCGCAAGTTTCCCGTCTACTGGTGGACGCCCGTGGATTTGAAGGCGCTTCGGGAGGAACGGCGCCAGGCCAGAGTAGCCAAGGAACAGGCAGGAGACGTGGAGAAGGGCCGCCAGTCAGAGTCCACGACGGATGAAGAAGACGAAGAAGAAAAGATCGCCCCCGCCGCCGCTTCCGCCGGAGGAGCAGATATGGAAAACATCTCGAACGCCACAACCGAGAATCGTGAGGCTGAGGGCGAGGACCTCCGCAAGGAGACAACCCTCACAGAACACCTGTCGCGCTCCCTGACGTACTCGTCGGCGAGCAGAGTGCCCATGGCATCATCTCGACCATCGTCGGCGGCCGCGCGGTCGAGGCGCGGTTCGATGGAGATGAAGATCGTCCGACGCAACGAAGGCGAAGAGATCATCATCACGAGGCACGAATTCGTCGTCCCGGAGTGGCTGGAGTTGAACGATTGGGAGGACGAGGTGGTGCGGATCTTGATGAGGCGTTTGAACGACCATTGAAAACTGGAACACTCACAGGAGCGGCTCTGGCGTTTCGGTTGATTCACCTCTTTCTATTCCGTGGGCTTTATAGCATCAGCATCAGCATCAGCGAGCGCGTTTGTAGGACCTGTTTTTGGAATCCTTGGAATCTTTCTGTCTAGCAAATGGATCGTCGGTACCCAGGCCGAAGAGAGATGGAAACAGCGAAACACACAATGGGGTGATATTCAAATGGCAACTTTTCCTGGACCGGACCGGAAAAGAGAAGACAGAAAAGCAGAGGTTCTAACGCCTCGGGACATCAAAATTCTCGTTTTGGGGGACACGACTTGATGATTATATGATACACATAAGAAACAGGGAATGGAGGAAAAAGGGTAAAGATACTAGCACGGCCACGACCATAGGGTACATAATGGCATATATCTTAGGAGGGCAAGTCCATAATAGATGCATCTCAAGTGTCATACCGCGGGACTGCAGCCCTTTAATGAACGAATCGAGGCCATCGTCAGTCTTCTCTACCTAGGTACTTGGTACTCGGCATCCCTCCTCTCGCCTCCTCCCCCCCTCTTTCTTTCTCTCTTCCTCCTTCCATTTCCCATCCTATTTTTTCGACCCAAAAAGATCCTTAGCCACCATCCCGCGACAAATAGGATGATAAAAGTCCTTATACTTTTCAAAAGTCTCCACCGCAACTTCATAATCCATCTTCATCAACCCTCTATACAACGGCCTGACGAACTTCATCCTACCCACGCGGCCCAGCAGTTCGACGACAAAAGGCTTGATCGACTCGTCCCCTGCGGCCATGGCGACTTGGTGGTATCGAGAGGAGATTTCGACGTTGCGCGTCTCCTTGAGGTCGTAGATGGTGCCCATGTTGTTGACGTTTGGGATGGGGATTTTTTCGGCAAAGGGCATCAGTTTCTCTAGGAAGACGACCAGTTGGTTGGCGGACCAGCCTTCGATGTCGAGTTTGGAGGGGGCGAAGTCTGGGTTTGGGGTTGTGGTGAATTTCTCCCACTGTGCTGCGAGTCGGTATGCCACGTCGACGAGGCGGGTGTCAAAGTCCGGTTTGGGAGGGAGGCCGGGTTTGTAGAACCATGTGTCCCAGTCGATTTCGGCCAGTTTGCCCGAGACGGTGCTGTCGCTCTTGAAGAAGTCCAGCAGTGTCGCTTTGAAGTCGTAGCTGTCCAGAGATTTCCCTCGCCATGTTTCGAAGTAATGCGGGATGAACTTGTCGAATTCCTTCTGCGAAATGAGCCTCTCGATGTAGTAGAGGAAATGAAATCCCTTCTCGTAAGGGATGCTGGAGAAGGCATCGTCTGGATCCTTGCCCTTGAGATCAATAACGAGCTTCGTGAATTCATGTTCCTTCCCGAAGCTCGAAACGCTCTCTTCAAGTGCCTTCCAGCCCACTATCGAGCTGAAGGCACGCCACTCGTCGCCGCCGTGGACGATCGCCTGGATCCGGCGCTCAAGATAGGTGGTCCAGCCTTCGTTCAGCCAAAAATGCTCCCACGACGCGTTCGACACCAGATTTCCGGACCACGAGTGCGAGAGCTCGTGCGCGATCACATCCACGTTCTGGCGGTCGCCGGAGATGATCGTCGGAGTTGCGAAAGTGTAGATTGGGTTTTCCATACCGCCGTAAGGGAAGGACGGCGGCAGCACCAGGACATTGTACTCGCCCCATGCGTATGGGTACACGAGAGACTCTCCTGCCTTGAGGAACTTCTCCGTGTCTGCTTCGAGTTCCCACTTGCATTCGTGGAGCTCCTCGGGGCCCGTTGCCACGATGCTGCGAGGCCCAACTCTCGCACTTGCAATGTCTCCGCTGGCAATGGCGAAGAGATAGGACGGGATGGGAACTCCCTGATGGAACTTGTAGACTTGGGAGGCGCCGTTGGCAGCGGGCGAGGTTGGATTGTCTTTGGCTCCGATCCCCGATGCAATGACTGGCAGAGATGATTTGATCTGGAAATCAAACGTCGCCTTCACATCCGGAGTGTCCTGACACGGGAAGATTGAGCGGGCATGAATCGCCTGGCATTGAGAGAACATGTACGGATGTTTCTTGTTGGAAGTGCCAGAGGGTGCCAGCCACTGCAAGGCAGTGCATAACGGTGTGGTTTCGAGATCGATTTCAATGTCGATCTTCTCCTTCAACTGGCCCTTCCGGTCCAGCTTGATCTTCAATGGACTGCCATAAGGCTCGACTCGTTTCAGGAGTTCCCATTTTGCTGGCTTGCCGCCGGCCTTGACCCCGTGGATCTGCACGTGACTCGAGTCCAGGAAGACCTCGTCACTCTCGCCGTCGGTGATGGACTCGAGGGTGTGGGTGACACTGCCCTTGACTTTCTGGTCGTCGAACAAGATTTCAACGCTCGCCGAGGTGTGAACCGTGACCCAGTTGTTGTAATTGCTAAGAGTATTGGGATCCCGGGGAGTGTGGATGGTGGTGGCCATGGTGCGAGGGTGGGTTCCGAAGGACCCTGTGCCTGAAAATGCCGTGAACCTGGGACGCACGAACGATGCACGAGTACCAGGCAGAGATCCGAATACGGTTGCTTTGGCCTGGATAGATGTCCAGGTTCGGCTGTTGATCATGCGAAGATGCTTGATGCGGTTACTGTTGATAACTGCCAAGTCGTGATCGACGGAGCTATTCTAGCGATGACAACTGCACGAGTGTAAGATTGGTGGAAGGGTGTGTGTGGTTGATGGGACAAGGGAGGAGGGGTTCCTGGAGGTGTTGTGATGTGCTTTGATACGTAAGTACCTAAGGTAGTATTGACAGAGAGGGACGGACTTCGAGGCGGAAATATCTTGGCACCTCCAACTCAATCCACATCCGCACCGGCGTCGGATTTACATTTCGCCGACATCCGGCCTCACTCTCAGACCGCCAAGTTCCAACGACGACAACCGGAACTTCACACCGTCCGTCTCCCTCGTCTTTCCTTCGCACCATTGTGTATCTCGAGTTGGTGAAGTCGAAGAAACACATCTAAGAAGTATCTCTCTCGGTCTTTCAGTGGGTTGTATACCTTCTCCACCCGAGCTCCGCCCGGGGACCCCATACCGCCCCTCGTTGGGGAGGGTTAATAAGCCCAACGCCAGCCAGCGTAGCAACAGCCACCACCACCACCACCACCACCACCACCACCACCATCAGCAGCAGCCACCGCCTCGCGAGCCGCTAGCTGCGAGATCCTCTTGCAGGCCCAGGGGCATGTTTCAGATGGCCGAAAAGCCACAGAATACGAAGGTACAACAAGGACTGCAGACAAGGTGGACTGACTGACCCCAGTGACAGTGGCTGCAAGTTCCAAGCATTTGCTTCCGTGGTACGAGTACGAGGTTGGACGTAAAGTAGTGTAGTGTAGTGTTTTGACCACCCTAAAAAAGCGCCCTGCCTTGTTGGCTTCGGACGAGAGGAAATTTGAAGTCTCGAGTCTCGACCACCACCTGTCCCTTACTGCAAACAACGCCCGGCCCACGGGGATGTAGAACTTTACAAGAGAATCGAGAGTACGAGTAGAGTAGGATTGTAGCGCCACTTCAAGTCGAGACTTGAGGCAGAAACCAGTGGCCACTACCGTAGACCGATCCATTTGCGCATCGCTGCCACCCCCGGGGCCATTCTGCATTCTGCTCGACTGCTCAAAGAGAAGTTTTACTTTGTTGAGGTGCTGGCCGCCGTGAAACCTGAGGCTGAATTTGCTTGCGGCAAGGGCGCAGCTTGCATGCAGCTGTCAAACAAAGAGGAATCCACTGATACCGTACTTTCTCGCTCACCGTCTTTGTATGATTGTGCTAGTACGACAACGACAGCCTTGTCCTGCCACAACCAACCTCGTCCCCTCCAAAAAAAAAGGCAGAGGGCAATCCAGGGGCGCCTGCCTATCGAGTCACGCATGCAAGAGAGTCATTGTTACTCCACAGCTTTTTCCCTTTCGCTTCCTTCCAAGGGGAGGGCAAAGGGCAAGCGTCTGGTCCCAAAGCGTGCATACGCTCGAAGAGCAAACTGCTGTAACACTTGAAGAGTCTGGAGAAACCAATTGTCACATTTTTTCGTTTGATTAAAGGCCTATTGTTCAAGAGCTATCGTAGCAATCAACCTAGCCAACCATCAGGATTTCAGAATACAAGGATCGCTTTGCTGGTGGTGTACTAAATCACGATTCCACTGCGCACACCTGGCGGCTGCGGGCTGTCGTGCCTCCCAGGCAGTTCATTCGTGCTGCTGATTTTTCCGCGGCCATATTCTTCTTTCCAACCCTGGCACAACGCAGCATTTGTTTCGTCTGTCTTCTTTGTCTTACAGGCCTCTTCGGGGCTCTCATAAAACCCTCCTTCTCTCCAATCTCCCTGGCACGCTTGCCCACCCCCTTACTCGGTCTTCTCTGCCCGCTCGCTGGCACCCTTGATGATGCCGCTGAGATCGCCAACGGGGAGATTGAGAGGGAAGTCGACTGCCGCAAGGAGTTGCACAAAGAATAGATACCATCCCAGTAGCGAAGTCACAAAAGTGAGGCCACCGGCCGCGTGCTGCATGGTCATGTTGACATTGCCTTCACCCAGCTGGAAGAAGAATTCGGCCAGGCAGCCAAAGGCACCCACGAGAGTGGCGAAGATGAGCACAAAGACGATGTTCGTTCGGAGAGCCACAATCAAGTACACAAAGCACAGGACGCCCATGTACACGTGGAAGAAGGCGAAGGTGGACGCAAACATGGGATTCGAAGAGGACTGGGCCGGGTTGGACGGGTCGTAGGCAATCGATGCGTTGAAGTAGGGAGTCAGAGTCGCTCCGAAAGACAGCCAGAAGGCACCAAATGAGCCGAAGACCACGAAGGGGAAGGTATTGCCCAGGAGAAATTCGAGGAATCCGCCCAGGATCATGAGGAGACCACCGAAGAAGTAGTAGACGCCGCTAGCACCATGTCAGTTTCAATTTCATTGCTGGGTTGTTGTGATGACTTACACTTCAGCTGCTCCGAGGCCACCAGCTCCGCGCCATCCCAAAAGGATGTTCGAGAGAGGAGTCAAAGAAAGAATAAAACCGACAATAGCCCTGATAGTGATATCAGAACACACGTAGACAGCAATTCGGTCGTTGACTTACAGCGGAGTAGGGTTACCAAAGGTTGATCGAATGTTATTTGAAACCCGGTTTTTGGGGGAGAGATAGATCTTCTCAAAGAGCTCCGGCGTGATGGAGATGCTTCCAGCCGTGCGGATTCGCCTCAAGGCTGACTCGCTGTCATGGTGGTCATGGTGGAGGTCATATTTGCCGTTGACAGAATCGCTGCCGGCGTGGTCCTTCTCGACATCGGGAACGTGCGACGCCATTGTGAAATGTGAAGGTGAAGGTGACTTGGAAAGAAGTATCTCAAGGTACAGATGAGGTAGAAGTACTCGGAGCCAGAAGAGATCAAAGTCAATCGAGGTGATGTGACGGTGAAGGTAATTGGCGAAAGCAAGAGCGAGCAACACAGGCGCAGACACAATAAGACCTCACCTCAGAGCAACTGGGAGGGACATGAATGATATAAGCCATCGCCCTCCATATGGTCGCGTCACAGCCCTGGCAGATCGCATTGATGTCTCCTCTCGGTCGGTGGAGGGGAGACCCCCTAAAACCCGCTGAGCCGAATGTCCATACACAATAGAGCAATGTTTGGTGGAGACCACACAGGCTGCAGCACAAAAAGCCAGCCGCTCCCACGGCGCGAAATTTGTGTGAAGCGTTTGACAGCAGTGGAATACATGGTTCCAGGGTGGAGACTGGCCAGTAGTGAGAGCAGGAAGAGCGCACATTCGACGCCCTCGAGTCGATTAAGCCGAAGCCAGAAAGGTCGACTCGACCGCTTCGCAACTTCGCCAATAAATGGTGGCGACATGGGCTCAAGCTACAAGCTAAGATGGGATCTAGTCGTCCATCCCAACCTTGCTGCGGGGAAATGCTGGGGTAGGAGAGGTCCTAATGATGTGATGCTGGTGGTATTGACAGCTGGTCGAGCGCCATCACCGGGGCGGGATCGTCGACGCCGCGATCCAGGTCTCGAATTCCGTCCGTCCACCCAGCGACGAGAACATCTGGACCGAGCGCCTGTGGCCGCATCGAACAAGTAAACGAGATGCGCTCTAAGGGGAAAAGGGTGTCATGTTGGAGGCGGTCTGAAGGTCCAACCACCCAACACAAGAAAGACCCCCCTGGTCGACAAGAATTGGGCATACGCAAACATCTTTTGGTAGCGGATTTCTCGGAATGAGGTGTTTGCGGGGCTGGGCTCCAATACATGTCGCTGACTCGATCTCGGGATATGCATCTGTGCCATCGTCCAGGGCAATAGTCAGAAGGGCCTGGTGACCTTCGGATGTTGAACGTGCCGATCGACCCAGTTATGTGTAAGTCCTACTGAGGAGGCCCATGGGGGCCCCAGGGTTACCATCAAGGGCCAGCGGGACACATGAGAGCATCACTGGTCTCATCCATATCCGGTTTCTCCATTTGACGAGGGGCTTGGCCCGGGCTCTGTCCGTTGGCATGCATGCCTGTCTCATTGGCGAAGAAGCAAGTTTGAGGGGTCGAAAGGCTATAATTGAAGATCGGAAGCTTGAAGGGTGGTGGAACTGAGGGATCATGGAACTTGGAAGGTCGAAAGGAGTCGCAAAGGGCGAGGCGAGGAGGAGAGGGCGAATGGCAGATCACACATCCGCACCACCGCCCGCCCTTGAAAACGCCATCATCAGCATATGACCCAATGGCCGAATCGGAATGGTTGCGCTGGTCACGGACCGGGGCAGGCATCCTCCCCCAGCCAAGGTCCGGGGCGGACGACTCCCGAAGTATGGAGAGTACGTACCTGGAGAGGAGCAGAGACGCCGACACGACGGCCTTGATGGGCCAGCAGCAGAGGGAACGCTTTGAGCGGGACGTGTCTGTCCACCAGCAGACGGTGGTATGTTGCAATGTAGCAAAGTTTAAGGTCTGACCACAGTTGACGAGATCGATCGGACGGACGGCGTCACCAGTTAGGAGAGAGTGGCCTGGCGATGCGGTTCCGCTGGTCCAGTAGAAGTATGTTTTCGCTAAGAAGAATGGTGGAAGCCACTTGAAGGCTGAGCGGGAGGATCATCAGAGCCAGGAGCCGAGACAAGAGACGAGAGGAGTCAGGAGCGCAGGGACGCAAGGAGGCAAGGTCACCTGACCCGGAGCCGGAACATAATCCGCCGCCCTGCATCTGCATGATTGCAATCTCTGGGCTGCCCAGGCAAAGAAAGGTCTGCGGCCAGAAGTGATCATTGAGATCACTGTTGAATGCGAAGATCGTGGTCACTCTTCCCTGCATTAATTCACTTGGACGGTCTAGGCTTTTATGAATGCCTGGGGAAATGGATCTTCCGGCTTGTGAGCCTCGAAAAGGTCACTGACAAGAACGACATTTCATGAGGTGATGCACGGAGATGCCTGCGGGTTCCATGCTCCAGGTATGATATCGGGCACTCAAGGGATCTTGCGAATGTCGCATGCTCCCGCCTGCAAATAGGTTCAACTACCCTCATGCCTTGGTCCATCCTTGGGGGTGGAATTGGCATTGGCATTGGCAAGGAGTAGAGCTTCCACCGTGGCGTGACGAGGCTTCAGAAGCAAAACATGTCAACCGATTGGCAATTCCTGATGCGACAAACTGAACTCGACAACCTCGGCAGCACTTCTTCTGAATGGTGATTGTGGAAGGATCTGAAATTTCTTCGACGAAGCCGCTGAGACATCCCCGTCTGGTCTGCTAGTCAGGTCATGTCAAATGGATCATGATTTTACATTGCAGAGCTTGACGCAGCCGCATCCTCATCCAGTATGTACAGTGTTGTATGCGAGTTCCGGTGCTTTTCGTTCGACGATGGCAGGGCCACCATCATCGACGCCAAAAACGCTGGGGTATCAATTCAGATCAACGCCATCTCTATTGTGTCCGTCTCCCCAAGGCTTTTGTCCGGGTCCTCTCAGTCCTGCAGGACAACTTCATCCCTTCGTTCCCTTAGGTCTCCGCCGAGAGCTTTGTCAGATATGCTTCGAGATCGAAATTCTTGTCGTTGGGATCCGTGATGACTGCCGAAGATGTTAGTCGACGTTCCTGCGCAGCTGGAAGAGAGGATCATTGTCGCAACACATACTATCATCATTTGCAGTCTTCGCTTGAGGGGGGAGTGTCTTCTTAGCCCATTCCAGCTTCGCCTTCTGTATTAAATCGGCCTTGTGTTGATATTCGGCTTGCGCGTGCGCGGCGGCGGTATTTGAGTTAATCGTTCTCTGGTGCGAAAATCCGTAGAAGACGCCGGCGATAAGGGCCGAGTACCGGAGCACCTGTGTCTGATCAGTCTCGCTCTCGCTCAGAACATGGCTGTTTTGAAGAGTCAAATTTCTTCAATTGTCCGGGCGCTCCTACATTCACTCCCTGGGAGGTCGACATTGTGAAAGACCAGCGTGCACAAGCGGCGAGAAAAGACCTTCAAAGGTAAAGTCTAGGTCGGCGACACACACGTTTTGAAATCTCCTGCCCACGCCGTGTGCTATAGTGTTGAGTTGTGAGAATGTTGGTTTGCGGAAGCTCCAGTTGAGAAACATTGGTGTTTTCCGGAGCTTATCCCTGTCAAGACTCTTATCACGTGATCTCGCGACTTCGGGGAATTTCGCGACCTTCCTCCGCGCAGCGCAGCCAAAGTACGAGTCCACGTCCCGTCTCGAACACGTTGTAGGTTCCATTGTTGCACATTTCGACGCGCGCCAAA
This sequence comes from Exophiala alcalophila, assembly GCA_001599775.1. Lineage (NCBI taxonomy): Eukaryota > Fungi > Ascomycota > Eurotiomycetes > Chaetothyriales > Herpotrichiellaceae > Exophiala > Exophiala alcalophila. Next base: position 1,845,163 of record BCHY01000003.1, read on the forward strand.
TCGACCAGGACAAACACCGGCCATGTCGTCGCGGAAGGACGAGCTCCTGGCGAAGAAAGCTCGCCTCGCAGAACTCAAGCGCCAGAGGGAACTCAGACAAGAGCAATATGCGGCCAGCAGGCAGAGCATTGGGGAGGTACGTCAAATGCGGTCGTCAATGAGACGTACGCTGACCTTTGAAAGACCCCTTCTCCAGGCAAAACAGCGGAGGAGCGACGTTCGGAAATCGATAAAATCGTATCCAGTCTCATCGATCGTCCGGGAGATGCAGCGACCTCGCCCAGCAGAAGGGAAAGCCGACCGAGTTCAATGCAGGGAACCGGCCATGTGACGCCTCAGAATGATGTTGAACCATCGCCGAAAAGATTGATGCAGTCGATATCGACGCAGACAGAACCGGGCGAATCCTCATCCCCAGTCCATGAAAGTGCCGTGGCACATGAGCCTGCCCCACCGAAAAAGGAGTACATCACATACAGCAAAGGGGTGCAGACCGAGCCCTTTGTCGAAGAGGCCACGATGACACAAGAAGGCTCTGATGATGAGTTATCATTCCGATCAAGGAGGCGGCTCAGCAGGCGGGATCAAGAGAAGGACGAAGAGATTCGACAGAGCCTTCGAAAAGAGATCGAAGACGAGATCAAGGCGACACTCAACCGAGAGTCGGCCCCATCCATACCGGCGGCTTCTCAAGCACGCTTTCCCCTACGCACACTGACCAGTAACGAGCTCAACGCTGTTGTTGGCTCCTCTGAATTCGTTTCGTTTGTGGAGCGCTCTTCCAAGGTCATTGAGCGTGCTCTCGACATGGACGATGAGTACGACCTGCTGGCAGATTATACTCGAACCTCCACACTAGATGACGACGACGACGATACGCCTTATTCACGAACAAACAAAAAGTCCAACTCATTGCGCGAATCCTTTCAACTGTTCTCTGATCGATACAGCCGAAGAAGGATTGTCTCGGACATCCACTTCTCCCCTCATTTTAACGAGTTACTTCTGTCTTCTTACACCAAAAATCCATCAGCGCCCCATGAGCCAGCTGGGCTGGTACTCCTTTGGAACTCACACGCTCCCTCTCGTCCCGAATATACATTCACAGCGTCATCAGACGTTCTCTCGGCTCGATTCTCGCCTTTCCATCCGAATCTTGTCATTGGAGGTTGTTATTCAGGTCAGATATGTCTTTGGGATACGAGAACGTCTGGTAGGACGGGCCAACCTGTTCAAAAAACTCCACAATCCGGATCTCACTTCGGTCACACTCATCCGGTCTACAGCATCAGCGTCGTGGGGACACCTAACGCTCACAACATCCTCACCGCCTCGATGGACGGGGTAGTCTGCTCGTGGTCATTCGACATGCTCACGCAAGCACAGGAATACCTCGTTCTCAACACGCCCGCTCCCACCAAAACAGACGATCTCGCTCCAACAAGCATGAGCTTTCCAGCAGCCGATCCCACGTTTTTCATGGTTGGCACCGAAGAGGGCAGCATTTATCCCTGCCACAGCTACGATCGGGCTGGAGCGCAAGCTGGTGCCGACGGTCGTATCGTGTACCGCGGTCATACCGCTCCTGTCATGAGCTCGCAGTTCCATCCCGCACGTGGCCCTGTGGATTTGGGCGATCTCCTTCTGAGCTCTAGCTCGGACTGGTCAGTGAAGCTGTGGCGCACGAAACCGGCATCCAGTTCCAGCGCGGCTGCGTCAGCTGCGACAGGCACTGGGCCAACGGTGATAAACCCCATCCTCAACCTGGCTCGTGAAGACCTGGTCTACGACGCCAAATGGGCTCCTCATAAGCCCTCGGTCTTCGCGTGTGTCACGGGCGCGGGTGAGCTGGAGGTGTTTGACCTGAGATATGATCTTGAGGTACCAATCACCAAGGCGAGCCCGACCAGAGGCACGAACGGCGCCGTACCGTTCAAGGGCTTGAACAAGGTGGCGTGGGAGGAGAAACGCGGTGCTCACATCGCTGTTGGTGGCCTTGATGGCATCGTCACTGTCTTCGATGTAGGAAAGGGCCTGCAATGTGGAAATGGCGAGGCCAATATGGAAGAATGGATCGGGATGAAGCGATTGGTGACCAGGTTGGAGAATGGAAAGACGTGAAGTCACGTCGCGGCTCCCCTCCAAACTGCCCAAACCTGTTGATCATTGCGACCATCGAAATTCGCGCGCTGTCGGAATCATCCCAGCGAGAGTGGATGACATGATGAGGCATTTGTTGCATCGTGAGCAGTTTCAGGTCCCCGATTTACTCGTACGGGCTTGCTGTGTCTATGTATGATACCCCTTGAATTCGTTGGTTTATGCCGGCCAAGCGCTGACGCCGGCCATTAATGAATCACCGTAGCACTAGCCTACAATGATGTTTCTTTTGTCCCGTGATCCAGATGTGTATTCAGTATAACCGAAGCGGATTCAATACGAGCTTTCAACCTTCTTTCTCCTCGGAGGTGGCAAAAGTACCTGGTAACCGTCCTCCGCACTCGCTCCGCACAGCGCCTATGGAAACCGAAACAATCAAAGTTTAGATCTCACAATCAAAGTTTAGATTTCTCAATCACATTCAGGCCCAAGGCATCGAGGTCCACTGCGACGGAATTTTCCCCTAGAAGAACCTCCTGGCAATCATCGTCAGGCACGCCATTGACGAACTGCGTCACCACGAAATCTACGCGGCGCTGGCCCAGCACGACCATCGGAGCGTGCCAGGTTCCCGGTCCGTAGGTGACGGCCTGGTCGCCGCGGGCCAGGAACGCCCTGAGGCGCGACAGATCTGGAGGGTTTTGGATGCGCGTCTGCGTCTCGGCGCCCGTCGTTGTTGCTGACGACGACGACTGTAGAGATGGGGCTACAATGACGAGGAATACCGTCGATGTATCCGTCGCGGAGGAGGAGGATGAGAGGCCGAGCGGACTGAACGTCTGTGTCGTGTAAGGGTGGCGCTCGAGGATGGAGACCCTGAACCTCAGCGAGCCCGAGGCCGACGAGGCTGATTTCTCATTCTCAATGCCTATCCCGCTTCGGTTCCGTGGGAAGCACGAGAACATGCTCATCTGGGGTTGCGAGATCGGAGATCCGGGACTGGAAGGGTAGTTGTTCGTGAATTGGGATATCGGCGCGGTTTTCAGCGCCGAGTTCTGATTCGCGAATACCGGTGTCGGCTGATGAGGTGAGTGTATGGGTGTTGGGATCGATGTAGGGGGTGTCGTTAGGGAGGTCGGGAACGGAGGGGATATTGCGGTCCCGAAGTCGGAGAATGATGATGGTGTGAGTTCCTCGAGGGAAATAAGGGCGGCGTGTTGAGATTGTCGGGGGAGGGTCGGCGGAGTCATCGTGACAAGAGGACAGGCGCAGAGAGAGACGAGAGATGGTGTGAGTCTGATGTGAGGTCTTCTCGCAGTAGTATGGAGTCCTCTCGTCTCAGGCGAGCAATCTCCGATCTTCTTCGTCCTTATCAGGACCAGGCTGGTGTTGAGATCTCCTCGGTCTGAAGGCGACAGTTCTTGTTCATGAGAACCAAGGAATTGGACGAGGCTGACGAGTCTCCGACAACTTGAGGGGTCAGCGGTTTATTTGTCGATAGGCTGGGGTTCTCTCGCTGCTGTCGTGGAGGTTCTCTTGAGGAGTTGAGCGAACAACCTTGATCAGTGAATGTCACCTTTTGGCGATGTCGGGACTCGGAATAAGGTATTCTTCTAGTATTCTTGGCCTCTTGGCTCCCGCAAACTTGCCGGCGCGTCAACTTTAAACTCCAGGCTTCCAACCTCCATCTTCCAAGTGGGCTTCCGTCTCTGCTTCTTTCTTTCTTTCTTCTCTGTATTACGTTATCACTGTGAGGCGTTTCCAACCCACCGCTCAAGCAGCGAGTTCCCGGACACAAAAGAAGTCGCTCGTCAGCCCAACCCCGGACCAGGCGTTCAATACTACCACGTCGTCATGCCTCATACCGTTCATGCCGTGTTCTCTGTCTCCGCGGAGGTCCCTTGTCAACGATGCCACCCTCTAGAAAGAGGGCATACCCATAGTCATCCTCGGCCAATGTGGGATCAGGTACGTGTATCCACGCCTTCAAACAGCAAGGTAAGTTCAAGGTGCATTATAAGCAGACTACTCTCCAAATATTCCTATATTCGTGAGTTGCTTTGGCCTCTTCAAAACTCCATATACCAGTCTCTTTCTTTCCTGTTCTGTTAATTTCCACGTAAACTCTTCATAATTTTTATTAAATATGGAGACATATCTTCAATACCGTCGAATAGGCCTTGCTTTGAAGAAGCAACTTGAAGCCGATGTTGAAACCCCTCGCGATCTACCCTGCCTCATCAACCAAAAGACGCGAATCGTCAACGGCCGACCAGCCCTTATCGTGGAATGGGACGGACCAGATGACCCTATCAATCCACGCAACTGGCCCTTCACGAGAAGACTATACGCCACACTGATAATAGCAAGCATTGGAGGTATGGTCAGCATCGCCGCGTCGATTGACAGTGCGGTACTCCCTCAAGCTGCGGACGATCTCGGAGCCAGTCAAGTCGTCGAAGTCTTCGGAAGCATTGGCATCTTCTTGATCGGATTCGGATTGGGTGCACTGATCTGTGGCCCATTCTCAGAAGTCCTGGGAAGAAACTTGACATACCTGGCCTCTCTCGCCATCATGTGCATCTTCCTCATGGCGTCCGCCCTGTCCCCCAGCATCGGGGCGCAAATGGTCTTCCGATTCCTCGCTGGGTTCAGCGCAGCGTCACCTTCGGTCTGCTCTGGAGGGTCGATTGCCGATATGTTTAATGCCTTGGAGAAAACCTACATGTTCCCTCTCTTCAGCGTCTCAGGATTTGGAGCCGCAGCGCTAGGTCCAGTGATGGGAGCGTGGATTCCAGGATCGCCCAGTCTGCATTCCTGGCGCTGGGCAGAATGGGTCGCTCTCTTCACCGCTGCCGTCTGCTTCTTCCTGACATTCCTTTTCCTGCCAGAGACATATGCGCCACTTCTTCTAAGCTGGAAGGCAAGACATCTTCGAAGGCTGACAGGCGACGATCGCTACTACGCAGAGCATGAAATTGAACAGATACCCCTATCCATGCGGCTGAGGGTTGCCCTTGCTCGCCCGTTCATCATGGCAGTCCATGAGCCGGTCATCATCCTCATCATTATCTACATGTCGGTTCTCTACATTATCCTTTTCACCTTCTTCGACGGCTATGATTTCGTCTTCCGCCGCACATACGACATCTCTCAGGGTCTGTCAAATACTATCTTTGTGGGTATATTCGTTGGAGTCTGCCTTGGCTATGCTTGTGTTCCATGGATCTACTGGAGAACGGTCCAGGCACAGCACAAGGCTGAGTCGGAAGGCAAGAAACAATTCGAACCTGAACTGCGTCTCTGGTTTGCTATGCTAGGGGGCGCGCCTGCTATCCCGGTATCACTGTTCTGGATGGCTTGGACCTCATACCCGAGTATATCAATCTGGTCTCCCATCGTTGCGTCCGCGCTATTTGGATACGGGGGTTTGATGATTTTCATCACTTCATACCTGTACCTGATTGATGTCTATGAGACTTATGCCGCCAGCGCGTTGACCCTTTCGACCCTGGTTCGATATTGGTGTGCAGGCGGTATGACTGTCGTCGGAATTCCCTTTTACCAGAACTTGAATCACCACTGGACGCTCACGATCCTGGGTTGTTTCAGCCTTCTACTCATGCCGATTCCATATGTCTTCTACAGGTATGGCCATGTTATCCGGAGGCGAAGCCGATTTGCTGTTACGAGAGACGACGAGGCAAGTGCTGAGAAATTCGAGGAAAGCCTTCCTGCCTTTTCGCCTTGAAGCCTCGAGGATGAAAAATAGAGCAACAAGAGCAAGTCGAACGCGCCGGACAAGCAGCAATAAGATGCAAGCCAGCAATCACAAAGATTCGGTATTGCAGCGGCGTTTGTTTCGAGACCTCCAGCATTGATTACATCGGCGGAACTGTGTAATAGCAAGTTGCCACATATCAGCAGCATTTCAACGCTATACCAACCTCAACGAGCTCAATAATTCAGAGTCTGCTTGATGCCATCATATACTCCTACATCGAAGATCAGCCTCTGAGAGATCAGAACATATGTGGGATACTTACTGGTCACATCCGGAACGACATATTTCTCCCATATCAGGCCTGTGTGTGTGGTCCAGCCACCGATCCTCTTGACCGGTGCCTGGAGATGTAAAAAGGCCTTGTCCTGGATCGTGGCTGCCACCTCGGCACCGACGCCATAATTCACCATGCTCTCATGCACCACGACGGCACGGCCGGTTTTCTTCACACTCTCAATGATCGTCTCCCTGTCCCAGGGGTATATCGTCTGCAAGTCGATCAGCTCGATGCTGGCGTTGAAGTCACGCTCCGCCGCCTCGATCGCTGCCGCGCAAGTGTACAGCGGGCGACCGTAGGAGATGATTGTCAGGTCTTTCCCCGGTTTCAAGACTTCAGCCTTCCCAATTGGCAAGGTGTAATAGTCGTCCGGCACCTCTTCGACAGCGGCTCTATAGAGAATCTTTGGCTCCAGAAAGAGGACGGGATCTTGACATTCGATGATCGCAGACAGGAGGAGTCCTTTCGCTCGTGATGGGGATCGCGGAACCACAACCTTGAAGCCTGGGACGTGGCAGAATAGTGACTCGGGCGATTGCGAATGGTACCTGCGCATCGACATGTGTCAGTAAGACTCAACCCAGAGCTGGAGTGCGTAACGTTTCCATACAGTGCTCCGTGTCCGACTCCTCCAGATGGCATGCGGATCACCATGCCTCCGACATTCCCTCCTGTCGAGCCTTCTCGATACCGAAACTTCGCAGCTTCATTCACAATCTGGTCGAAAGCCGGGAAGACATAGTCGGCAAATTGAATCTCCACGACTGGTTTCCTCCCCTCGGCCGCGGCCCCAATAGCGGCGCCAACGATGCCTTGCTCCGTTATTGGAGTGTTGAACACCCTCTGGTTCCCGAATTCTGCCTGAAGGCCTGACGTGCAGCGGAAAACGCCTCCAAATCCCACATCTTCACCAAAGCAGAGTACCTTGCTGTCGGTCTTGAGGGCAGTCCGCAGTCCAGCATTCACAGCCTGAAAGAGGTTGATTCGCGAACTTGGACCATCTGTTGGGAGGCCAGCGGCTTTTGCAAGGGATTTCTTATTGTGGTAGAGGAGTGGTGTTTTTGAGAAATCGATCGGGACGTTCAGCCTGCGGCCTGCTATCTCTGAACTGGCTGTCGCATAACTTCGCCTTTGCGACTGCGAGAGGCAACGTCTGAGGAGTGCCATGTTCTGGGTCGACATTCCATCTGTTTGGTGTTGTCCGAGTCGAGAGAAGAATGGAATCCGGGGTGCTGGGATGATATTGCCTGATCGTCCCTGAAGCCAGACGCCAGACGCCAGGGCCATTGCGCGCACACGAGTGTCTCCAACTTCCAACGCATGGCATGCCGAAGTCGGGTCCAAACTACAACTCCACAGTAATACGCATACACCGACGGTGGCCGCTGTGGGTCTGCATCTACCACCATAAGGGCTGCATTCAGGCCCGGGGCGGCGCCGGACTCGCATCCCGCTCCCCGAGCAATACCAAGCACCCGAACTCCGGTCCAATACCAATCTCCACCACATCTCACTTGCGTTCGGCAAACGGTTCTCCGGTCCAGTCTCATGAAACAACGACACAGCCAGACCTTTTCCGGGCTGATCCTCCTACCTGAATCAGCCGAAGATCGGTTAGACGCGGTCTCGATATGACGGGGATCATGGCTTGCTCCAAGCAAGGCGAGCTTGGTCCATCATGTCAAGGCTCAGCATAAGAGAAATCAGTGATTCCAAACTGGATGGAGCAACCCGTACGTCGCCACGATGAAGCACCTCATCCCCAGGGCTGCACAATGTCTCAGGAGTACGGTGGCCAGGGAACAACACCCGGCCTGGACTGGACGCTCCCGATGCATAGTCCCAGATCAACGGCGACGACGGCCATTTCACTCTTCGGCACATAAGGCCAAAATCATACCGTATATGCTTGCAGATATAGGAGAAGGTAATTTGCACACCAAAGCCCAGCATGAATGGCAGGCGGGAGGCTCACTTCCATATCCTCACAGGTATTACCGAGTGCCAGATCGTAGAATGGTTTGTCGAACCTGGGGCAAAAGTGCAACAATTCGACAGAATATGCGAAGTACAGTCTGACAAGGCATCGGTCGAGGTAAATCACCCCCAGGAGGATCAGTATGCCGACACTGGAAGCTAACGTTCTCGGTGGGAAGATCACCTCTCGCTTCGATGGCACCATCAAAGCTCTTCACTATGCTACCGACGACATGGCAGTGGTTGGAAAGGTACGCATGGCATAAAAAGTGTTATTGAAGCGGTTGAAGCTGACATGGTGCAGCCACTGGTCGATATCGACGTGGAAGAGGATGCTCTTGGGGGAGAGGCGCCTACACCCACCGATGCGCAACCCACTACCACGGAGCAAGCTGAGAATCTAGCGAAACGAGACATGCAGATCCTCGCGGAACCCTCACAACCACAAATCCTCGAAGAGAAAGACTCTGAGTTAAGAGCAGCTCCCGTTGAAGAGATCTCTACCTCTTCATCCTCCCAACAGTCAGCAGCTCCTGTGTTGGGGAAAGGAGCGGGAATAGCGACTCCAGCCATTCGCCACCTGTTGAAGCAGCTCAACCTGGACATTACCGACGTGCCAGGTACTGGGAGAGATGGCCGTGTGCGCAAAGAAGATATCGACAAGTACATGGCTTCATTGCAAGCACCATCAACGCCGACTCGAGCAACAGTATCTGTGGGACCGGCTGCAGAGGACCAAGTCGTGCCTCTGAACAACACCGAGAGGCAGATGTTCAAAGTCATGACCGAGTCTCTGACGATCCCTCACTTCCTCTACACGCACTCCGTGAACGCAACGCCATTGTTCCAGCTTCGGAAGGAACTTGTGTCTGGCTCGAAGATCCTGTCATCGATCCTCGCAGGATCGGGCACGGCATCTGGCCCAAAGATCACTGCCCTCCCATTCATAATGAAGGCAATCTCTCAGGTCCTCCGAACCCAAGCCCATTCCAAACTCAACGCCCATCTCGACACAACCACGAACGCCAACAAACCGCAAATGATCCTGAAAGGGGCGCACAACTTCGGAATCGCCGTCGACACTCCGCAGGGCCTCCTCGTTCCCGTGGTGAAGAACGTCGAAAGACACTCCATCGTCTCCCTGGCCGCGGAGATCGATCGGCTCAGTTCGCTCGCGAAAGCCGGCAAGTTGTCCCCCGATGATTTCAAGGGCGCCACATTCTCCGTCAGCAATGTGGGTAGCATTGGCGGCGGCGTCGTGAATCCCGTCATTGTGAGGCCCATGGTTGCCATCGTGGCCGTGGGGAGGGCTAGGAAGGTGCCTGTGTTTGAGACCAGGGGCGATGATGGCGAGGAGGTTCTGACCAAGAGGGACGAGATTGTGCTCAGTTGGAGTGCGGATCATAGAGTTCTCGATGGGGCGACCGTTGCGAGGTGCGCGGAGGCAGTGGGGGCGGTGATAGAGAACATTCAAACTTTGGGTGTCATTTTGAAATAACGAATAGATAGATCAATTCAAGTTTTGGACTTATTGTATAGTCTCCACAAGTGACAAAGACGATAAACACAACATTTTTCTTGTAAATGGTTTGTTCCATTCTAGCATCCGGGCTAAGTCTTGACGTTGTTGCATATCATTGAGTTCCCAGGACAAGAAATTATTGTTTGTGTCAAGTTACAGCCCACGACCGGACTGGGATTTTTGTAAATCAGAATAAAAAGAACTTGATTCATTGAATATACATATCACAGCCCAGACATCCCGCCAACATGGTCATCTGGGTCATATTCAGCAGGATATTCTGTCATAATTCTCCTCATCTCCTCCCTCTGCTCCTTCGCCTCCTCTGTGAGCTCTGCGTAAACATCGTCAAAGATGGAACTCAGCTTCGGCTTCTTCTCTTGCTCCGCGACTTTGACCTCCTGGAGGATGGCGTTGCGGATCTGCTTCCTCGTGTCGTCCTCCAGGTCCTCGTTCCACAGCCCGCGTTTCTCCAGCCACTTGCGCAGACGAGTGAGAGGGTTGTCGCGGTGCTTCCAGACCTCGACGTCGGAGCGCTTGCGGTAGGCGAAACTGTCGTCGCTCGTGCTGTGGTGCGAGATGCGGTAGGACATGAATTCGAGGAGGATGGGTCGGCCGCCGCCTTCGAGGGCGCGTCGGCGCGCTTCCTTGGTCGCTTCGTAGACGGCGAAGATGTCCGTTCCGTCGACTCGGAGCGTCTCCACGCCGTAGCCGATCCCGCGGCTGGCGATGCCGTCTCCGCGGTATTGCTCGGTGGTTGGGGTCGAGATGGCAAAGCCGTTGTTGCGGCAGATGAAGATGATGGGACAATCTCGCGTCGCTGCGACGTTGAGCGCCGCGTGGAAGTCTCCTTCACTGGCCGCGCCTTCGCCAAAGTAGACGGCGGCAACCCGGGGATCTTGGTCCGGGTTGTCTAAAGCATCCATCTTCAGGGCGTATGCAGCGCCTGTAGCATGAGGAATCTGAGTCGCAAGGGTCGATGCGATCGCGTGCTTCAAACACACCACATTGTCAGTATCTTGTAAGTCATCGTAGCCTGAGTTGGTTAAGACTTACAGCACCGACTTTGTTCCTTCCACTGTAATGCACAGGCATATTCCGTCCCTTTCCTGGATCATTCTTGTTCGAAAACAACTGGCTCATAAAGTCTTTCAACGTGAACCCTCGTTGCTGAAAGACACCAGTTTCTCGATATTGACAACAGATCACGTCGTCCGGACCCAGCGCAGCCGCAGATCCAACCGTCACGGCTTCTTCGCCAGCGGAGACCTAGCACGGAATGTCTAAGCCTCTATTTCTCATGGGAAAACGAGAGGCTGACCGAGGACTCACCATGTAGAAAGATAATCGACCCTGTCTTTGGGCTTCAAACATGATTGTGTCGAGAATGTTGACTACAGTCGTCAGTTCAAACCGTTTCAGCGACTCTTCCATGTAAAGGTCGCTCTCACCTGTAAGCATGTTTCGATACCACGTCAGCACCTGTTCGTCGGTCACATCCGGCGGCGGTCGACTCTCATCGATCATGTCGCCATCGGTGTTCATGATGCGAAACGTTGGGATCGGGGGCAGAACGGTTGGTTGCAAGAAGGTCATCGATGCAGTCAGGGGGCTGCTAACTGCGCCAGGAAATCGAGGGCTGTATTGATTGTGTGAGAACTTCGTTCGTCTGGAGCATCAAACCACCAACGAAAACGTACCCATCACGATTCAACTCTGCTGCATCGGTGGCTGCTGTCGCCATGCATCTCGAACGCGGGGTCGTCGACCATCTCGATCTCTGAAGAGCGGTCGCTCTCCTAAGAGAGGTAGAGGCCAACTTGCGAAGAGGGGAGGGCGTCATGATCTTTCTCGACTTGGAACTTCCTCCTCCATGAGATTCGCAAACTTGCGAAGTATTCACAATGCAATGTACTCGATTTACACTCCGCCAACTCCAGTGTCCACTGAACACGCTTTCGGCCCTCAGGCGCCCGAGAACACCACCGTTGTTGCCCTTTTCCGAGATCGCTGCAGTCTCGTCCCCACACTGCGGTTATCAACGGTCAAAGATTACATGCATCTAAACTTCTGACATGCACGATTCAGATCACAAATGCTAATAATCCTCGAATGCTGAGTGCTCACGTACACTAGTCTATTCGCGTGCACGACTTCCCCGAGCCCCGGATTGCCCGGAGTCGTCGAAGTCTCCCCGTGGCGAGGAGTGGGTGGGTCCTGTGCTCTTATCAGCCAATAGGAACATGAAACTCTCCGACTCCGGACTCCACTGCCCCTTGTTCCGGAGCCTTGCCTGTTCTATCCGGATCCGGCGCTTCTACACCGAGCGCTTCGGTAAACGGTGAGGGACTGTGATTCTGACTCACATACTCGACTACATGGGCGACATACGCTTGGGCCCCTGGGCGTCTGGACTCTGATACTACCAAATTGGGAGAAAGAACCCCAAGATGGAGGTCCACCCTCAGAAACTCACGATTTCGGTCGATACCACCCCGTGAGTACATTCGATCTCTGGCCACGCACACCTTCGAATTCGACATCCTCACGACAAAATCCTTCTGCCTTGATCTCAATGTCATCGAATTCACAGCGTACCAATAACCGTCAATATGAAAAGAGCTCTCATATCTTCTGAGAAGATCTGGGCGGGATGTTCCGGGGCATCCGTATCGATTTGCAGGGCGTCGAGGCAGCGATTGAATGCCCCCAGGTGGCAGAGCAGACGCACAATTTCGACCAGTCCCAAAAGTCCAGGGGCGGCGGCAGCAGTGGCTCAGATTGCATCCTCGTGAGTATCTAATCTATATCTCAGGAAAAATTGAGCGCATTCCAGTCTCTAATTCAATGGTGTATAGCGATCCCATCCATGATTTCCATTTCTCAGAGTCTCACGCCCCCTCTCAATTGCAGCAAGAAGCATCTCACCACTCCAGAGACTTTGTGCAGTCCGACTTCAAGTGAGGATCACGAACAAGCCTCCCCCAGCGAGGATCATTGTTGACAGGGGCAAAACAGATTCTCGGGTTACAATGCGGGAGAGATATTGCACGAAATGCTCCTCGAGCATGATGTCCAGCAAATATGTGAGCAATTCAAAGCTAATGCGGTATCAAGGAGTATGGATACTAACACGTTAGATTAGTTGGATCGCCTGCAATCTGGGACGTCCCGGCATTCGACGCCAGCTTCAAATCAAACAAATTACAGACAGTGTTGGCCCGCCATGAGCAAGGTTCCGGACACATGGCAGAAGGATACGCCAGAGCAAACGGCTTACCTGGGGTCGCTTTCGTCACATCAGACTCCGCCCTCACCAACATTGTGACACCACTCCAAGACGCTCTCTGTGATGGAACGCCTATGGTCGTGATTTGCGCCGACGCAACTACCGCTTCTGGAAATGTCGAGAACTCAGAGATCGAGGTGCTGAGCATATCCGAAAGTTGCACCAAGTGGAACGTCACGGTGAGAAGTGTCGCAGAGGTCCCGAGGCGGATCAACGAAGCCTTTGCGATCGCGAGCAGCGGGAGACCAGGACCGGTCTTGGTTCACATCCCGAGAGCGGTCGATGCGACCATCCTGACTCGTCCGGCTGCGCCCACCACTTTCCTCAGGCAGCGGATCGATCAAGGTTCGGGCAGTATCGCCAAACTGAACATGGAGAATCAAGCAGACGAGAGTTTCTATCGAGTGGCCCAGTTGGTCAACATGGCGAAGAAACCGGTCATCTATGCAGGTCAAGGGATGCTCGGGCAGCCTCAAGGGGCACAGATCCTGAAGAATTTCGCAGACAGGACATCCATCCCTGTGACAACGTCGTTACAGGGTCTCGGAGTCTTTGACGAACTCGACAGGAAGGCTCTGCACATGTTGGGCTTACATGGAACTGCGTACGCCAACCTGGCGATCCAGGAAGCAGACTTGATCATCGCCCTGGGAGCTCGGTTTGACGATCGTGTGACTGGGAACATTGCCAAATTTGCCCCTCAAGCGCTGCGGGCGGCTGCAGAGAACCGTGGAGGCATTGTTCACTTTGACATTGCGCCCAAGAATATCAACAAGGTCGTTCTGGCGACTGAAACAGTAGTGGGGGACTGCTCTGCCAATTTGTCCGACTTGACGACACTCGTGGACTCTGTTGCTGACAGGCCGGATTGGTTTAATCAGATTGATCAGTGGAAGCGTCGATACCCCTTGTCGGCATACAGCAAGGTCCCGACAGAGCCTGAACCGGGACTCGTGCGGGCACAGGCTGTGATCGAGAAGCTGAGCCAGATGACAGACGGCATCAAAGACCGAACTCTGATCTCAACCGGCGTGGGCCAGCACCAGATGTGGGCGGCTCAACACTTCAGATGGCGATACCCTAGGACGTTGATCACATCAGGGGGCCTGGGCACGATGGGATACGGCCTCCCAGCCGCCATCGGCGCGAAACTGGCACGGCCGGACTGCCTGGTCATTGACATCGACGGGGACGCGTCGTTCAACATGACGATCGCAGAACTGGCGACCGCGGCACAGCACAACATCGCCGTGAAGGTCCTCCTCTTCAACAACGAACAGATGGGCATGGTTTCGGACCTCCAGCGTCTTTACTACAGCGGCAGGTTCGCGCAGAATCGGCAGGGGAACCCAGATTTCGTCCTGGCTTCGGAGGCATACGGGGTCGCGGCAGAGCGGTGCTCGAGGGTGGAAGACGTCGAGGCGAAGCTCCAGTGGCTTCTGACCGCCGAGGGCCCTGCGGTGCTCGAGGTCGTCACGGAGCAGAACAGTCCAGTGTGGCCCGTTGTACCGGCTGGTAGGGGACTGCATGAATTTGTGACTTACGAGGCGGAAAATGTCGATTGAACAACTAGCTGGACGAAAGAGAGGTTGGGTTATGTAAAGCAAATGTCAAATGTGAGGATATATTAATTCATTCATTCCATCAAAGAGAGCCTCATGAATCATCTGCATCCTTTCTTTGCCGAGAATGCTCTGAGAGGGCTGGAACCATCAACAACTGTGGTCGACGCTTCAGGCCTGCATGGTAGGAAAGGAGAAAACTTCATGTCTAAAGTAGCTCGGACTCAGCATTTCGCTAGGAATCATTTAGTAACAGTAACGGTAACAGGTGCATACAAGCAATTTCCCTGAGAAGAATCCTTTTCGCCCTTTCCGTTCTCCATACCAGCAAACATGAACCTTCCCATGATGACCTTGACTCGAAACAATAGAAAGACCCGTGTCCTGACTCGCTCGCTCTCTAAACAAAACGCAAGTCTTGTGACAAAACCCAACAATGGACAATCATGAAAGAAGAAGCAATTCCCAAACAAAGAAGTCCCGCAAAAAACAAAACCCATTTGAAAACTCAACACGTTCCAATACCCAGCTTGATGTCGTACAAGAGTGAAACCGAGTTTTCACTTCTCATGAACCCAAAACTGAAAACCAAAACCCAGTCTAAACCATTTCGCATTTTCCGCTGATCACAAAACAAGAAAGAAAAAGTATAATACAGTGTGTAGTGGTGTGTGACACTTCAGAATCCACCAGGCAGAGTCTGATTGCCAGAGAAACCTTCATTCCCTGGTGATGATGACTCGGTATCAAATTGGCACAATTGATGCTTTGCATACAAGATGGTACCGTAGAGCACGAGGGTCGAAAACACCGGAAAGAATGGCGAAAGCACGACGGCACCTGCGGTGACGGCCAGGAACACTTTGGTCATGGAGAGTGGACGAGGCGAGGGTGCTGGCGTCGAGACGACATCGTTGTCATTGTCCTGACCCTCAGTGATAGGAGAGGTGATAGTGTTCTTGATTTCGATTTCTGCATCAGCTTTGACATCGACATCATCATCGAAATCGATCTCGACGTCGAGTGACGATGATGGCGAAACCGAGACCGAGACGCATTTGCTTGAAGTCAAAGATTTTGGCGTGGATGGTTCGGTTGATGATGCGCGGGCCATCGAGCTGAAATCCATGGTGCTGTACTCGTCTTCATGATTTTGGTTGGACTCGGACTCATTGATGGTGAACAAGGGGCCGACACCTTCGAACATTTCGTAAGCATCGACCTTGGGTTCATCACTGTCTTTGGCGTCTTGGATGTCATTGCTTCCATCATCGATTGCGGTTTCACAGTCTTGCTGGATTGGCTCATGCTCGTCATCTTCAGGAGAAGAATCGACCTCAGTAGCTGGATGTTCGAGACTGACTACTGGATCTTCAATGTCGACAGGTGACTCGTCCTCGATGTCATCGAATGATCGCTTGAGATTGACAGTTGGATCATGATCAGTCGCTGGTTCGACAAGGATTGTAAGCTCATCCTCCATATCCCATTCAATTTCGACTGTTGGGATGGCCTTGGGGGACGCGACTGTTGGTTCAATGTCTGGAGCTGGCACATTCTCAGTTACTGGCGCGATGACTGGCTGTTCTTCGTCGTCGAGGCATTTGCTGGCGTCAAGATGTTCATTAGCATCGAGATGCTCGAGGTGCTCAGTAACACTGATTGCTGGCTCATCCTCAGTGGGTACCTCGATGTCTTGAAGCTGCTCTTCATGGGGATGCTCGTTCACATCGAGATGTTCATTGGACTCGAGATGCTCGAGGTGCGCGTTGGCATCCACTGCCGACTCGTTCTCAGTTGCAGGCTCGAAGTCTTGATGCTCTTTAACATCGACTGTTGGCTTATCATCGAGAGTTGGCTCTTCGACGGTTGGCTCGATATCGAGGTGCTCGTCATCTTCCATATGCTTGTCATCTGATGTACCCTCAACGGCGTGGATTTGTTCCTGCTGTTCGAGATCACAGTCCTGTTCCTCAGCCTGGATGTCATCTTCTTGTGCTGTGGTATTTCCTTCTGAGACCTGATCATCGGTGGCTTTAGTAGGTTCTTCCTCAAGCAGAGAGGGCTGCAAATGCTCTGCAGCTTCGGGTCCATGATCATTGTGAGCCTCCGAGGTGAGATTTGCTTTCTCTTGGGTCTCTTGCAAATTGCCACCTTCTTCCAGAGAAGCATCAGTGAATGCTATGTCGGCATTCGGACTTTCGATGGGAGTCTCGTTATCGATGAGAATCTCAGTGCCGACGGGAACCGAAGGCTCGCTCATGGTAGGAGTTTCGTCGATAGGAGTCTCGTCGATAGGAGTCTCGTCGATAGGAGTCTCGTCGATAGGAGTCTCGTCGATAGGAGTCTCGTCGATAGGAGTCTCGTCAATGGCTGGAGTAATAGTAGCTTCGACATCATCAACAGGCTCGACGGACTCAGCGTTCTCGATGGACTGAGTGTTCTCGACGGGCTCAGTGTCGATGGGCTCAGTGTCGATGGGCTCAGTGTCGATGGGCTCAGTGTCGATGGGCTCAGTGTCGATGGGCTCAGTGTCGATGGGCTCAGT